>CM038675.1:822334669-822847169 GCA_021605145.1 Aegilops bicornis
CGACTAAAGGTCCTCCGCCCCGACGGCCGCCTGGCGCCCACGTGGACGGGCCGTTAGTCGCGGTTCTTAAGCAGCCGCGACTAAAGGTGAGGCATTAATCGCTTATTTGGTCATGATTCTTGCATGATTAATGCGATTGACATGACCAAAGGCCTTTTTTCCACCAATGGAAGAAGACATGTCCTCGCAGTCACGCCCCCCTCCCAAGCACGCTAGCTCCTTCCATTGCACGGAGCTCAGTGCCATATGTTTGAGCGAGACGCCCGTTCAATCCAGCTCGCTTGGTTCCGTTTCTGCTCCCGCATGTCGGCTCGGCGTCCCGTCCCGTCCCGTCCACCCACGCTATCTGGACTTCCTCCGCTTCTTCTGTCTTCCGATCCAGCGTGCATGCATCCATCTTTGACTGGGAATGTAAGACGATGATGGATTTATCTGCCACTTGGTAGAAAAATTATTCAGAATTTGTTTGGATCTCAGGCTGCAGTTGTTCCACGCGCCAAGGGATTGGGTCGCTCCATGCTTACCATGTGTCAGATTTAACTGAGCTCTCAGTGATCGTTTCACAAAGGAAAATACTCGAAAAAACAATGTACTCCCTCCATCCGGAAATACTTGTCATCAAAATGGATAAAAAAAGATGTATATAGACGTATTATATTTCTAGATACATCTCTTTTAACCATTTGATGCGATTTTCTGAACGGAGTGAAAGATGTCTCATGGTCTCATTTGCACAGTAGTTGTCGACCGACATGGTTGAGAAAAAATGTTTAGACAAATGGAGCTGCCGTTCAGATAGAGCAGAGATAGGCCCCCAAGCATGTTGGTTCAGTGTAACTGTGTACTAAGAGACAAAAGATAGGACGCAACACGAAAATTGTAAGTATTGATCAGCACGAACGTGCAACTCTATCCAACTCCCAAAGGACCAACTCATTAGCTGAAGACTAGGGAGGTTCAGTTGCAATGTAGTACAACGGCTGCAGCGGTGCAGTCAGCTTCGTTCACACTCAGACTCAGGGTACAGACCGGAGTGAGTCAAGTGCAGACGAGAGACCTCTCCTCGCAGTCGCAGTCGTGCTCACATCACACAACCCCATTTCGCCTCGTTTCCTCGGTCCGTGCCCACCGCACGTCTGCGCCAGAACTCATTATCGTACGGAGCGAGGCGCTCGAATCCAGCTCGCTTTCGATGTCGATCCGGCCGCAACCGGCCGCATGCAATCTGCGGAGGAAGATGGCCTGCTCCGGATTTTTCTTCGTCCAGATCCAGCGTGCTCCGGACGCGTATGTCACTCCGATAGGCCGGACCTAGCCCAGATCAACTTGGACCCTCGCCCGACCTCCCCACTAGATTGTCACTTTTATCCTCGTCTGTGTCGTCCTTTGCCTAGCTCCATCTTCAGCTAAGTTATGAGTAAGAATTTGTCGATGTAGCATGCTATATGGATGGTTCTCATGTGTCAGCCAAGCCTTGCACTCTTGCTTGGAACGGACGCACCCCAACCAATAAATAAATAAAGATAATATAATCTTGACCTCAAAGAAAATACTAGATGAGAGAGCTTCGGGATTCACACCGGAGTCCCCTAAGAAAGTTAAAACGAAATATAGAGCACAGTCTCGTTTGCACTGTCCAGACCGACATGGCTACTGCAGCGTTGCTTCAGGGTTCAGCACGCTAGCTCCTTCCATTGCAGGAGAGCTCCGTGTCATATGCGATTGTTGTTTGGAACTTGCTTTGCTGCGCCCGGCCGCAACCTCCGCCGGTACCCGTGCCTCCACGCATAGATGATGGAGCTAGTTCTTCAGCTCACCCTTTTTTTATTACTTACAACACTTCCGTTCCGTTTCTGCTCTCGCATGTCGGGTCGGCGTCCCGTCCCGTCCCGTCCACCCACGCTATCTGGACTTCCTCCGCTTCTTCTTTCTTTCTTTCTTTCTTTCTTTCTTTCTTCTGATCCAGCGTGGATTCATCTTTGACTGGGAATGTCTAGTAAGATGACGATGGATTTATATGCTACCAATTGGTAGAAATTCCATTCACCATTTGTTTGGATCTCAGTTCTTCCACGTGCCAAAGGGATTTGGGTCGCTCCATGCTTACCATTTCTCAGATTTAGTTGAGTCTCCGACTCTCAGTTGATCGTTTCACAAACAGAAAATACCAAAAAAAAAAAGTAGTATATAGCATGGTCTCATTTGTACAGTAGTCGACCGACATGGTTGAAAAAATAGGTTCACACAACAAATGGAGCTGCCGTTCAGATAGAGCATTTTTTTTCTTTCTTGACAATAGGCCCAAGCATGTTGGTTCAGTGTAAAAGAGACAAAAAATAGGACCAGCTCATTAGCTGAAGACTATATAGGGAGATGTAGTACAACGGCTGCAGCAGTACAGTCAGCTTGGTTCACATTCACATTGTTTCCTCGGTCTGTATCCATTGCACATCTGCGCAAGAGCTCATTACCGTACGGCCGCAGCCTTAGTGTGGAGCCAGACGCTCGAACCCCAGCTTGCTTTGCTGCATGCATGCATCCGGCCGCAGCCTCTCATCTCGTCTCTACTCGCGCCCTCCCCTCACCGCCGCTGGCTCTAACGTGCTCCGGCTTTTCTTCGGTCCGATCCAACGTGCATCGATCTTTGACTGGGCATATTATTATATACTACTACAGTATAAGATAATGGATGGATGGATTTGTCTGCTACTACTACTACTTGAGAGTAGTTTTACTCCAGCTTTTGTTTGGTTCTTCCCGATGGTACGATGCTTGGAAAGAGCAGCCGTTTGGCACGTGAACCTACAAAGCTGGCGACAGATCCAATTGGATCTCACTTTGTCCATGGCAAAAAATATACCATGGACAAAAAGTGGATTCCCACATCACTAGCAGCCCCATGGAACCAAGCATGATGGCCTTGGCTATCTACTACTACGAGGAGAGAAACCATGCGGGGTTTGTTGGTATTTAATCTCCCAAACAAAAAAATGTTATTTAAGACAACAGGTAAAAAAATATTAAAGCTTACCTTTCACAACTCTGATAAGATTCCTTTTTCTAAAATTAAATTAGACCAACCCAGGGCTAACCCTTGTTGGCATTATTTACAGGAGAAAACTCCGCGAGCACCAAGCGCTCAAGCTGAGAATCGAACGCGGGTGGGCTGTCTACCAACCCAGGCGCCCGGCAAACGGGTCTACACCCCATTCTCAGAAGAATTTTATTTCTACCCTAAAGAAAAAATGGGTTTGAACCTTTAAGTTTTTTATCGCGACGAGATAGTCTCGTATTTACGAAAGGAATTCATCTCTTTGTTTTCTGCACCTAGGTCCCGCGTGGCTGCCATGGGTGGATCGATGGTGGTTCCTCCATGCGGTACGAGTTGTGTCAATTTTGGTGATGTGACGGGGATAGAGGGTGTACACAACAGTTGCCATGATTCTGTTCCTTGATCCGGAGTGGCGTGGCACGGCGGTGCCCGATGCATGGCGACGCTACATGCTTATCACATGGTCCTTTAGGTGGTGGATCACCGGATAGCATCAATTGAAGATGGTGACACAGTAGTGCTTGATGACATGCGGGGCTTGCTGATGGAACTGTGAGATGGTTCACTGATTTGGGTTGATTACCCCTCTAGACCGATAGAAGTTTAATTTGTAGCCCGGGTGAAACTTAGCTCCACCATGCGCAATGCCGGCGATGGTGATGCCCGTGGGCTTGTTCACCTCACGGGGCCGTCGGCGCAGTACTCCTTCTCGCACTCTTCTAGTTCTAGGTGCTCTGTGGGAAGTCTCATACATGGGGCCTCCCCGGACATGGCAACATCGACATCTTTGTACCATTTTCAGCATCCAAGGCCCATTTCCAGTATCGAGACCAAGCTCGCGCTAATTTCCACTCATGAGCTAATGGGCCGTGGGTCTCCCAGTAAGGCTAGGGATTAGTAGCAAACGTCTCATGTAACAACTATATGACATCTCTGCTAAGATATGTGTCGCATTGTTACCATGTTAGTGCTCGTTCACAATGGCTGTGTCGGTGGCACGATCTCGGAATCATCTGTTTCGAAGTCGGTGGTCAGGTCATGGGCGCGATGGGTGACGACAGTGTCACACATTCTTTTTTTTTCTTCCCTGACGGTGCGTATCGAGTTTGTGTGTGCTTATGTAGCCTTGGTTCGGGGGCATGGTGCGCCCGACTTTGTGCTACAATTAACCGGACAACTCTCTTAATGTTCATGTAATGCATTGGAAGAGGTCCGGGCCCCACTTGTCGGTTTCGGCAACAAATTTAGAGCACACTTTGATCATCTCTGGCAAGGCGAATGGGGCCGCCATCTACGCATGTGGGCGGCGTCGGACGCAAGCCCGAAGCGGTAGAAGCACGGAGCCAGGTCGCGGGCTTCCGTTGGGTCACCGCAATCGCTGGAGAGTGGTTGAGAGTTAAGAGAGCGCGACAGACTTCCTTCCGCCATCCCCAAAAACTAAACCAAACCCAAACCCAAACCCAACCAGAAAATAATATCTCCGTCCGCCCAAGACTTCCAGCTCGGCGACCAAGCCCCCATGGTGGGATCGCAAGATCAAGAAAGGCCCTCCGCTTTACGCCCCCGCCGATGCCCTCCCGCCAGCCCCCGCTCCCCTCTTCCCCCGCCCCCCTCCCCGCCCCGCACGCCCACGACCGCCAGCTCCGCCGCCTCCACTCCGCGGCCGTCGCCGCCTCGGCCGCCGCCGGCGCGCTCGTAGCCGTCGCGATGGCGCTCGCCCTGCTGCTTCTCTGGCTCCGCCGCAGGCGGGCGCGCCGGAAGGAGGCCAAGGAGCGGGCCGCGGGCGGGGCGCTGGAGCGGCTGTCGTACCGCAAGCTGCGGCGCGCCACGGGGGCCTTCGCGGCGGGCGGCAAGCTCGGCCAGGGAGGGTTCGGCCCCGTCTTCCGCGGCGCGCTCCCGCCCCCCCGCGGCGCGGGCGGCGGGTGCGGCCGCCCCGTCGCCGTCAAGGTCATGGACGCCGCCGGGTCGCTCCAGGGCGAGCGCGAGTTCCACAACGAGATCGCCGTCGCCTCCCACATCCGCGCCGCCGCCGAAAAGGCGGCGTCTTCCCCTGCCGCCGCGGCGGCCGGCGACGGCGAAGGCAAGGCGGCGGCGGCGTCGGCGCGCGACTCCACCATACTGCTCCCGTTCGCCTACTCGATGCCGAGGCGGGGGGAGGGGCGGGCGCGCCGGATGATGCTGGTCTACGACCTCATGCCCGGCGGCTCCCTGCAGGACGCGCTGCTCGGCCGCCGCTGCCCCGAGCTGGTGGCCGGGTGGCCGCGCCGGCTCGCCGTGGCGCGCGACGTCGCCGCCGCGCTCCACTACCTCCACTGCGTGCTCAAGCCGCCCGTCGTGCACGGGGACGTCAAGCCCAGCAACGTCCTGCTCGACGCCGGCCTCCGCGCCCGGCTCGCCGACTTCGGCCTAGCCCGCGTCAACTCCGACCCCGACCCGGACGACAAGCTGGAGAGCGGCGCGATTGCGGAGGGGACTGATGCGAACGAGAACGCTCTCGACGGGGGATGTGACGACGACGTCTCTGTTGTGGCGGAGAGCACGGTCACCACGACGGTTGATGGGGAAGGGAACGTCGCCCCCAAGTCGCCGGAGGTTGACGACGGCGGCGGCTTCACGTTGCCGTCGCCGGACGAGGCTGCATCCACCTCCGGGTTTGACCAGACCAGTCTCGACAGTGGTCTGAACAGCCGCAGCTGCAATGGTGTCGGTTCACGCACCGGTGGCGCGTCGGGGACCGGGAGCGACTGGTGGTGGCGGCAGGACAATGCCGGACCCAGCCATGGCGGCGTAAAGGACTATGTGATGGAGTGGATCAGATCAGAGATCAAGAAGGAGCGCCCCAAAAATGATTGGATTGCAGGGGCAGCTGCAACCAACCCGGGGACAGAGAGGAAGAAGCAAAAGCGCAGAGCACGTGAGTGGTGGCGCGAGGAGTACACCGATGAGCTTGCAAAGAAGCAGAAACGCAGGGCGCTTGCCAAATCCAGGAGCCAGCAGGCCGGGCTGCAATGGTGGGAGCGTGATATCGATGACGACTTGGATGGCAAGGGGCGGTCCAAGTGGAGTATGGTCAAGAGCTGGAGCCGAAGAAGCAGCAGCAGCGCTAGCAATGGCAATGGCAGTGGCAATGTCAATGGGAGCATCAACTGGTGGGTCAATGGCGCAAGAAGCAGCCGTGATTGGGCAAGTGGGGACTTCGTGCCCAAGAGCAGCGGCGCGGTGAGCAGCACGCCGAGCATGCGTGGCACTGTGTGCTATGTGGCTCCGGAGTACGGTGGTGGCGGTCCTTTATCCGAGAGATGCGACATCTATAGCTATGGTGTCCTGCTACTGGTCCTTATCTCAGGCCGCCGGCCATTGCAAGTGTCGGCCTCGCCCATGTCGGAGTTCGAGAAGGCGAGCCTCATATCGTGGGCAAAGCACCTCGCACGCGTGAGCCGCCTTATTGATCTCGTCGACCCGGCCTTGAAAGATGTTAACCAGGAGGAGGCCCTGCTCTGCATCACCGTCGCGCTCCTCTGCATACAGAGGTCCCCCGCTCGCCGACCAACAAGCGAAGAGCTGCTCCGGTTGCTCTCTGGCGAGGGAGAGCCGCCTCACCTCCCGCTAGAGTTCTCGCCGTCCCCACCTGGTGGGTTCCACTTCAAATCCCGCAAGAAAGTTCGGTGAGTTTGTTTTAGGTTCTTGCTTAGATGCAAAGGGTTCTGTTAACCACCTAACCTTGTGCCCTGAGATATGTTTATCGTTCCGTCCGGTACACGTTCTAGTCTACGCCTTTGTCACTTGCTAATAATTATGTATACAAAGCTCTCCGTGGAGGAAAGAAAAAAGGTGATGGCAAATCTTAAATTGACATTTGACAAGAACTGTTTTGCACTCTTGCTCACATGCGCAATCATAGGCGCTTAGTCAGCATGATTTGGTACTAAATAGGTGACCTGAGTTGAGTAACCATGTGGTAGGGGATGTCTGCCTTTTGTGCCGGTGCTTCTTCAGGCATCACTTCTGGGCAAGCTTTACAGGGGGGCCTGGATCCTGGTGTTTTTCTCTTGCTCTCCTGGGAAAAACCTCGTGTTGGACTACTGTTGCGGCGCCCATGGGCAACTTTTATGATGGATCCCAGTGCCTAACTAAAATTCTTTTTGGTGCTTGTATGTGCTTTTCTGCTCCTTTTTGCATCCAAGTGGCACTTTCACTTTTCAGTGCCAAGTCCACTCTGCCGGAGTTGCTTTAGAATCTCAGAGTCAATCGGGCCATTATGCTCCCTTGAAAGGGCTTTCATTGGACTGGACGCATCACTCACCTGGTCTTGCTAATGCGATCCATTTTGATTTTGACACACTGAACTGACATGTTGGTTGTCCTGAACTTGACGTTGGTAATCTTAGGGTAGAATCTGTGGGCTGTTTGGTGTGAGTGGTAGGAAGGCTGTCAAAACTGGGGCGATTGAACGTCTGCATTGTAGCGGTTCAATAGCCCGTACCTTTTTGCTTAAGAAAATGGCTACACAAAGTACTATACCAACTGATGGCTAACCACCTGATTACTTGTACCTTTTTGTTCTTAATGCTTGAAAGTTTGGTCTCCTTCTTCTTTAAGTTACATACAGTACTGTATTATTTTTCACCCTGTGATATAAGTCATGTGAAGATAGTACTGAAATGGTTCAGTCATCCAGTTACTTCACAAAATATTGGGGCATGTATCCCTGGTCGACTTTGGACATTCTTAGTTTCGCACTCCCAAGCTTACTGGCCTAGAAATTTAACTTACTCACCACAAAGAATTTTAGTTTTCATGGATTTTGAACTCAACATCCCATGTAAATCCGTAAAGACGAAAGATAACAAAACCCCGTCCATTTGATTATTCACAAATCAGGATTTCAGAGTTGTATAGAAAAATAACAGGTATCTACACGCATTTGTTCCTCTTCCTTTCGCGCGACCAGCATGCTCATGGTTAGTTGCCAACCCATCATATACATTTAATCAGGATAACCCTTGCCGGGGAGCAAGTAGCTGGAAGGTGGCCTTCCATAGATTTGAGAATGACATTCTTGTTCCCAACTGCCAACATAATTTCAAGGGCAAATCTGTCTGGTGGTACCCATTCTTATGCACATCCACCCTGGATCTTCCCAGATTGCTTGCTCATTTGTTATTGCCCGACAGCGACACGGCACCTTATGAGGCGTCGGCTCAACAAGAGTGGACTTTTACCTCATTGGCTAACCGAAAGAAAGTTGGACTTTGGTGACTAAACATGTATGTTTTCAGCAACTAAACAAGCATATTACTGCTGGCAGTACGCACCGACTGGCAGATCCTTCGAAGTGGCAATGTGTAAAGAATGTCGACACTGGTTGCGACGGGTTACAAGCAGGAAAACGGTATGTTGGCATTGCGTCGACGCTGCATATTGTTGCTTCAGTCCTTTTTTAGGGATGTTGCTTCAGTCTTTTTTGTCTAGCAAGTGTGCATCCTTTCTTTCACTGGTTGGATCTTCAGATTTTGCTTGGATCTTCATATTTTGGTTGGATCTTAGATAGATTGGACTTCTTCCATGTGAGGTAGGAATCAGGGTGCTTTTGTACTTGTTTACAACATAGTCGTTGGCACGTGAAGCTACAAATCTCACATCAGTTTTTTTATACCATCTGAACCTCAGCTTGTCGTCTTAATAAAGAAAACAAAGTTACTCTGGGAATTGGGAATCTCAGGGTTTTTTTGTTGTTGAGAAAATTTGGGAATTTCAGCTTTCTTTTTTTGACAAACAATGCTGTATTTAATCTCAGTTAATCCTTTATTTTTTAAACAAGGGAATCTCTGTTTTTTAGGAGAAAAAAAAACCTTGGCTAGTCTGCTGCGCCACTTAGAAGTAGCAGCCCAATTTATCCAAGCTGAAATAAACTGGGCCATCGATGCCTGTGGGCCGCGACTTTGTTCACGAGCTTCTTGGAAAATCCCAAACGGTAGGAGGTGCAGCAGGCTTACCCAGCGCATCTCTTGTGCTGAGCAAATAAACGAACGTAACTAACTCGTTGGTGGAATAGTCCCGTACCGCTTTCCACTTGAGCGAAGGCGGTTCGTAGTGCAATAAAAGGCGACACACGGCCACGGTTCAAAGCATACCTTTCTCGGCCTCTTGGCTAAGATCAAGTGTAGTATCTATTCTTATCAGGCTAATATCTGATACGTGGATCTATGGATCCATGAGATATTAATTTTATTTTTTGTGGGGAAGGGTTCAGTCACTGAACCCTCAAGCGTCGTCTGGACGTTGCACTATAGCCTGGGTTGACGCACCCCAACCAAACCAAAATAAAAAAGGTTGCTCCCTCGTAAACACCTGCAGAAAATATCACATGTTTCAATTTGTTCAAAAAATTAAAATAACTAGTGTTGAGAGCCGACATTTTGACAATTTTTTTGTTTATATCCCAAAAAATTCCGCGGTTGTTTGATAAGCACATATTTTGCGGGACAAAAAAGGGTGCAACTGTTTGATAGTTTCTAGCATATATTTTGTGGGCTACAAATGTTGATTGAACGGAGAAAAACCATAGGGTATCACAGGGGAAAAGTCTTTCATCAATCCACAAGCAATCGGATGACTTACATCGCCATCATTCTATACACAACAATATCTTATGGGTTGAACATGCCTGGTTCACCAACAACCTGAAAATACCTAAAGGTTGGCCAAAAAATTAGCAAAAAGCTAACATCAAGCATTTGAGATCACAACATTAAATGGCGTGAACTTTGCGATCATGTGAAAAATAAAAGCAAGAGGATATATATATATACGACCATGAGGTGCACACATAAACTGAAAGGGCTCTGCTAAAAATCAGTCGACTGATTTTTAGTGAAGTCTCAGTCGAATTGTTGACCCTTAGATCTTTGTGTTGCTTTACGATCTGTGCAACCCTGTTGTTTTCTGTATATCAGCCCACATAGGGAACGAACTGGGTGGGCCTGTTTTTTTTGTCTATGTTTTTTTTCGTCGGGGCAGGCTTCAGGTGGTGGGCTGGGCGGAGGTCCTTTTTCTTTGTGTGTTGGGCTTTATTTTGCCGGTTGTTCTACAAGGTTTAGGTCCGTTTCTTTTTTCTTTTGATTTTTTCTACAGGATGGGAACGAACAGGTAGAGTGAAGTGACTTGTGTGTGTCTTTTGTTCTTCAGTTAGTAACAGTTCATAGGTCTCGACTTTTTCTATTTTTTATCATTATTTTTATTATTTATTTATTTTTCGTTTTATTTTTTCTCTGTTTAGGTTCATACAGGACTGTTAAAACTCAGTCGACTCCCTGGTCGTTAGATCATTGTTGCTTCAAGATCTATGTAACTATGTCTGTCTTATATTGAAATCGGTTGCCTAGGTGCATGATGGGTCAATTTCCTTTTCTTTTGTTGTTTCTTTTCTCTCGTGTTTGCCAAATATGCGCTATGGGCTGGGCTTGAGAGGTTTCTTTTTGTCTTGTTTTGGGCTTAATTTTTCAACGGGAAACGAACCGTCCAAAGAGGGGTGGGGAAGCGGTTGAGAATATTTTTAATATTTTATTTGCTTTTAAGTATTTTAAATGATTATTTCGTCTATGTTCCTTGTCATGTTTGAATTTCTTTTTACATTTTGTATTTTCTCCTTTTCTCTTGCTTTTCTTTTTTTCTTTTCCTTTTTTATTGTTGTTTTCAAACCATTTTTTTTGCACGAACCTTATTCTTTTTTATTTTCTTAACTAATCAACACGTTTTATTTTTGAAAATTGACAACATTGTCATTTGGTTGGACAATCTCCCTAACTTCACCGACTGTAAATCAATTGTTCTTTGTCGGGGGAGGGGATAGTTGCATGTTTATCACTAGGCACATAACTGCAAGTGTTGCACCCCGACGTAACGACATGCCCTCAATGTGACTGCAACTATGTGGAGTTTTGTCGGGGAAGTGGAAAATTGTTTGTGTGCCACTAGGCACATAACTGCAAGTGTCGATTCTGACTGAAATTTTGTGGTGTTTAGTCGGGAGGGCACTTACATGCATGTCACTACCCATGCAACTGCAAATATCTCCACCACGGCAATCACATATCTTCAACGCGACTACAACTATGTGGTGTTTTTCTCGAGGAAGGGCAGTTGCATGCATGCAACTATAATTGTTGCCCCATTTACAACTCTGTGTTTGGGGAGGAATGGTTGCATGCCTGCAACTAGGTACACAATTGCAAGTGTTGTCCTCGACAAAGCTGCATGCCTTCAATTCTACTGCAACTTAGTGGTGCTTTGTCGGGGAGGGTTTGTTGCATATATACCACTAGGCATGCAACTACAAGTGTCGCCCCCGACAACAACTGCATATATTTAGCGTAAGTGCAACTCTATTGTGTTCTTTGTGTGGCTGGGCAAAAAATTAGTCGACTGATTTTTAAGGAAGTCTCAATCGATGTAGTTGACCTTCCATCGTTTTCTGTTTAAGATCCAGCATAATTGTTTCTTATGTTGTATCGAACTATTTTAGTTGTGCCCCCGGCCCATTGCCTTGTTTCTTTTTTCCTTTTCTTGCCTTCTCTTATATTCTTCTTTGTGTTGGACAGAGATGTCCATGGGCTGGCCGTGAGGGGTGGTGCGGTTTTTCCTTTGTCTGAATTTTGGGCTTTCTTCTAGGCTAAATTTTTTGTTAGTGCTCGTGTTGCCTGGGGACAGGAGCGATTAATAGGGCTGTTCGCTTTGGTTTGGTTCCCATTTTCTTTTTGTTTTTTCTTCATTTTCTATTGCTATTATTATTTAAAAAAATATTGTCACTTGTTTACACATATATCGATTGCACACAATTGCATGTACATCGAATCACATGCAATTACATGTTTTATTGTCAGTGTCTATATGCAACTTTTTTTTCTAAAAATATTATCGCCGACACGCCATCGACCACACACGGTTTCATACACATTGGCCACACACAATTGTATGTGTGTCATTGGCGTGTAACTTATCTTTTTTCCTTCTCAAAAAAATTTGTCACCGGCCAACTAGACTTTGTTTTTGGTTTGAGTTTTTTTAACTTTGTTTGTGGCTCGAGTAGAGACCAGTAGGGGACAGTTGCATGTTCGACACTAGGAATGCAACTGCAATTGTCGCACGCGACCGCAACTCCATGTATTCTAGCCCGGCCACAACTGGAAGTTTTTGTTCTGTTCGAAGGGGAGCCGGTAGAAGGGGCGGGCCAGTTGCAAGCCCGACAACATCGCCACAGCTGCAAGTGTTACACCTGACCGCAACTGCATGTCTCCTAACATGGTTGCAATCGGACCTTTGTTTTGTCGGAGGCGGCGAGAGGGGCGCGCCGGTTGCATGTCCGACACTCGGAATGCAACCGCAAGTGTCACACCCAATCGCAATCGCATTTCTTCTAGCCCGATCCGAATCGCATTTTTTTTGTTCTGTTAGAGGGGCGCCAGAGAGGGGCGGTTGCAAGCCCGACAACATCCCTACAACCGCAAGCGCCGGACCCGATCGCAAGTGCATGTCCCCAAACATGGTTGCAATTGGACGTTTGTTTTGTCGGAGGGGGCGCCGGAGAGGCGGGCGATTGCATGTCCGACACTAGTAATGCAATCGCAAACGTCGCACCCGATCAAGAATCGCATGTCTTGTAACCCGACCGTAACTTCGACTTTTTTCGCTCGCCGAGGGGCGGTCAATTGCAAGCCCGACAACAGCCCCTGAATCGCAAGTGTCGCACCCGACCGCAATCGCATGTCTTGTAACCCGACCAAGAATCGGTCTTTTTTGTTCTGCCGGAGGAGTGGGGCTTGCAAGCTCGACAACATCCTCAAGAATCGCAAGCGCCAGACCGCCGCAACTAAATGTCCCCGAACATGGTTTCCAATTGGACATTTGTTTTGTCGAGGGGAGGCGGAGAGGGGCAGCTAGTTGCATGTCCGACACTAGGAATGCAACCGCAAGTGTCGCACCCGGTCAAGAATCGCATGTCTTGTAACCCGACCGCAATTGGACTTTTTGTTCAGCCGGAAGGAGCGGGCCAGTTGCAAGCCCGACAACAGCCCCACAACTACAAGCGTCACATCCGGCCGCAACTGCATGTCCCCCAACATGGTTGCAACTGGACATTTGTTTTGTCGAAGAGGGCGGCGGGAGAGGGGCGGGCCACTTGAATGTTCAATACTAGGCAGGCACCTGCGAGTGTCGCACCCGATCAAGAATCGCATGTCTTCTAGCCGGACCAAGAATCGGACTTTTTGTTACGTGAAGGGGCGCCGGTAGAGGCGGGCAGTTGCAAGCCCGACAACATCCCTCAAGAATCGCAAGTGTCGCACCCGACCAAGAATCGCATGTCTATCACTATTTCTATTTTTCTACTTTTAATTTTATTTTTGTTTGTGTAGGTTTTTAATCTATTCTAAATAGTGTTTTTTTTCAAACATGCCACTCAGTTGCACGTCGCCCCGTGTGCGACTGCATATGTTGTAGTCCACATGCAATTTGAAGCGATATTAGTCGGGGTATAACTAGGGTGCGGGCGGGGCGGGGAGCTGAGTGCTTGGGCTGCCCGGTTTACTTTTCTTTATTAATTTCTCTACCATTTGTTTTCCTTTCTATTTTTATTTTTCCGTTTTGGATTTGTGTTATTTTCCTTTTCTAAATGGTGGTGTTTTGGACTTCTTTTGGGAAAAATGTTGCCACTCAATTAGCACATGCGTGGTCCGTACACAGTTGCATGTACTCCGGCCATGCGCAATTGCACGTCCACTGTCCATGTGCAACTTAACATTCTTTTTCTTTTTAAAAAAGTAGTGCCAATGTGGTTATACACATGTCAGTAGCATGTTCGTCTACCATGTGCAATTTGCATGCCTGTCATTTCTATTTTTAAGGAACTAGAGAAAAAAGACTTGAACAGAAAAAAAAAGAGAACACAACATCAACGCACACAAGCTGCACAAACAGCTAATCTTACCTCAGCCGATGCACGACAACCTGAAAAACATTAATGATGCATGAACAATTAATTGACAGAGATAAAAGGCCAGCCCAAACCAGTGAAGCCCATCACAGAAAACAGCAGACACAGGACAACCGAGCCCACAAACAAGCCCAACAAGCAAACATCACAAACCAGCGGTCAAAAACTACGATCAAACAGAACAATATGTACAAGATGACGTCATTCGACTGAGACATAGCGAAGTCTCAGTCGACTGAGACTTAGACGGACCCAAACTGAAAAAAGGTCCCTACAACATTCAACATCGTAAGAGAATCTCCAATGGATGATGTATATGTAAAACTAACAAACTTTTGCATCTCCGAGGCCTAAAATCACACCTCCAACAAATGAATATAGATGCAAAAATAAATAAATAAATTACATTACCACCTCCTGGAGATGTAAAATACAACACGTCGAGACGCAAATATACATCTTCACCTACAGGAGATTTAAAACAGCTGGCGGCGTGCCAACTGTCCAACTGCCTTCATTCGGCCCCCGCCCACCGCCCTCACCATGGCCGACGCTGATGACCCCGCCGTGTCTCCGGCACCACCACCTCCGGTCTGATCCACCTCGCCGTAGCCGCTGTCGGTGCGACCATGGTCCCCAATTCGGCCTCCGCCTCCATGTCGCCACCGCATCAGATTTGCCCTACCTCGACCGGTCGCCGTCGCGCTGGAGCCGCCTGCGAGAAGAAGCAACAGACCGCCAAGCCACGCCGTGGAGGTGTGAAGTGGCCGACGGTCCAGGGGCGCAACCCGGCGGTGAACCAACCTCAACCGACCAAAATTTTGAAGCCGGACGCGGCTGCGGCGGGCGATTAGCTTCTGCCGGCGGCCGTGGCTTCCTCCTCCGGCCCAAGAGGCCCTCCTCCACCATTGCCGGCCATGGAGGATGACGTGGTCACGCCGACGACCACCACATCCAACGTATTTGACGAAATGTCCCAAAGGAAAAAAATATCAATGATGGTCAAAACATCGAGAAAGAAGCCATTAACGATGATCATACCACCGTCATTAATGTCACTAGTGACAATGGAGAGGATGAAAATTGAGTGCTTTTGATGTTTATGTGCATTTTAATTTTTTGGGCCATGAACTTTGTTTGAGACAATGCACTTTTGGTTGTAGGATTTCAAACTATGAATGATGATGAACTTGTGTTGATAGAAATTTGATGCAAATTGTTATTCCAATGTTGAAATGCGGCTGTACATGGGCTGTAAAGTGGGTGTGCAGCAACCGCGAGGCCAGACGCCAGTTTTTCACATCTCCATTTTGCATCATTTATTGGAGTTGCACTTTACATCTTTAATATACATCATCTGTTGGAGTTGACTCTTTTTTGAGGATGTAAAAAAATACTTTTTTAGAGATGTGAATTATATCTTTAAATTTGCATCATCTCTTGGAGATGATCCAAATATGCTAGAACTTTAGACAAAGTTTAACATAATTTACTCCTAATTTTACTTTACTTGAAAATACGTCTTTCAACGTTAAGATAGTAATCCAAGTGACTGCAAGGATATATTTTTTAATTTTTTTAAAAAGGAGAATATATTTATATCGCGAAGATACCAATTACATCCAACCTATGCACCTGCAAGATATCGAAAGACATTCAGGATGCACACAACCAAGAATAAAATAAAAAAAATGAGAAATATAAAAACAAAGACCCTGTCGCAGTGATGAAACACTCGCAACAACAACACTCTAACCACAACCAAAGACAACAGTCGGACCGCAAAAGAGGTTCTCCAAAAGCGACGTCTTCAAGAAAGAAAACAATGCACAAGCATTGTCGTCGCCCGATCAAGGATCTTGAGTTTTATTGGGTTTTCACCCAGTAAATCGCGGCTCGGTACTCGAGAGCAACACCAAAAATGATTTCCATCTATGTTGCGGGCCTCTCCTGCAAAGGCCGCTGCTGCAAGTACTCAATACCTGGCACGCAGGAAAAACCTGTGCCGCAAGTCTTCATCTTAGCCAAAACCCCTCTCTGCCATTACAAGCCTTGCATTGCAGCCGCCATGGCTTTATTCATCACTGTCAATGCATGGAAATCTATACCTAGACGTGTCCCATGGCACCAGCAAGATAGCAGAGCTTCGCGCCACGCCCTCATGAAGCCTCTCTAGGCCAATATAAGGGGTGTCCAAACGGATCAATTCCGATCTAAAATTCCAGTAGTGCCATGCGCCAATAGCCGAGATCTTCGAGAGGAAGATCGAAACTCGTCGGCGTCCAGATCGAGGAGGCCGACACGAAGCAGATCGACAAATTGGAACTTGAAGAACAGCAAGGCCAACTACCTTTATTCAAGCCGAGCCAGTAGCCCCCACGCCACCAACTGGCTGCAGAGAAGAAGACGAACCATAACGCCATCAACCAGTGGTGGAGACAGTTCGCAAGCAGGGCGCTTATAAATGTGCCTGTAAACAACTTCCTTTGTAATTTCTTCATGCAAAGCATAGAAAATCATAAAAGTTTATCACTCAACATGGCACAGTCCCAGGCGTAATCTGCATCTAGCTCCGCCACTGCCGTCAACCTTGCTGGATCCGGCGGAGATGAGGCCCAAAAAGACCTGTGCCGCCGCCTCCCGTCGATAGCAAGCTGTCTGGCCGAAGCACGCAGTAGCCACCGCAACCTGCCAGATCGGGCCCGCCGTCGCCTCCCACCATGGCAGCAACGCCTTGAGTGGTGCCGCTGAAGACCGGCTTCACTCAACCTGCCCACCCCCGGTGCCGCCACCACAACGCCTTGTCCTCCACATCCCACCATCCGCATGCGTCTGTCACTAAGCATCTCCGCCCCGATGCACCGGCGTTGTGTGCCTCCTCAGCCCTCTGCCTTTGGTGAGACGAGTGCTGCCCGAGCGGGGGTGACACGGGAGGAAGTTGCTTCGACGTCTATCGGTTCAACAGATTGAAAAAAAATACATTTTTTAAGGAATTTATGTGGTATAAAGTATAAATGTTTTTGACAAAGTTAATCATTGTATTTATGTAACCATTCAGCTATGATGAATCCAATCTTTTTTATATTTGTATGAGCTTTGCTGCACCTTTTTTATTCTAAGTGGCACTGTCACTTTTCAAGTCCACTCTGCCGGGGTTGCTAGTGCTGCTTTAGGGCCTCTTTGATTCGCAGGATTGTAAAAATGAAGGAATAGGAAAAATGCAGAAATAGGATGACATGTCCCATAGTATCCTATAGGATCTCAAAGAATGTTTGATAGCGCAGGAAAAACAAAGGAATTCTACAAAGAGGTTTGAGTGGATGGAAATTTTCCTCCAAAATGTAGTACAAATGGATCCTATGGAAAAATTCTTAAGGATGCCAATCCTACGAATCAAACGAGCATCACAGAAAAAATTCCTAATGGTTCAAATCCTCCAAAAATCCTATGCAATTCCTTTGAATCAAAGGAGCCCTTAGAATCTCAGTGTCAACCGGACCATTATGTTTTCTTAAAAGGGTTTCATTGAACCGGACGCATCACTCACCTGGTCTTGCCAATGCGATCCATTTTGACACACTGAACTAAAATGCTGCTATGCATGACTTAGGAGCATCTCTGCATCTGTACGATGCATGATTTAGGAGCACCTAAATTTGATGTTGGTAATCTTGGAGTAGAATCTGTACGGTGTTTTGGTAGGAAGCTGTCAAAATTGGGGGCAATAGAAAGTCTGCATTGTAGCAGTCCAATAGCCCGTACTCTTTTGCTTACGAAAATGGCTACATAAAGTACTATACCAACTGATATCTAACCAGCTAAGTACCTGTACCCTTTCGTTCTTAATGCACGAAAGCTTAGGGCATCTTCAGCCGTTGGCCCCCCAGGAAGGGCAAAAAATCGCCCCTGGGGACGCACTGGCGCTAAATCGCCCCCAGTCACGGCGCCCACGGTTAGTTAAAAAAGTCAAATACGACGCAAAAACGACTCAAATTTAACGCAAACATCGGCGAGTTCGTTTTAACTTAAACATATTTTACAAAAAAAGAAAAAAACTACCGCGGGCTACCCCCGCCGTCTCCCTCGCCGCCCGCCTCGCCGCCCGCAGCAGTTCTACATGCCGAGGAGGCTGTAGAACCGCGATGTAGTCACCGTCGTTGTGTCGTCATAAATCGTCGTCGCCGCCCCCGCCTACGCCTCCGCCGTCCCTGCTGCATCCCTCCCCCGGTTGGCGCGGCGGGTTGGACGGCCCGGGGGCGTCGTCGTCGTCGTCGTCGTCGTCGTCGTCGTCGTCGTCGCTGTCGAGGACCACGACGCCGTGCTCGTCCTCGCGCCCACGCTTGCGGGCGGCGATCTCCTCGAGGCCAGCTGCGACCATCTCGTCGCGGAGGTAGTCGCCCCGCCCACCGCATGGCGTCCTCGTCGGAGAAGCCGCGGGCTATCTCCTCGTACTCGCTGGGAAGCCGGGCTCCGGCTTAGGCTCGGCGAGGCAAGCGGCCGGTGGGTGGAGAGGCGTTAGCGCCCGATGCGGACGCCGAGCTGCGGTGTCGGCCGGCAGCGTGCCACGGGAACTCCGGCTTGAAGCGGAGGCGAAGCGAGCCGCCGGACGAGAGGAGGACCCCGGTCTCCATGCGCCTCGGGGTCGAGGAGCTTCCTGGCGGCGTGAGAAGGAAGGGGAGCGGGTACTCGGCGCGGCGTGTTGCCGCCCTCGATGTACTCGAGGACGGCCTCAACATGCGCCGGCACGCCCCACCACCGACGCTGCGTTGGTGGCCTCGAGCTGCTGGGCGTGACGGGCGGCGGAAGTAAGGGTCCCAGGCGGGCTGCCGGGGACGTACGCGTGGTTTTCCTCGCCAGACGCGGGCAGGTTCGGGCGGATGCGTGCGATCTCCGCGACGCCGCGCGCGCCGGTGGGTACCGGGGCACCGCACGCCGCCAGCGCTGATCCTCCACGCCCGGGCACCCGCATGTCCAGCGGGACGGGTACTCGGCCTCGTAAAGGCGAGCCTCGTCTTCATGAAGATGGCGGCGGCCGAAGCCGTTCGCGCCATTGCCGCGTCGCTGAGGAAGCGCCGGCCATGGGGTGAATTGAGACGGCGAAAGAGAGGAGAGAGGAGGAACGACGACGGCGGGAGAGTGTGAGTCGCCGAGTGCGCCGGGCGCGTCATATATAGGCCGAGGCGGCGTGCCAGTGTGTACGCTGGCGGGCGAGGAAGCGAGGGACGCGTCGTCCGGTCTTCATCAAGGCCGCCCGTGAGGCATCAATGGTGCAGGCTGACCGGCGCGGCAGCTTTGACATTGATTCGCCGCGGGAAACGAGGCGATGAGGACGATGAAGGGCCGAGAAGAGAGCCGTGTCGCTGACGCGGCGGGCCCGCGGCTTTTTTCGCGCTTAAAACAGTTCGCCTGGCGCCCGGCGCCCCAGCGCCAGTTCGGGCTGGGTCCGCTGGCGCTGTTTTCGCCCAAGCCGAAAAATCGGGCTCTGGGCGCTGACGGCCATTTTTTTCAGCGCCGGCGCGAAAAAAACGCCTGGAAAGGCCTTCCTGAAGGCACGGCTGGAGATGCCCTTAGCCCTCTCCTTTTTAAGTTAGTATGTCCCCGTGTCCATTTCTTCATCCACCAAAGTTTACAAGCCTGCAAATCAAACTTGTTCACCTCAAGGAATTTTAGTTTGCCCGGATCCATGTAAATTCATAAAGACGAAAGATAACGAAACCCCATCTATTTGATTATTTATAAATCAAGATTTCAGAGTGGTACTGAAAAAAGAACAGGCATCTACACGCATTTGTTCCTCTTTTGCCGAACCAGCATGCTCATGGTTAGTTGCCAACCCAGCATATACATGTAGTCAGTCAGGACAACCGTTCCTGGGGAGCAAGTAGCTGGAAGGTGGCTTTCCATAGATTTGAGAATGACCTTTTAGTCCCCAACTGGCAACATAATTTTAAGGGCAAATATGTCTGGCGGTAACCATTCTTATGCACATCCACCCTGGATCTTCCCAGATTGCTTGCTCATTTGTTATTGCCCGTTCACCGGCGACACTTCGATGTCTACCGTGTGCGGCCCGACAGCGACACGGCACCTTATGAGACGTCAGCTCAACAACAGAGGACATTTGCCTCATTGGCTAACCGAAAGTTTGACTTTGGTGCTAGCTAACCGTGTATATTTTATTTTTTTTAGAGAAAAAAACATGTATATTTTCAGCAACTAAACAAACATATTACTGCTGGCAGTACATACCGACTGGCAGATCCTTTGAAGTGGCAATGTGTAAAGAATTGGACACTGTTTGCGACGGCTTACAAGCAGGAAAACGGTATGTCGGCATTGCGTCGACGCGGCATATTGTTGCTTCAGTCTTCTTTGTCTAGCCAGCGTGCATCCTTTCTTTCACTGGTTGTGGTTGGATCTCCAGGTTTTAATTGGATCTTAGATAGATTGCACTTCTTCCATGCGAGAGAGGAATCAGGGGGCTTTTGTACTTGTTTACAACACACAGTCGTTGGCAAGTGACGCTAAGAATCTCACATCAGGTTTTTTTTAATCATCTGAAGGTCAGCTTCTTGTCTGAAAGAAAACAAAGTTGCTCTGGGAATTGGGAATCTCAGTTTTTTTTTTGGCGAGAAAAATTGGGAATCTCAGTTGGTCCTTTATTTTTGAACAAGGGAACGTCTATTTTTAGGAGAAAAAACAAAATCTCGGCTAGAAGTAGCAGCTGATGTCCAAAACAAAAGAAGAAGTAGCAGCCCAATTCGTCCAAGCGAAACAAACTGGGCCATCGATGCCTGTGGGCCGCGACCTTTGTTCACGGGCTTCTTTGAAGTTACCCCGTGCAGCCTCGTCTGAGCAGAACGCAACTACTCAGTTTGGTGGAATAGTACCGTATCGCTATTACACTTGAGCGAAGGCGGCTCGTAGTGCAATAAAAGGGCACACACGGGCACGGCTTAAGTCATACCTTTCTCGGCCTCTTGGCTAAGATCAAATGTAGTATCTGTTTTTATCAGTTTAATATCTGATACGTGGGTCTACGGATCCATGAGATATTAAGTTAATTTTTTATGAGGAAGGTTCAGTAGCTTGCTGCTAAGCCTTAAGCGTCGCACGGGCGTTGCACTATAGCCTTGGCCGATGCACCCCAGCCAAACCAAAATCAAAGAAATTATTTTCTTAACCAAACCGGAACAATCAAAAATATTTTATGTACATAATTTGTTTTCCTACATAAAAAAAGAAAACAAGATAGTAACTGTATCATCGTGTGAGGTAGTTTGGCAGCTGTTATTAATCTACCACAATCAAACATGGTTCAAGGCATTCAAAAAATTAAAATAACTGACAATTGTGTCATTTTGGCAAATGTATTTTTTGTATCCCAAGAGATATTGCAGTTATTTGATATTTTTCTACTTTCTAGCACATTCTGTGGGACCAAAAGGGTGCAACTGTTTGATACTAGTTTCTAGCATACATTTTGTAGGCCAAAACAAATATTGATTGAAGGGAGAAAAACATTGTGGACTGATATTAACTATTTGACTGAAGATTTCAATATATGTGAACAAAGATTTTATTAACCACAGGGGAAAAGTCTTTCATCAATCCACAGGCAATCAGATGACTTGCATCGCCATAATTCTCTACACAACAATATCTTATGGGTTGAACATGCCAGGTTCACCAACAACCTGAAAATACCTAAAGGTTGGCCAAAAATTGGCAAAAAAGCAAACGTCAAGCATTTGAGATCACAAAGTTAAATGGCGTGAATTCTGCAATCATGTAAAAAAAAAACCAATTGGATACATATCCGACTATGAGGTGCACACATAAACTCAAAAAAAGAAAAGGTCCACACAACATTCAACATCGTAACAATGATAGAACTTTAGACAGTACTAAAGTTTAACATAATTTACTCCTGGTTTTACTTTACTTGAAAATAAGTCTTTCAACGTTAAGGAATTCTATGTGGTATAAAGTATAATTGTTTTTGACAAAGTTAATCATTGTATGTGTGTAACCAATCAGCTATGATGAATCCAATCTTTTTTATATTTGTATGTGCTTTGCTGCAACTTTTTGCATCCAAGTTGTTGGAAATATGCCCTAGAGGCAATAATAAATTAGTTATTATTATTATATTTCCTTGTTCATGATAATCGTTTATTATCCATGCTATAATTATATTGGTAGGAAACTCAGATACATGTGTGGATACATAGACAACACCATGTCCCTAGTAAGCCTCTAGTTGACTAGCTCGTTGATCAATACATGGTTACGGTTTCCTAACCATGGACATTGGATGTCGTTGATAACGGGATCACATCATTAGGAGAATGATGTGATGGACAAGACCCAATCCTAAGCCTAGCACAAAGATCGTGTAGTTCAGATGCTAAAGCTTTTCTAATGTCAAGTATCATTTCCTTAGACCATGAGATTGTGCAACTCCGGATACCGTAGGGAATGCTTTGGGTGTACCAAACGTCACAACATAACTGGGTGGCTATAAAGGTACACTACGGGTATCTCCGAAAGTGTACATTGGGTTGGCACGAATTGAGATCGGATTTGTCACTCTGTGTGATGGAGAGGTATCTCTGGGCCCACTCGGTAGGACATCATCATATGCGCAATGTGACCAAGGAGTTGATCACGGGATGATGTGTTACGAAACGAGTAAAGAGACTTGCCGGTAACGAGATTGAACAAGGTATAAGATACCGGCGATCGAATCTTGGGCAAGTACTATACCGTTAGACAAAGGGAATTGAATACATGATTGATTGAATCCTTGACATCGTGGTTCATCCGATGAGATCATTGTGGAACATGTGGGAGCCAACATGGGTATCCAGATCCCGCTGTTGGTTATTGGCCGGAGAGTTGTCTCGGTCATGACTACGTGTCTCCCGAACCCGTAGGGTCTACACACTTAAGGTTCGATGACGCTAGGGTTATAGGGAATAGATGTACGTGGTTACCGAATGTTTTTCGGAGTCCCGGATGAGATCCCGGACGTCATGATGAGTTCCGGAATGGTCCGGAGGTAAAGATTTATATATGGGAAATCATCATACGGTCACCGAAATAATTCGGGGGGTTACCGGTATTGTACCGGGACCACCGAAGGGGTTCCGGGGGTCCACCGGGAGGGTCCACCTGCCCCGGAGGGCCCTATGGGCTGTTTGGTGGAGAGGGACCAGCCCCTTAGTGGGATGGGCGTCTCCCCCCTTAGGGCCCATGCGCCTAGGGTTTGGGGGAATCCTAAAGGGGGGGGGGGGGGAGGGCGCCCCCTTGCCTTGGGGGGCAAGGCAACCCCCTGGCCGCCGCCCCCGCCTCAGATTGAATCTGAGGGGGCTGGGCCCCCTCTCCCTTGCCCCATATATATGTGGGGGGTGGGAGGGCAGCCGCACCCAAGTTCTGGCGCAGCCCTCCCCCTCTCCCAAGTCCTCCTCCTCTCCCGCGGTGCTTGGCGAAGCCCTGCAGGATTGCCACGCTCCTCCTTCACCACCACGCCGTCGTGCTGCCGCTGGACGGAGTCTTCCCCAACCTTTCCTTCTCCCCTTGCTGGATCAAGGCGTGGGAGACGTCACCGGGCTGCACGTGTGTTGAACGCGGAGGCGCCGTGGTTCGGCGCTTAGATCGGAATCAACCGCGATCTGAATCGCTACGAGTACGACTCCTTCATCCGCGTTCTTGCAACGCTTCCGCTTAGCGATCTACAAGGGTATGTAGATGCACTCCCCTTTCCCTCGTTGCTAGATTACTCCATAGCTTGATCTTGGTGATGCGTAGAATTTAAATTTCTGCTATGATCCCCAAAAGTGGCATCATGAGCTAGGTCTATGCGTAGTTTCTATGCACGAGTAGAACACAAGTTGTTGTGGGCGTTGATTTTGTTCAATATGCTTACCGTTACTAGTCCAATCTTGTTTCGACGGTATTGTGGGATGAAGCGGCCCGGACCGACCTTACATGTACACTTACGTGAGACAGGTTCCACCGACTGACATGCACTTGTTGCATAAGGTGGCTAGCGGGTGCCGCCTCTCCCACTTTAGTCGGATCGGATTCGATGAAAAGGGTCCTTATGAAGGGTAAATAGCAATTGACATATCACGTTTTGGTTTTTATGAGGTAAGAAACGTTCTTGCTAGAAACCTATAGCAGCCACGTAAAACATGCAAACAACAATTAGAGGACGTCTAACTTGTTTTTGCAGGGTATGCTATGTGATGTGATATGGCCAAAAAGAATGTGATGAATGATATCTGATGTATGAGATTGATCATGTTCTTGTAATAGGAATCACGACTTGCATGTCGATGAGTATGACAACCGGCAGGAGCCATAGGAGTTGTCTTAATTTATTGTATGACCTGCATGTCAATGAACAACGCCATGTAATTACTTTACTTTATTGCTAAACCGTTAGCCATAGTAGTAGAAGTAATAGTTGGTAGACAACTTCATGGAGACACGATGATGGAGATCATGATGATGGAGATCATGGTGTCATGCCGGTGACGATGATGATCATGGCGCTCAAGATGGAGATCAAAAGGAGCAAAATGATATTGGCCATATCATGTCACTATTTGATTGCATGTGATGTTTATCATGTTTTACATCTTATTTGCTTAGAACGACTGTAGCTTAAATAAGATGATCCTCGCAATAATGTCAAGAAAAGTGTCCCCCTAAGCGTGCACCGTTCACGAAGGTTCGTTGTTTCAAAGCACCACGTGATGATCGGGTGTGATAGATTCTAACGCTCGAATACAACGGGTGTAAGCCAGATTTACACACGCCAAACACTTAGGTTGACTTGACGAGCCTAGCATGTACAGACATGGCCTCGGAACACAAGAGACCGAAAGGTCGAGCATGAGTCGTATGGTAGATACGATCAACATGAAGATGTTCACCGATGATGACTAGTCCGTCTCACGTGATGATCGTACACGACCTAGTTGACTCGGATCGTGTAATCACTTAGATGACTAGAGGGTCTATCTGAGTGGGAGTTCATAAGATGAACTTAATTATCCTGAACATAGTCAAAAGGTCTTTGCAAATTATGTCGTAAGCTCGCGCTTTAGTTCTACCGTTTTAGATATGTTCCTAGAGAAAATTCAGTTGAAAGTTGATAGTAGCAATTATGCGGACTAGGTTCGTAAACCGAGGATTGTCCTCGTTGCTTCAAAGAAGGCTTATGTCCTTAATGCACCGCTCAGTGTGCTGAACCTCGAACGTCGTCTGTGGATGTTGCGAACATCTAACATACACGCTTTGATAACTACGTGATAGTTCAGTAATGTTAAACGGTTTAGAGTTGAGGCGCCGAAGTCGATTTTGAAACGTCGCGAAACATATGAGATGTTTCGAGGGCTAAAATTGGGATTTCAGGCTCGTGCCCACGTCAAGAGGTATAAGACCTCCGACGAGTCTCTTATCCTGCAAACTAAGGGAGAAAAGCTCAATTGTTGAGCTTGTGCTCAGATTGTCTGAGTACCACAATCACTTGAATCGAGTAGGAGTTAATCTTCCAGATGAGATAGTGATGTTTCTCCAAAGTCATTGCCACCAAGCTGCTAGAGCTCCGTGATGAACTATAACATATCAGGGATAGAGATGATGATTCTTGAAATATTCGCGATGTTTGACACCGCGAAAGTAGAAATCAAGAAGGAGCATCAATTGTTGATGGTTAGTGAAACCACTAGTTTAAAGAAGGGCAAGGGCAAGAAGGGATACTTCATGAAACGGCAAATTCAACTGCTGCTCTAGTGAAGAAACCCAAGGTTGAACCCAAACCCGAGACTAAGTGCTTCTGTAATAAGGGGAACAAATAACGGAGCAGAATTACCCTAGATACTTGGTAGATGAGAAGGCTGGCAAGGTCGATAGAAGTACATTGGATATACATTATGTTAATGTGTACTTTACTAGTACTCCTAGTAGCACCAGGGTATTAGATAATCGGTTCGGTTGCTAAGTGTTAGTAACTTTCGAAATAAAAGCTACGGAATAAGCGGAGACTAATTAAAGGTGAGCTGACGATATGTGTTGGAAGTGTTTCCAAGCTTGATGTGATCAAGCATCGCACGCTCCCTCTACCATCAAGATTGGTGTTAAACCTAAATAATTGTTATTTGGTGTTTGTGTTGAGAGCGTAGACATGATTGGATTATGTCTATCGCAATACGGTTATTCATTTAAGGAGAATAATGGTTACTCTGTTTATTTGAATAATACCTTCAATGGTCTTGCACCTAAAATGAATGGTTTATTGAATCTCGATCGTAGTAATACACATGTTCATGCCAAAAGATATAAGATAATACCACATACTTGTGGCACTGCCATTTGAGTCATATTGGTATAAAACGCATGAAGAAGCTCCATGGTGATGGATCTTTGGACTCACTTGTTTTGAAAAGTTTGAGACATGCGAACCATGTCTATTGGTGTATATGCATGAAGAAACTCCATGCAGATGGATCGTTTGGACTCACTTGATTTTGAATCACTTGAGACATGCAAATCATACCACATGGGCAAGATGACCGAAAGCCTCGCTTTTAGTAAAATGGAACAAGAAAGCAACTTGTTGGAAGTAATACATTTTGATGTGTGCAGTCCAATGAGTGCCGAGGCACGCATGGATATCGTTATGTTCTTACTTCACAGATGATTTGAGTAGATATCGAGTATATTTACTCGATGAAACACAAGTCTGAATTATTGAAAGGTTCAAGTAATTTCAGAGTGAAGTTGAAGATCGTCGTGACAAGAGGATAAGATGTCTATGATATGATCATAGAGATGAAAATCTGAGTTGTGAGTTTGGCACACAATTAAGACATTGTGGAAATTGTTTCACAACTAATACCGCCTGGAACACCATAGTGTGATGGTGTGTCCGAACATCATAACTGCACCCTATTGGATATGGTGCATACCATGATGTCTCTTATCAAATTACCACTATAATTTATGGGTTAGGCATTAGAGACAACCACATTCACTTTAAATAGGGCACCAACAATTCCGTTGAGACGACACCGTATGAACTATGGTTTGGAGAGACCTAAGTTGTCGTTTCTTAAAAGTTTGGGGCTGCGACACTTATGTGAAAAAGGTTTCAGGTTGATAAGCTCGAACCCAAAGCGGATAAATGCATCTTCATAGAACACCCAAAAACAGTTGGGTATACCTCCTATCTCAGATCCGGAAGCAAAAGAGATTGTTTATATTAACGGGTCCTTTCTCGAGGAAAAGTTTCTCTCGAAAGAATTGAGTGGGAGGATGGTGGAGACTTGATATGGTTAATGAACCATCACTTCAACTAGTGTGTAGCAGGGCACATGAAGTTGTACCTATGGCGCCTACACCAATTGAAGTGGAAGCTTATGATAGTGATCATGAAACTTCGGATCAAGTCACTACTAAACCTCAGAGGGTCGACAAGGATGCGTACTACTTCAGAGTGGTACGTACTCTGTCTTGGAGGTCATGTTGCTAGACAACAATGAACCTACGAGCTATGGAGAAGCGATGGTGGGCCCGGATTCCGGCAAATGGCTCGAGGCCATAAAATCCGAGAGAGGATCCATGCATGAAAACAAAGTGTAGACTTTGGAAGAACTACTTGATGGTCGTAAGGCTGTTGGGTACAGATGGATTCTAAGAGGGAAGATAGACAATGATGGTATGTGTCACCATTAAGAAAGCTCAGCTTGTCGCTAAGATGTTTCCG
This sequence comes from Aegilops bicornis, assembly GCA_021605145.1. Taxonomy (NCBI): domain Eukaryota; kingdom Viridiplantae; phylum Streptophyta; class Magnoliopsida; order Poales; family Poaceae; genus Aegilops; species Aegilops bicornis. The sequence continues at coordinate 822,362,492 of CM038675.1, forward strand.
ACAAGTTCAAGGAGTTGACTATGATGAGACTTTCTCATTCGTAGTGATGCTAAGAGCCTGTTGGAATCTTATTAGCAATTACTGCATTATTTATGAAATCTTGCAGATAGGATGTCAAAACATTTTTTCCTCGGAAAATTTCTTGAGGAAAGGTTGCATGTGATACAACCAAAAGGTTTATGTCAATCCTAAAAGATGCTAACAAGTATGCAAAGCTCCAGCAATCCTTCTAAGGACTGGAGTATGCATCTCGGGGTTGGAATATACACTTTGATGAGATGATCAAAGATTTTGGGTTTATACAAAGTTTATGAGAAACTTGTATTTCCAAAGAAGTGAGTGGGAGCACTATAGAATTTCTGATGAGTATATGTTGTTGACATATTGTTGATCAGAAATGATGTAGAATTTCTGGAAAGCATATAGGGTTATTTGAAAAGTGTTTTTCAAGGGAAAACCGGGATTAAGCTACTTGAACATTGAGCATCAAGATCTATAAGGATAGATCAAAATCGCTTGATAGTACTTTCAAATGAGTACGCACCGTGACAAGATTTTGAAGGAGTTCAAAATAGATCGGCAGAGAAGGAGTTCTTGGCTGTGTAATAAGGTGCAAGTATTGAGTAAGTCTCAAGACCTGATCACGGCAGAATAGAGAGAAAGGACGAAGGTCGTCCCCTATGCTTAGACGTAGGCTCCTTAGTATGCTATGCTGTGTACCGCACCTAATGTGTGCCTTGCCACATGTCTGGCAAGAGGGTACAAAGGTGATCAAAGAGTGGATCACCAGATAGCGGTCAAAATTATAAGGATATGTTTCTCGGTTATGGAGGTGAGGGAGTCCTGGATTAGGGGGTGTCCGGATGGCCGGACTATAACCTTCGGCCGGACTCTTGGACTATGAAGATACAAGATTGAAGACTTCGTACCGTGTCCGGATGGGACTTTCCTTGGCGTGGAAGGCAAGCTTGACGACATGTATATGTAGATCTCCTCCCATTGTAACCGACTGTGGTAACCCTAGCCCTCTCCGTGTCTATATAAACCGGAGGGTTTTAGTCAGGACGAACAACAATCATACCATAGGCTAGCTTCTAGGGTTTAGCCTCTCTGATCTCGTGGTAGATCTACTCTTGTACTACCCATATCATCAATATTAATCAAGTAGGAGTAGGGTTTTACCTCCATCGAGAGGGCTCGAACCTGGGTAAAAACATCGTGTCCCTTGTCTCCTGTTACCATCCGCCTAGACGCACAGCTCGGGACCCCCTACCCGAGATCCGCCAGTTTTGACACCGACATTGGTGCTTTCATTGAGAGTTCCTTCTGTCGTCACCTTTAGGCCCGATGGCTCCTCCGATCATCAACAATGATGCGGTCCAGGTGAGACTTTTCTCCCGGACAGATCTTCGATTCGGGCGGTTTTGCTGCGGGCCAATTTGCTTGGCCATCCGGAGCAGATCGAAGCTACGCCCGCCATCGTGTCAGATTTGGAAGTTTGAACTACATGGCCGACGCCCACGGAGACTTGATCTTCGACGGGTTCGAGCCACAGCCGAGCGCCAAGATCATACGATTGGCATGATCTAGCTCGCCGGCCATCAAAGGCCTCGAGGCCGCACCTGGTTCCGCTCCGACCCTTAGCTCGGAGCCGATCGCGCCAATTGAGGACGGGTGGCTGGACACCGCCTCGGGGCTGCAATCTCTACGGCGATCGAGCCAACACCAGCCTTGTCCTTCGCGAAGCTCAGGACTCCAAGGTGCCGGACTCCTCTCCGGACCAACCTTCCGCGCCCGCCGATCGAATCCGATTGGCGCCGATCATGGAGTTCGCCGCCGTGGACATCTTTCAGCACTCGCCCTTCGGCGACATTCTGAATTTACTAAAGTCTCTCTCCTTATCAGGAGAGCCCTGGCCGGACTATGGTCAGCAAGTTTGGGATACGGATGACGAAGAAATTCAAAACCCACGCACCACCCACTTCGTAGCCACTGTCGATGATTTAACCGACATGCTCGACTTCAATTCCGAAGACATCGACGGTATGGACGACGATGTAGGAGACGAACAGGAACCAGCACCTATAGGGCACTGGACAACCACCTCATCTCACGATGTATACATGGTGGACACACCTAAAAGAAACGACGACGAGGAACAAAGGGACGCAACGAGGGATCGTTCCCTCGAAAAGCAGTCAAAGCGGCGGCGTAAGCACCGCTCCAAACCCCACCTCGAATGAGACAACAACCATACAGACCCAGCCATAGAGCAGGGCGGACCGGCGGACGATGAACATGCCATCGAGCAACCGTCCGAACAGGGCAACTTGGATAAACAAACCGAACAACCCGTCCCCGACGAAGATAACAGTCCGGACGACCTCACGCCGGACAAGTTGCTGGAGCAGAAGAATCTCCACAAAAGGCTCGTCACCACTGCGCGTAGCCTGAAGAAGCAGAAGCGGATGCTCAAAACAGCGGAAGATGCACTCAGCATTAGATGGAGCAAAGTAATCAACACCGCAGACAAATACGGCGACAGTCGCCACACAAAGAGCTATCCGCTTAAAATTATCGCCGCAATTTGATGAGGAGGCCTTAGAGCCCCGTAATCAAAATTATGAAGCCACCGGGTTGGGTAAACAACCCGATGGCTAACATAGAGCGGCAAACGGCGCCAAGACATTAAGCCAAAGACGCGATCCGCACAAGGATTCAGATCAAAAAGATGGCCCAACTAGATCTATCTACGGGCCAAGAAAGCAAGCTCTAGTAAGCAATGCAACGCATCAAGTATCCGAACATCACGGTACACCCAAATATAGGGGTGCCGCACACCCCTATGTTTCACCGATGAGGTGCCGGATCATGAATTTCAAAGGGATTCAAGCCCGTAAACATAGAGGCATACGACGGAACAACAGACCCTGGAGTCTGGATTGAGGATTACATCCTCCACATACACATGGCTCGAGGAGATGACCTCCACGCCATAAAATACTTACGCCTCAAGCTCAAAGGGCCAGCCCGGAATTGGCTTAAAAGCCTTCCCGAAACACCATTGGAAGTTGGGAAGAGCTCGAGGATGTTTTTCGGGCAAATTTTCAAGGGACCTATGTCCGACCTCCGGATGCGATTTATTTAAGTCACATAACTCAACAACCCGGAGAGTCAGCCTCGAACAGATTTCTTACTGAAAAGAACCAGATAGTCGACTCTCCGGACGCGAAGCCTTAGCAGCCTTCAAACACAGCGTCCGAGACGAATGGCTCGCCAGACACCTCGGCCAAGAAAAGCCAAGAACAATGGCCGCATTAACAAGCCTCATGACCTGCTTTTGCGCAGGAGAGGATAGCTGGTTGGCAAGATGCAATACTAGCAACCCAAGTATATCCGAAGTTAGGGATGGAAACGGGAAACCGCGACGCAGCAAGGACCAGCACCGGACCAAGGGAAATAGCCCGAAGAGCACGACAGTCAACGCCGGATTCAAAAGCTCTCGGCAGAATCAGAAAAAGCTGCCCCTCAAGGATAACAGGGACGAGCTATCTAACCTAAACAAAAATCTTGGACAAGATATGCCAAATCCACAAAACTCTCGAGAAGCCTGCAAACCATACCCACAGAGATTGTTGGGTCTTCAAGCAATCCAGCAAACTCAACGCCGAACACAAGGGGCTCGACACACCAAGCGAGGACGATGACGAACCACACAAGCAGAGCACCGGAAAACAAAAAAAAATCCCACTAGAAGTCAAAACAGTAAACTAACTTCACGTGACAAAAGGGAAAAACAGTGGCGCCTATAGAGATACGCGCCATACGGCCTATCCCAGAGGAGTCCCGCCACTGGTTGTTAAAACCAATCACCTTCGACCATTAGGATTACTCTAGAAGTATCCGGAACGCAGGCTGGACTGCCTTGATATTAGATCCGATAATTGACGGACTCCACTTTACACAAGTCCTAATGGACGGCGGCGGTGATCTAAACCTGCTATATCAGGACACAATCCGCAAAATGGGGATAGACCCAACAAAAATTCGCCATAGCAACACTTCCTTTCAAGGGGTAACGCCAGGCCCAGATGCCCATTGTACGGGCTCTCTCCTGCTAGAAGTTATGTTCGGCTCTCCCGACAACTTCCGTCGCGAAAGGCCAACCTTCCACATCGCCCCATTTACAAGTAGCTATCAAGCACTACTGGGACGCGAAGCTTTCGCCCGTTTTAACGCAATACCGCATTATGCATCTCTTACACTTAAAATGCCCGGTCCGCGAGGCATCATCTCATTAAAGGGAAATATCAAGTGTTCCTCGAGCGCGGAAGATTGTGCGGCTGCCTTGACAACCACACACTAAACCGGCTTCACTAATCAAAGCACCTAAACAGGTCGTTTAGACCCCGGACATGGCTAGATAAGTCCGGCGTAAACATACAGGGGCATACTAGCCGCATACCCCGCATAAGGGCTCCGGGCATGTACAACAAGAGACAATAAAGCTCAATTTTATTCATTTTTTGAATTATACTTTGTTTATTTAATATAACGTACATTTTCGCACGATCTTTTCAACTAAGTTCCTCTCTTTTACAAATGAACACCGTGCTACACCCGGCCCAAAGTTACGGCACAACGGAGACACAAAGCAGACGCAAGAGGGACCCGTTCGAAGGATTCTTTTTAGATTAAGACCCTGCGTAAACCTTTTTTACTGTCTCTTGTTGATACACATCCCCCGGTTTCGTGATATAACCAAGGAGGAGGCTGGCGTCTTGGCATGTGGCCATGTCAGAATTTTGCGCGTGCCTGGACACCAGGGGCTTATTACCAAGGGCGTTGTTCAGCCCGTTTTCATAAAGACCGAATACCTTAAGAAGTGTTCGGCGTCGCGAGTTTGGCCTTATATGCATCAGGTCCGAATCATGTCTTTGGTCAAACGTTGGGTTTGCCCGGCTCCTGTGTTTTGCTACCTTACGTTCCGCTCTATCGGCTAAGGCGGCACCAGGAGAACTACTGCGATTGTGACCCGGTTCGCCAAAGCGAGCACCTCGAGAGAAAGCCGAAAACCGATCGTCATGATATAGCGTGAGACTGGTCAATCACTTTCGAAGACCCGCCGGAATCTTTAGGATTCCTCCGCATTAACGAAGGGTCGTTTCCCGACCAGGCACACGCGCCCCGAATTCGGGTGAGCGCGGTGCCCCTAGGGGCTATATAGTAGCCCCACTGTCAAACTCCTATGGCTAAGTGAAAGTGATAAAGCATTATAGTCGGGTTGCCTAGTTTGCTGCGCTATCACCTCCTTAATAGGACCAAGACGTTGGATCAAGAGTGAAAATGCGCCTTTTATAACACCCCGCATTATATGCGTAAATGTCAAGACTGCCATCTTTCAAAGTTATATATACATATACATCAACGGTCGCACATGAGGTATTTTAATTCTTGAAGGCACAAGTATAAAAAGCTTTTATATTCCCCCGAAACATTGTTTTACAATAATACATGTTATTCGAACATAATATCCTTCGAGCACTGCGTCTCTATTAAACGAGCGCCCTGCAGAACTTCCTGAAAATAGTGCTCGGCAGGTACTCGGCTCCCGTCTGAATCTTGGGATGCAACAGCGACGGCCTTCATCTCCGCCCAGTATGTCTTGACACGGGCAAGAGCCATCCGCGCACCCTCTATGCACGCCGACCTTTTCATTGCATTGATGTTCGGCACCGCACCAAGGAACTGCTGCACCCAGCTAAAATAACTCTTCAGCCAGCCTTTCCGCCACAGATGACTCACGACATACTTCATGGCGAGTCCGGATAACCTATTCAGCTCGGCCCATGCGGCCGAACGATCGGTTAATGGAAGTGAGCGCTTTGGATTATGGAACCGCGACCAAAAAAGCTTTTCCACTTCGTGATCCTTTTGATCTCGGAAGTGTTCGGCCACGTCCGCGGCACTCGCCGCCAAGTCCAGATAAGTGTCCGCCGCACTCCACAGCCAGTCCAACGGAGCATATTTAGGATCCCCGAACTTCATCCGCAGCATAAAGGGCTTTCCAGCCGCGATATCTCCGGCCTGACGTAGCTCCTCCTTCATAGCTCTCATCGCAGGCGAGCATCCTTGGCCTCGGTAGTGGCCTTCTTCAGTCCTTCTGTCTACCGATATTCTTTTTCAAGAAGCTTGCAGCGTCGGCAGCATTCTTCAACTTCACAGCCATCTCGATCATTTCCTTCTTGCTTCGGCAAAGGAGCAGCCTGTTCGCTTTCATCTCTTCACCGCCTTTAAGGCAGCCAGACGCTTTTGATGGCCTGCTCCTTGGCTCGGGCAAGTTCCGCCCGAAGGTTCTCCATGGCAGCGGCACCATCTGCATCAAGCACACATGTTGTAAGATACGGGCATCAAGCTCCTCTTACCAGGTGTCTTCGGAGAAATTACATACCTTGTGCCTCATCAAGCCGCTTGTTGACAAGCGCGATGTCGGCATCTGCCACGTCAAGTTGCCGCTTTAGCTCGGCAAATTCATCAGTCCGGCTAGCCACCGAACACTTCGCCACCTACATACGAAGGGCGACATATTGTACCTGGGATTATGATCCTCGGCGCGCCGTCATTTCTTACAACGCACCGAGTCTCAGGAGCTACTATCTACACAGGGCGCATCTCATATATGCGGAACTGTCAAAAGGTACATCATTTCGCGTACCTCAAAACCTGTCAGTAAACTCATGGCGGCCTCGTACAACCCGCTCCCGGCGGATGAAACCCTTTCAATCACCGTACCCATCAATGCACGGTGTTCTTTTGAGATAGACGCTCGCCCGAGCAGATCCTTCAGCTCCTCCGATCGTGCACCGGACGGTGCCGGACTCGTCCGATGGCCTTTTTCGAAGGCCGGACACGGAGGACCTTGGGGGGCCATACGATTGCCTTCCGATCCTGCCGGATTCGGAGAAACCCTCCGTGACGACACCTCAGGGTCGCCCGCCTCGCAAGGCAGTAAGGCAGGGGGAGGCGTTCCGTTCTCCATCATCTCCAGACGAAGATCTCCTGAAGATGAGCTCTGCTGAGAAGGGCTGAGATCCGAACTACAAGGTAAAATTTCGGTTATCTTCCTCAGAAATAGAACAGGGATGTCTCTTATTTTAAAACTTCTCTCTTTACTTACGGCTCGGTGGAGGGCTGATCCCCTTGGGGGCACAGTGCGGCCGAGGCATCCCCCGGCGCAGGACCCTCTGACGAAGATTTCTTCCCCCGCTTTGAGACCATGGTCTCCGGGTCTTCAGAGACGGTCCTCTTCTTCCTCGGATAGAGGAATTCTCGATTCCTCCTTTCCCGACAGCCTCCTTCAGTGGAGGCGGTAGCCTTTGTTCCCCCTTCGCCTTCTTCCAAAGACGCAACCTCCAGCATCCTGGTTAACACGGGATCCGACGTGGTCTCAGGGAGGGGGGCCGGACACCTGATTAGCTTTGCTTTCGCTATCCACTCCTGTTTAGGGGACAACTCTTTTAAGGGCAATTTTATGATAAATATACGGATAGCGTGTCCGGCATGTGGCTACTTACTTGAGTATCCGGGCGATTGCAGCTCAGACCAAGGCCCTCGGTCGAGCCGGACACATTGCTTGTGATCCGAAGAACAATTTGTACATCTCCATGGGCGTCGCTACCAGAAATGTTGGAGGGCTCAGAGTCCCTCCGGATTAAACTCCCACAAAGTGAGGGGGGGCGACGTTTGCAAGGCAGGTGCGCGAATCAACATGAAATGCGCCACTACGACTAGATTGATGTCTCTTTCTAGGAGATCTAGAATGCGGTTCGCAACAAGGGCACGCCCTTGGACGGCCCCTCACCAAACCCTTTATTGACCCATGACACTAGCTGTGGTGGGGGACCCGAGCGAAAGGCAGGTGGTGCCACCCACTTGGTGCCCCTGGGAGATGTGATATAAAACCACTCTCGTTGCCATAAGCTAAACTCCTCTTGAAAAGAGCCCTCGGGCCATGGAGCGTCAGCATTCTTGCTTATGACAGCACCTCCAAGACTCTGCGTTGCCCCTCGATCATCTTCGGCTCTACTTTGAAGGTCTTAAGCCACAATCCGAAGTGAGGAGTAATACGGAGGAAGGCTTCGCACACGACAATGAACGATGAGATGTGGAGGATGGATTCCGGAGCCAAGTCATGAAATTCCAACCCATAATAAAATATGAGCCCCCTCACGAAGGGGTCCGTCGGGAAGCCCTAGCCTCAAGGAAGTGAGACGCGAACACCACGCTCTCACCAGGCTTGGGAGTGGGAATAACCTGCCCTTGAGCAGGCAGCCTATGCGAGATTTCGCGGTTAGATACCTGGCATCTCTTAGCTTTAGCACGTCTTCTTCCGTAACGGAGGAAGGCATCCACCGACCTTGAAGGTCGGAACCGGACATCATCGAAGGTCCAAAGCGCCTGAATCTGGAGCTTTGGGTGTTGGAACTCAAGGTGAGAGGCGGATTCGATTGAGATTGAAAGAAAGGAGTCAAGCCTTGGTCTCTTTATAAAGAGGTTGAATACCAAGAGCCCTCCCGTGACCGACCGGGACTCGACTCGCCGATAGAGGATACGTACCAACGGGCACGATTGTGTTACCAACGCCCGTATAGATGAGAATCACGGAATAAGGGGAAAAGATCTCTGATTCGACAAGACGTGCCAAGGAAACCGCCTCGCTAAACGCTACCGAGGTGGGACAAGTAAAATGATTCAATAAAGGCTTGGCTGCAGTGTGATGACATGTCATGGAATACGCCGCCAGATTGGATTTGTGTAAATATTATTCTCTCTACGGTGGTATGTGGAACTTATTTTGCAGAGCCGGACACTATTCTTGTGTTCAAAATCTTCTATGAAGTATTCGAAGGAGGAACCTGTCTTGCAATGCCTAAGACAATCTGCGCGCCGGACTCGTCGTCATTGAAGCCTTGTTCAGGGGCTACTGAGGGAGTCCTGGATTAGGGGGTGTCCGGACGGCCAGACTATAACCTTCGGCCGGACTCCTGGACTATGAAGATACAAGATTGAAGACTTCGTCCCGTGTCCGGATGGGACTTTCCTTGGCGTGGAAGGCAAGCTTGACGATACGGATATGTAGATCTCCTCCCATTGTAACCGACTCTGTGTAACCCTAGCCCTCTCCGGTGTCTATATAAACCGGAGGGTTTTAGTCCGTAGGACGAACAACAATCATACCATAGGCTAGCTTCTAGGGGTTAGCCTCTCTGATCTCGTGGTAGATCTACTCTTGTACTACCCATATCATCAATATTAATCAAGCAGGAGTAGGGTTTTACCTCCATCGAGAGGGCCCAAACCTGGGTAAAAACATAGTGTCCCTTGTCTCCTGTTATCATCCGCCTAGACGCAGTTCGGGACCCCCTACCCGAGATCCGCCGGTTTTGACACCGACAGGAGGTGATAAAGAGTTCGACGTAAAGAGTTGCGTCGATGCAAGCTTAACACCTATCCGGATAGCTCTGAGTAGAGATACCGGATACGTATAATGGAGCAACAATTTGGAATAGCTCCAAGTGGAACGTGGTAGCAGCATCTACGATATGACATAAAATTTTGCGAAATACATAGGGATCTGAATATTGCAGACCCATTGACTACAACCTCTCTCACGAGCATAACATGATCAAACCCAGAATTCATTGAGTGTTAATCACATAGTGATGTGAACTAGATTCTAGTAAACTCTTTGGATGTTGGTCACATGGCGATGTGACCTGTGAGTGTTAATAACATGGCGATGTGAACTAGATTATTGACTCTAGTGCAAGTGGGAGACTGTTGGAAATATGCCCTAGAGGCAATAATAAATTAGTTATTATTATTATTATATTTCCTTGTTCATGACAATCGTTTATTATCCATGCTATAATTGTATTGATAGGAAACTCAGATACATGTGTGGATACATAGACAACACCATGTCCCTAGTAAGCCTCTAGTTGACTAGCTCGTTGATCAATAGATGGTTACGTTTCCTGACCATGGACATTGGATGTCGTTGACAACGGGATCACATTATTAGGAGAATGATGTGATGGACAAGACCCAATCCTAAGCCTAGCACAAAGATCGTGTAGTTCGTATGCTAAAGCTTTTCTAATGTCAAGTATCATTTCCTTAGACCATGAGATTGTGCAACTCCCGGATACCGTAGGGAATGCTTTGGGTGTACCAAACGTCACAACGTAATCGGGTGGCTATAAAGGTATACTACGGGTATCTCCGAAAGTGTACATTGGGTTGGCACGAATCGAGACTGGATTTGTCACTGCAGATGAGAGGTATCTCTGGGCCCACTCGGTAGGACATCATCATATGCGCAATGTGACCAAGGAGTTGATCACGGGATAATGTGTTACAGAACGAGTAAAGAGACTTGCCGGTAACGAGATTGAACAAGGTATAAGATACCGACGATCGAATCTCGGGCAAGTACTATACCGGTAGACAAAGGGAATTGAATACGGGATTGATTGAATCCTTGACGTGGTTCATCCGATGAGATCATCGTGGAACATATGGGAGCCAACATGGGTATCCAGATCCCGCTGTTGGTTATTGGCCAGAGAGTTGTCTCGGTCATGTCTACGTGTCTCCCGAACCCGTAGGGTCTACACACTTAAGGTTCGATGACGTTAGGGTTATAGGGAATAGATGTACGCGGTTACCGAATGTTGTTCGGAGTCCCGGATGAGATCCCGGATATCACGAGGAGTTCCGGAATGGTCCGTAGGTAAATATTTATATATGGGAAGTCATCATACGGTCACCGGAATAATTCGGGGGGTTATCGGTATTGTACCGGGACCACCGAAGGGGTTCCGGGGGTCCACCGGGAGGGTCCACCTGCCCCGGAGGGCCCTATGAGCTGTTTGTGGAGAGGGACCAGCCCCTTAGTGGGTTGGGTGCCTCCCCCTTAGGGCCCATGCGCCTAGGGTTTGGGGGAACCCTAAAGGGGGGGCGCCCCTTGCCTTGGGGGGCAAGGCAACCTTCGGCCGCCGCCTCCTCAGATTGGATCCGAGGGGCCGGCCCTCTCCCTTGCCCCTATATATTTGTGGGGGGTGGGAGGGCAGCCGCACCCAAGTTCTGGCGCAGCCATCCCCCTCTCCCAAGTCCTCCTCCTCTCCCGCGGTGCTTGGCGAAGCCCTGCAGGATTGCCACGCTCCTTGTCGGCGTCAAAACTGGTGGATCTCGGGTAGGGGGTCCCGAACTGTGCGTCTAGGCGGATGGTAACAGGAGACAAGGGACACGATGTTTTTACCCAGGTTCGGGCTCTCTCGATGGAGGTAATACCCTACTCCTGCTTGATTAATATTGATGATATGGGTAGTACAAGAGTAGAACTACCACGAGATCAAGGAGGCTAAACCCTAGAAGCTAGCCTATGGTATGATTGTTGTTCGTCCTACGGACTAAAACCCTCCGATTTATATAGACACCAGATAGGTTAGGGTTACACAGAGTTGGTTACAATGGTAGGAGATCTACATATCCAGACGCCAAGCTTGCCTTCCACGCCAAGGAAAGTCCCATCCGGACACGGGACGAAGTCTTCAATCTTGTATCTTCATAGTCTTGGAGTCCGGCCGTGACGATAGTCCGGCTATCCGGACACCCCCTAGTCCGGGACTCCCTCAGTAGCCCCCGAACCAGGCTTCAATGACGATGAGTCCGGCGCGTTGATTGTCTTCGGCATTGCGAGGCGGGTTCTTCTCCAAATTCCATATACTTGTCGAATAGTGTCCGGCTTCTGATAAATGCTGCGCTCCTCGGCTTCTACGCCCAATAATGTCCATCTTCCACGTGTTTGAATGAATGCTTAAAGCCAGGGTATTTTTACAATATTCCCCCTAGCCGTGCAAAGGAGCCGCTTATAAAAGGGGCAAGGATCTAGATCTGAGTCACACCATTCCCCTTCATGAAGCTTTCATCGGAGCGCCTCTGACCAAAGCCCATTCCATCATGGACAATCGACGCGGCTCCTCTTCTCGCGCTCCCAGCCCCAGCCAGGAAATTGGGAGAGATGCTCAGTCCCGCATAGCGAGCTAGTTATACTCCAAGCCAAGGGATTTCTCCTCCGCCTTCATGGTTCCTTTCGAGCTAGACTTGCCACCTACAAGGGCGGAAAGCAAGCGAGAGCGCCCCGATCCCTCTAAAGGAGAGCGGGTGTGCTTCATCTCTTATCTAGTAAGAGGACTCGGATTTCCAATCCATCCGCTTTCTCCGGGGCTCTTGAGTTCTACGGCCTCCAATCGCACTGCCTTACTACCGCCTCCATCTTGCACATCGCGGGCTTCGTGGCCCTTTGCAAACTGTTCACAGGCGCCGAGGCTCATTTCGGGCTGTGGAAGAGAATATTCTGCCTAGTTCCCCGTTCTCATGAGGGGTCAATATATCAAGTGGGCGGAGCCGAGCTATGGCGCATCGCCGGGACCGTATACCTATCCGGAACCCCAAAGAAGGCGTCCGAAGATTGGCCTTCGGAATGGTTTTATATGGAGGACGTCCCGCTGCCGGATCCTGTTCGGATCGGCCTTCCGGAGTTCAGCAATGCTCCTCTGAAGAAGCGCCTAAGCTGGCGCCCTCGGTGCCCCCGGAGAGAAGATGACCGGGATGTCCGTTATCTAATGAGCCGAATAAGGTTACTGGCTCATGCCGGACTGACCATGACAGGAGTCATGGCAATCTACATTATGAGGGGAGTGCAGCCGCTCCAATACAGGGGCCACCCCATGTGGGACTTCAACGGGGAGGACGATGCCACCAACCATGGCCGCAAAGGGCCAGGATCGGTCACCGAACTGGTGAAGATCTTGTCTGCCATGTACAAAGGAGAGGAGGAGGATTTCCTCCGTGTCAACCCACTGAAGGAGTTTTCTTCGAATAATCCTCGAAGCTGGGTAAGCAAACATCCTTGTGACCTATCCGATCCATATTCCCTTAGTTAAATATCTCATTTCATGGTTTTTGCGCAGGAACTGCGCCGGACTGTGGAGAAGATACACAGCCCGCCCCCACAACCCGAGGATCTGGAGCGATCCCTCGATCCGACCTCCGAAGAGGATCCGGATATAACAGTGGAGTTGATCGACGGGTGTTCTACCAACTTAGCATCGACAATGCTTTGGTAGCCATTACGCCGATTACCCCGGAATACTTCCAAATTACAGTAATCGAGACCAAGATCCCAAAACCACGATAATGACCCATCCGTGCTTATTTTTGATCGCCAGATACCAATGGTGCTTCGCAGGGTACCTTCGAGGGAGGAAGCCGAGCCCGGCGATCGCCAACAAAGGGCAAAGGCGGCCTCACAGTAAAAAGAAGTGCGGTCCGGATCGAACTCCGCCAAGAACGGTATGGCATATCACCATACTTCCGTGATTGATTCCGGAAGGCGATTAACGCCGATGCTCTTTTCAGAAAGAGCGCCGCCGGACCGAGCCCGGAGAGGCTGCCGATCGAACCTTCACCGGACAAGCTTCAAAGTCGGGTCCGGAGGTCGAGGCGAAAGACGAGACGCAAGGCCGGATGCTCCTCCGGCGAGGATGCCGACAGGTTGTCCGCCACCAACTCCGAGGTGGAGAGCGCTTTGAATCACAGGCGCCGCCAGACAGTTCTTCGTGACGCATGTTTCTGCCCAGAGGCCCTGAATGCCTTTGATTCGGGAGATGCGCATCTCCGTGCCGCTCAAGATGGTCTAGCCAGAGCCACAGAGCAGGATGTGAAGGACATACGGGTAAGGAAATTTGACAGTTATATATGCCAAGAGCTCCCCGAGACTTAAAATAGTTAGAATAACTGATTTAAGGATCATTTGTTATGCAGATCTTACGTAAAAGAATACCCGATCGTCCCCAGAGCTGGAAGAGTGCAGGGCCCAACTTGAGGCCGCACAAGCCGCTACGGGGGGAGCCACAGAGACCCCCTCTGGTAATATACGCTTCAGAAGATAAATAATTTATGAAGTGCGGCGGGTGTGTAAATCTGACAAAAAACATTGCAGATGGCGCCGGACTAGATCCGGACAAGCAACAACTCTTACGCCGGTTAAAGGCCGGCGAGAGCGTGCTTACGAGGGTGCGGCAGGAGAAGAATAACCTCCAAGACGCCAACACCAAGCTGGGTGAGGAACTAAAGGACGTTCGTGCCCAGTTAGCTGACTCCGTAAAGGAGAATCGGCGGCTTCGTGCATTTTCAGTAAGTGCTTGAGCGAACTTTGAAAAGAGTTCGGCGAGGAAGGCCACTAACATGAACATGTTTGTAGGTTTGCTCACAGGTCGTCCTGAGGAGGAGATGCCCAGTTCTTCGAGTGATCTTCTTCCCGACTGCGCTACCTGCATTTAACGAGTCCGGCAGGTGATGAAAGGCATCGCCAAGCCTTGTGGCCATCTATCTCCTGCCGAAGGCGTTGGGGAGCTGGCGGAGCTTCAAGGAGCACGGCGGCGCTTCCGGCTATGGAAGATATCGGCCTGCCGTCAAGGCGCCAGGGAGGCCTGGGCCATGGTGAAGACGCGGTACACAAAGGCTGACCCAAACCACATGGCCGAGGTCGGACCTGTGGGGCCGGATGGGATGGAGATCCCTGTAAGCTTAGTGTACGGCCAAGTAGAATTGCCGCCAAGTATTCCCAAAGAAGATTGTAAATTAGATAGCCTATTAGATGGCATTGAGGAGGAATACAATGAGTCGAGTTGACTATGTAAAAATATGACATGAAAGAATGTCTTCTAGCCGGATTGTAGACCGCTTTGTCATAGCGGACCTTTTAAGCCCGACCTCCGGACCCAATAGTCCGGAGTGTGTCCGAATACCTTCACGGTTATATAAGAACCGTGGTATGCATGTGTTGGGGAACGCAGTAATTTCAAAAATTTTCCTACGCACACGCAAGATCATGGTGATGGCATAGCAACGAGAGGGGAGAGTATATGTCCATGTACCCTCGTAGACCGTAAGCGGAAGCGTTATAACAACGCGGTTGATGTAGTCGTACGTCTTCACGATCTGACCGATCCAAGTACCGAACGCACGGCACCTCCGAAGTTCAGCACACGCTCAGCTCGATGACGATCCCGGACTCCGATCCGGCAAAGTGTCGGGATGAGTTCCACAAGACGACGGCGCAGGACGATGATGATGCTTCACCGCGCAGGCTTCGCCTAAGCTCCGCGACGATATGACCGAGGTGGAATATGGTGGAGGGGCACCGCACACGGCTAAGGAACGATCACGTAGATCAACTTGTGTGTCATGGGGTGCCCCTGCCCCGTGATATAAAGGAGGGAGGGGAGGTGCGGCCGCCCTCCTAGGGGTGCGCCGAGGAGTCCTACTCCCACCGGGAGTAGGACTCCCTCTTGCCTTGTTGGAGAAGGAAAGGGGAGGGAAAGAGGAAGGGGCGCCGCCTCTCCTTGTCCTATTCGGACTAGGGGAGGGGGCGTGCGGCCTGCCCTGGCCGCCCTCCTCTTTCTCCCTTATGGCCCATTAAGGCCCAACATCCCCGGAGGGTTCCGGTAACCCCCCGGTGTTCCGGAAAATTCCCGATTTCATCCGGAACCATTCCGATATCCAAATATAGGCTTCCAATATATCAATCTTTATGTCTCGACCATTTCGTGACTCCTCGTCATGTCCGTGATCACATCCGGGACTCCGAACAAACTTCGGTACATCAAAACTTATGAACTCATAATAAACTGTCATCGTAACGTTAAGCGTGCGGGCCCTACGGGTTCGAGAACTATGTAGACATGACCTAGAACTATTCTCGGTCAATAACCAATAGTGGAACCTGGATGCCCATATTGGTTCCTACATATTCTTCAAGATCTTTATCGGTCAAACCGCATAACGACATACGTTGTTCCCTTTGTCATCGGTATGTTACTTACCCGAGATTCGATCGTCGGTATCCAATACCTAGTTCAATCTTCACATCGGTAAGTCTCTTTACTCGTTCCGTAATACATCATCTCACAACTAACTTATTAGTTGCAACGCTTGCAAGGCTTATGTGATGTGTATTACCGAGAAGGCCTAGAGATACCTCTCCGACAATCGGAGTGACAAAACCTAATCTCGAAATACGCCAACCCAACATGTACCTTTGGAGACACCTGTAGTACTCCTTTATAATCACCCGGTTACGTTGTGACGCTTTGGTAGCACCCAAAGTGTTCCTCCGATAAACGGAGTTGCATAATCTCATAGTTACAGGAACATGTATAAGTCATGAAGAAAGCAATAGCAATATACTAAACGATCAAGTGCTAGGCTAACGGAATGGGTCATGTCAATCACACCATTCTCCTAATGATGTGATCCCATTAATCAAATGACAACACATGTCTATGGTTAGGAAACATAACCATCTTTGATTAATGAGCTAGTCAAGTAGAGGCATACTAGTGACTATATGTTTGTCTATGTATTCACACATGTATTATGTTTCCGTTAATACAATTCTAGCATGAATAATAAACATTTATCATGAAATAAGGAAATAAATAATAACTTTATTATTGCCTCTAGGGCATATTTCCTTCAGTCTCCCACTTGCACTAGAGTCAATAATATAGTTCACATCATCATGTGATTCAACACTAATATT
This sequence comes from Aegilops bicornis, assembly GCA_021605145.1. Taxonomy (NCBI): domain Eukaryota; kingdom Viridiplantae; phylum Streptophyta; class Magnoliopsida; order Poales; family Poaceae; genus Aegilops; species Aegilops bicornis. Next base: position 822,379,164 of record CM038675.1, read on the forward strand.
CACATCGTATGTGATTAACACCCATAGTTCACATCGTCATGTGACCAACATCCAAAGGGTTTACTAGAGTCAATAATCTAGTTCACATCGCTATGTGATTAACACCCAAAGAGTACTAAGGTATGATCATGTTTTGCTCGTGAGAGAAGCTTAGTCAACGGGTCTGTCACATTCAGAGCCGTATGTATTTTGCAAATATTTTATGTCTACAATGCTCGCTCGAGCTACTCTAGCTAATTGCTCCCACTTTCAATATGTATCCAGATTGAGACTTAGAGTCATCTGGATCAGTGTAAAAAGCTTGCATCGATGTAACTCTTTACGACGAGCTCTTTTATCACCTCCATAATCGAGAAATATTTCCTTAGTCCTCACTAAGGATGTTCTTGACCAATGTCCAGTTGATCTACTCCTAGATCACTATTGTACCTCCTTGCCAAATTCAGAGCAAGGTATACAATAGGTTTGGTACATAGCATAGCATACTTTATAGAACCTATGACGGAGGCATAGGGAATGACTTTCATTCTCTTTTCTATTTTCTTTGTGGTCGGGATTTGAGTCTTACTCAATTTCACACCTTTGCAACACGTGCAAGAACTTTTCTTTTGACTGCTCCATTTTGAATTACTTCAAAATCTTGACAAGGTATGTACTTATTGAAAAAACTTATCAAGCGCCTTGATCTATCTCAATAGATCTTGATGCTCAATATGTAAGTAGCTTTACCGAGGTCTTTCTTTTAAAGAACTCCTTTCAAATACTCCTTTATGCTTTCCGAAAAATTCTACATTATTTCCGATCAACAATATGTCATTCACATATACTTATCAGAAATGTTGTAGTGCTCCCACTCACTTTCTTGTAAATACAGGCTTTTCCAAAAGTCTGTATAAAACCATATGCTTTGATCAAATCATCAAGCATATATTCCAACTCTGAGATGCTTGCACCCGTCCATAGATGGATCGCTGGAGCTTGCACATTTTGATAGCATCTTTAGGATTGACAAAACCTTATGGTTGCATCATATGCAACTCTTCTTCAATAAATCCATTAAGGAATGCAGTTTTGACATCCATTTGCCGATTTCATAAAATGTGGCAATTGCTAACATGATTCGCATAAACTTAAGCATCATTACGAGTGAGAAAATCTCATCGTATTCAACACCTTGAACTTGTCGAAAACCTTTTGCAACAAGTCGAGCTTTGTAGATAGTAACACTACTATCAACGCTCGTCTTCCTCTTGAAGATCCATTTATTTAACATGGCTTGCTGATCATCGAGCAAGTCAATCAAAGTCCATACTTTGTTCTCATACATGGATCCTATCTCAGATTTCATGGCCTCAAGCCATTTCGCGGAATCTGGGCTTATCATCGCTTCCTCATAGTTCGTAGGTTCATCATGGTCTAGTAACATGACTTCTAGAATAGGATTACCGTACCACTTTGGTGTGGATCTTATTCTAAAAGACCTACGAGGTTCGGTAGTAACTTGATCTGAAGCTTCATGATCATCATCATTAGCTTCCTCATTGATTGGTGTAAGAATCACAGGAACTGATTTCTGTGATGAACTACTTTCCAATAAGGGAGAAGGTACAATTACCTCATCAAGTTCTACTTTCCTCCCACTCACTTCTTTCGAGAGAAACTTCTTCTCTAGAAAGGATCCATCTTAGCAACAAAAAACTTGCCTTCGGATCTGTGATAGAAGGTGTACCCAATAGTTACCTTTGGGTATTCTATGAAGACGCACTTCTCGAATTGGGTTCGAGCTTATCGGTGAAAACTTTTTCACATAAGCATCACAACTCCAAACTTTTAAGAAACGGCAGCTTAGGTTTCATCGTTAAACCATAGTTCATATGGTGTCGCCTCAACGGATTTAGATGGTGCCCTATTAAACGTGAATGCAGCTGTCTCTAATGCATAACCCCAAAACGATAGTGGTAAACCGATAAGAGACATCATAGATCGCACCATATCCAATAAAGTGCGGTTACGACGTTCGGACACACCATAACATTGTGGTGTTGCGGTGGCGTGAGCTGTGAAACTATTCCACTTTGTTTTAATTGAAGACCAAACTCAGAACTCAAATATTCATCTCCATGATCAGATCGCAGAAACTTTATTTTCTTGTTACGATGATTTTCCACTTCACTCTGAAATTCTTTGAACTTTTCAACTATTTCAGACTTATGTTTCATCAAGAAGATATACGATATCTGCTCAAATCATCTGTGAAGGTCGAAAATAATGATACTTGCCACAGGCATCAACACTCATTGGATCGCATACATTGGTATGTATTACTTCCAACAAGTCAAGAGTTCGCTCCATTGTTCCGAACAACGGAGTTTCAGTCATCTTGCCAAAAGGCACGGTTCGCATAAGCATCAAATGATTCGTAATCAAGTGATTCCAAAAACCCATCAAAGCATGGAGTTTCTTCATGCGCTTTACAATCGATATGACCCAAACGGCAAGTGCCACAAATAAGTTGCACTATCATTATTAACTTTGCATCTTTTGGCATCAATATTATGAATATGTGTATCACTATGATCGAGATCCAACAAACTATTTTCATTGGGTGTATGACCATTGAAGGTTTTATTCATTTAAACAGAACAACAATTATTCTCTGATTTTAAATGAATAAATGTATTGCAATAAACATGATCAAATCATATTCATGCTCAACGCAAAACGCCAAATAACATTTATTTAGGTTTAACACTAATCCCGAAAGTATAGGGAGTGTGCGATGATGATCATATCAATCTTGGAACTACTTCCAACACTCATCGTCACTTCCCTTCAACTAGTCTTTGTTTATTCTCAGAACTCCTGGTTCGAGTTACTAATCTTAGCAACCGAACAAGTATCAAATACTAGGGGCTACTATAAACACTAGTAAAGCACACATCAATAACCTGTATATCAAATATACCCTTGTTCACTTTGCCATCCTTCTTATCCACCAAATATTTGGAGTAGTTCCACTTCCAAAGGACCATTTCCTTTGCAAGAGAAGCACTCGCCTGTGCTTAGGTCCAGACTTGGGCTTCTTCACTTGAGCAGCAACTTGCTTGCCGTTCTTATTGAAGTTCCCCTTCTTCCCTTTGCCCTTTTCTTGAAACTAGTGGTCATGTTAACTATCAACACTTGATGTTTTTCTTGATTTCTACCTTCATTGATTTCAGCATCACGAAGAGCTTAGGAATCACTTTCGTCATCCCTTGCATATTATAGTTCATCACGAAGTTCTACTAACTTGGTGATGGTGACTAGAGAATTACATCAATCACTATTTTATCCGGAAGATTAACTCCCACTTGATTCAAGCGATTGTAGTACCTGCATAATCTGAGCACATGCTCACTAGTTGAGCGATTCTCCTCCATCTTTTAGCTATAGAACTTGTTGGAGACTTCATATCTCTCAACTCGGTATTTGCTTGAAATATTAACTTCAATTCCTGGATCATCTCATATGGTCCATGACGCTCAAAACGCCTTTGAAGTCCCGATTCTAAGCCGTTAAGCATGGTGCACTAAACTATCAAGTAGTCATCATATTGAGCTAGCCAAACGCTCATAACGCCCCATCCGCTTCCTGCAATAGGTCTGTCACCTAGCGGTGCATTAAGGACATAATTCTTACGTGCAGCAATGAGGATAAACCTCGATCACGGATCCAATCCACATCATTGCTACTAACATCTTTCAACACAGTTTTCTAGGAACATATTAAAATAAACATATGAAAGCAACAACGCGAGCTATTGATCTACAACATAATTTGCAAAATACTACCAGGACTAAGTTCATGATAAATTAAAGTTCAATTAATCATATTACTTAAGAACTCCCACTTAGATAGACATCTCTCTAGTTATCTAAGTGATTACGTGATCCAAATCAACCAAACCATGTCCGATCATCACGTGAGATGGAGTAGTTTCAATGGTGAACATCACTATGTTGATCATATCTACTATATGATTCACGCTCGACCTTTCGGTCTCCGTGCTCCGAGGCCATATCTCAGATATGCTAGGCTCGTCAAGTTTGACCTGAGTATTCCGCGTGTGCAACTGTTTTGCACCCGTTGTATTTGAACGTAGAGCCTATCACACCCGATCATCACATGGTGTCTCAAAGACGAAGAACTTTCGCAACGGTGCATACTCGTGGAGAACACTTCTTGATATTTAGTGAGAGATCATCTTATAATGCTACCGTCAATCAAAGCAAAATAAGATGCATAAAGGATAAACATCACATGCAATCAATATAAGTGATATGATATGACCATCATCATCTTGTGCTTGTGATCTCCATCTCAAGCACCGTCGTGATCACCATCGCCACCGGGCGCCGACACCTTGATCTCCATCGTAGCATCGTTGTCGCTTTCGCCAACTATTGCTTCTATGACTATCGCTACCGCTTAGTGATAAAGTAAAAGCAATTACATGGCGTTTGCATTTCATACAATAAAGCGACAACCATATGGCTCCTGCCAGTTGCCGATAACTTGGTTACAAAACATGATCATCTCATACAATAAAATATAGCATCACGCCTTGACCATATCACATCACAACATGCCCTGCAAAAACAAGTTAGACGTCCTCTACTTTGTTGTTGCAAATTTTACGTGGCTGCTACGGGCTGAGCAAGAACCGTTCTTTACCTACGCATCAAAACCACAACGATAGTTTGTCAAGTTGGTGCTGTTTTAACCTTCGCAAGGACCGGGCGTAGCCACACTCGGTTCAACGAAAGTGAGAGAGACAGACACCCGCCGGTCACCTTTAAGCAACGAGTGCTCGAAGCGGTGAAACCAGTCTCGCGTAAGCGTACGCGTAATGTCGGTCCGGGCCGCTTCATCTCACAATACAACCAAAGTATGACATGCTGGTAAGCAGTATGACTTATATCGCCCACAACTCACTTGTGTTCTACTCGTGCATATGACATCAACGCATAAAACCAGGCTCGGATGCCACTGTTGGGGAACGCAGTAATTTCAAAAAATTTCCTACGCACACGCAAGATCATGGTGATGGCATAGCAACGAGAGGGGAGAGAATATGTCCACGTACCCTCGTAGACCGTAAGCGGAAGCGTTATAACAACGCGGTTGATGTAGTCGTACGTCTTCACGATCCGACCGATCCAAGTACCGAACGCACGACACCTCCGAGTTCAGCACACGCTCAGCTCGATGACGATCCCGGGACTCCGATCCAGCAATGTGTCGGGGATGAGTTCCACAAGACGACGGGCGCAGTGACGATGATGATGCTTCACCGGCGCAGGGCTTCGCCTAAGCTCCGCGACGATATAACCAAGGTGGAATATGGTGGAGGGGGGCACCGCACACGGCTAAGGAACGATCACGTAGATCAACTTGTGTGTCATGGGGTGCCCCCTGCCCCCGTATATAAAGGAGGGAGGGGGAGGTGCGGCCGGCCCTCCTAGGGTGCGCCTGGAGGAGTCCTACTCTCCCCGGGAGTAGGACTCCCCCCTCGTGCCTTGTTGGAGACGGAAAGGGGGGAGGGGAAAGAGGAAGGGGGCGCCGCCTCTCTCCTTGTCCTATTCGGACTAGGGGAGGGGCGCGGCCTGCCCCGGCCGCCCTCCTCTTCTCCCTTATGGCCCATTAAGGCCCAACATCCCCGGAGGGTTCCGTAACCCGGTGTTAGGAAAATTCCGATTTCATCCGGAACCATTCCGATATCCAAATATAGGCTTCCAATATATCAATCTTTATGTCTCGACCATTTCGTGACTCCTCGTCATGTCTGTGGATCACATCCGGGACTAACAAACTTCGGTACATCAAAACTTATGAACTCATAATAAACTGTCATCGTAACGTTGAGCGTTCGGACCCTACGGGTTCGAGAACTATGTAGACATGACCTAGAACTATTCTCGGTCAATAACCAATAGCGGAACCTGGATGCCCATATTGGTTCCTACATATTCTTCAAGATCTTTATCGGTCAAACCGCATAACGACATACGTTGTTCCCTTTGTCATCGGTATGTTACTTACCCGAGATTCGATCGTCGGTATCCAATACCTAGTTCAATCTCGCTACCGTAAGTCTCTTTACTCGTTCCGTAATACATCATCTCACAACTAACTTATTAGTTGCAATGCTTGCAAGGCTTATGTGATGTGTATTATCGAGAAGGCCTAGAGATACCTCTCCGACAATCGGAGTGACAAAACCTAATCTCGAAATATGCCAACCCAACATGTACCTTTGGAGACACCTGTAGTACTCCTTTATAATCACCCAGTTACGTTGTGACGTTTGGTAGCACCCAAAGTGTTCCTCCGATAAACGGGAGTTGCATAATCTCATAGTTACAGGAACATGTATAAGTCATGAAGAAAGCAATAGCAATATACTAAACGATCAAGTGCTAGGCTAACGGAATGGGTCATGTCAATCACACCATTCTCCTAATGATGTGATCCCATTAATCAAATGACAACACATGTCTATGGTTAGGAAACATAACCATCTTTGATTAATGAGCTAGTCAAGTAGAGGCATACTAGTGACTATATGTTTGTCTATGTATTCACACATGTATTATGTTTCCATTAATACAATTCTAGCATGAATAATAAACATTTATCATGAAATAAGGAAATAAATAATAACTTTATTATTGCCTCTAGGGCATATTTCCTTCAGCATGGAGACCAGGCGTAGGGGTCATTGTTGCTGTATTAGACAAGTGCCCAACTAGTTATGTTATATTACATGGGTAGTAACAAACATCTTCCAGGGAGAATAGTTCCGTTAAGGGTTCCTTTTGCTGGGATGCATGCCCTAAAGTGCATGTCAGAGCTGCTATAAAAGCAGAAAATCATCTGGGGGCAGATGTGTAAATAGTTAAAAATCGTCTTTTAGTTCACCGAATCGAATATTCCCTTAAGAACGCTTAGCTTTCGCTTCACCTACCGAGGTACACATCCGCTGACCCGGCAGTAACAATCGCATAGGTGCTCCCTTTACCTCCTAGCCGAACAATCGGGAAAGTAGGGGTAAGCATAGGAGCCAGGCAACCCAGCTTGGCCAAAACTTAAGTCATATCGATGCATATAATGGTGAATAAAAGGCACATGCGGAAGTTTAACGCATGTGTTGGGCATGAAAGCTCAGATAAATAAGCTTCATTAAAGAAGCCCCTGGTATAATGAGCGAATAACAGCACAAGTGTAACGCCCGGATAATTAGGCTACAGTAGTCCATGTTAACGATGCCACATCACCTCGGTTATTGTGGATAAACTCGCGTTAGTTCGAAACCTAGTTCGAATTTCAAAATTAAAACAAAGGCAAACAATAAAAGTTTTCAAACATTAAAACTAAAATGTTCTAAATGGGACGAATAATTCATGAGCAATAATTGTGGAGAAACCAACATTTCTTATAATATTTAAATTCACTAAAGTAACCAAAGTTAGGGCAAAACAATTAATTTAATACCTTTTAGAAAGTTATAATAATATAACTAAATTAGTAGTGTGCCAAAATGATTAGGGCAGTGGACTAATTAGTAATACTAATTTAGGTGCTAACTTGGTATTTTATAAAACTAAAATAATAGAAACTTTAAATGAAAACAATAAAGAAATAAAAGAAAAGTAGAAAAGGAAAAGCAAATCAAGAGAAAACAAAAGGGGTGATGTAGGATGGAACCCTACGTGGATGATCTTTCACGTTGGAGCGGATCCTACGGGGAATCATGAAGAACACGCGGAAGAACAAGAGGGAAACATGGAGGAAACGAGAGAGAAATCACTAAACCAACAAGAGATCAATCACACAAGTGCTAGATCACCGATCACATAGAGTGGCACAAGATTCAAGATCAACAAAGGAAAGATACAAACGGTAGCCGTTCTTCTCAGTGAGGAGGCCTTGAGGGGGTCCACCCTAGAAGGGGGTCTTGAATCCACTTGGGGGATCTTCTCCGTAGAGGTCCTGATCTCCGAGGAGAAGTAGCCAAGTGGATGAGCAAAGGCTCTCACACAAGAATATGAGCTAATCCAATGCTACCCTAGAAAGAGGAAGGGGATGAAGTATATATAGTCTCGGGGCGAAGGGGTACATGGGACTTGTCCCGGATACACTGCACGCAGGCAGGGGAGGCCGGACGTCCGGGCGTCGGGCCGGATGTCCGGGCCTTCGCGAGGCGCCGGATGTCCGGGCTACCCGGCCGGATGTCCGGGCTATGGCGACTGCTTACGCGAATCGGGTGAGAGGTGCCGGATTTCGGGCTTCAGCCGGATATCCGGCTGGGGCCGGATGTCCGGCTTGGACGCCGGATGTCCGGGCCTCAGAGGCTTGGCCAGCTTGGCTGATGCCGAGGTAGATGCTCCAGGGCCGGATGTCCGGGTCATGGCCGGATGTCCGGGCCCGGAAGGTGATCTTGCCCGTCTCGCTGGTTCTCTTCATCCATGGACTTGGCAGCTTGTCCATCTTCACGTGCATCCTCGGAGGTTCCCTTGACACCTAATCATGGATAGCATATCGGACTTAGGTAGTAGCCATGTCTCGAGTGGATCATATGTGATATCAATAAGGAAGGAGGTCACCTCGTTCTCGAGAGCTCTAGCTCTAGCTCGTGTCATGGGCCCTCTTGGCTCTTGATGAGACGGTTGTGGATGCATGGGGATGATCGTGGGATGTTCCGCATCATCTCCCCCCCCCCCCGTGGGAGAGATCCGACCTCGGATCAAAAGCGTCATCTCCCTGGACTGGTGCGAGGGCCGTGACGTTGAATATGTCGCCACGTTGTATTTGTCTCGAGGTAGGTCGATCTTGTAAGCGTTGTCGCTAGAAGCGTGCTAGCACCTTGAAAGGTCCATCGGCTCGAGGGAGAAGCTTGGACTTATGCTCTTTGGGGAAGCGGTCCTTGCGAAGGTGTAGCCACACGAGATCACCAATGTTGAAGACGATGGGTTGCTTGTTGGCGTTGAGCTTGGTTGCTTGACGTTGTACTTGTCGCTCAATGGTGTGCCTTGTATCTTCGTGCATCTTCTTGATGTAGCTTGCTCGTGCACTCGCATCCATGTTGGTGTGCTCTTGGAGAGGAAGTGGAAGAATGTCCAATGGGGACAACGGGTTGAAACCTTAGACGACCTCGAAGGGGGACTTGCCGGTAGTTGAATGTCTTGCACGATTGTAGGCGCATTTCGGCGATGGGTAGACATGCTTCCCACTCCTTGATGTTCTTCTTGATCAAGACACGAAGTAGAGTGGATAGTGTGCGGTTCGTCACCTCCGCTTTGGCTGCCGGGTTTGAGGATGGTATGCCGAGGAGAACAAGAGCTTGATTCCGAGCATGGCACATAGGGTCTTCCAAAAGTAACTCAAGAACTTGACGTCACGATCGGAGACGATTGTCTTTGGTACGCCATGGAGTGGCAAGATTTCCCTACAAAAGAGATTTGCAACATGTGAAGCATCGTCTATCTTGTTGCAAGGAATGAAATGTGCCATCTTAGAGAATCTATCCACAACAACAAACACGGAATCCTTGCCATTTTGAGTCCTAGGCAAATCGAGTACAAAATCCATACTAATGTCTTCCCATGGTTGGTAGGGAATAGGAAGAGGCATGTAAAGACCATGAGATTGAGCTTTAGACTTAGCTTTGCGACATGTATAGCATCGGGTGGTGAAGCGTGAGACGTCGCGGAACATCTTGGGCCAAAAGTAGTTGTTGGAGAGCGTGGCGAATGTCTTGTCGCGTCCAAAGTGTCCCATGAGTCCGCCTCCATGAGCCTCTTGCAAAAGGAGAAAACGAAGAGAAGACTCGGGAATGCAAAGTTTGTTAGCTCTCATAAGATAACCATCCTTGATGTAATATTGTTCCCAAGAAGTATGCATCAAACACTTAGCATAAGGAGAAGCAAAAGATGGATCATGCTCATACAAGTCTTTTATATGCTCAAAACCAATAACATTCAACTCAAGTTGAGTGACAAGCATGTTTATGCGTGAAAGCGCGTCGGCAACTAGATTTTCTTTACCCTTAATGTACTTGATCACATAAGGAAAAGATTCAATGAATTCACTCCATTTGGCATGATGCTTGTTTAATTTAGTTTGACCTTTGAGGTACTTAAGCGTTTCATGATCGGTATGGATGACAAACTCGTGAGGTCTAAGGTAATGTTCCCAAACATGTAGCAGACGCACTAAAGCATACAATCCTTTGTCATAGATGGGATAATTAAGTTGAGCACCGGATAGTTTTTCACTAAAATAAGCAATGGCTCGTTTTTCTTGCATCAAAACTCCGCCAATTCCGGTACCACTTGCATCACAATGAACCTTGAAAGTTTTGTCAAAATTGGGCAAAGCAAGAATCGGAGCATGAGTAAGCAAAGACTTGAGATCATCAAAAGCGGTTGATTGCAAAGTTCAGCAAACAAAGGGAGTATTCTTCTTACTCAAGGCATGCAAAGGAGCGGCAATTGTGCTAAAATCTTTCACAAAGTGACGATAAAAACCCGCAAGACCAAGAAAACTTCGCACTTGTTGCAAATTGGTGGGTTGGGGCCAAGTTTTAATTGCTTCAATTTTAGATTCATCAACATGGACACCCTTTGAGGATACTACAAAACCCAAGAATACCACTTTGTCAACTCCAAAAGTGCATTTTTTCAAGTTTGCATAAAGGCTTTCCTTGCGAAGAGTTTGCAACACAGCTTTGACATGATCGATGTGCTCTTTCATGGTTTTGCTAAACACAAGAATATCGTCAAAGTAAACCACAACAAAGACTCCAATGTAAGGACGAAGCACATGATGCATAAGACGCACGAAAGTACCGGGAGCCTCCGAAAGACCCATAGGCATCACTAACCATTCATATAAACCAAATTTGGTTTTGAAAGCAGTTTTCCATTCATCACCCTCTTGTATACGGATTTAATAATAGCCACTTTTAAGATCAATTTTTGAGAAAAAGTTGGCTCCACTAAGTTCATCAAGCATGTCATCTAAGCGAGGAATGGGATGCCTATATCGAACGGTAATAGCATTGATAGGTCTACAATCGGAACGCAAGTGAAAACTTCCATCGGGCTTAGGCACAAGTATAACGGGAATGGCACAAGGGCTTAAGCTTTCACGTACATGACCGTTGTCGATTAGTTGTTGTACTTGCCGTTGAATCTCCTTGATTTCTTCGGGATTCACTAGTTATGGAGCTTTGTTTGGTAGAGGCGCCCGGGATGAGGTCGATTCGATGCTCAATGCCTCGAAGAGGAGGTAGACCCGGAGGTAGCTCATCGGGGAAAACATCTTGAAATTCCTGCAAAAGAGATTGAAACACCAAAGGTAGCTCGTGAATGGTGTTAGTTTTTGGTTCTCCATCCTTGCACACAAGGACAAAGTGCATCACACTCGATGGGTACTCACACACTTCTCTCATCTCACTTTTGGTGGCAAATAGGATGAGGTTTTTCTCTCTAGGCGAAGAGGCGCTCAAGTTTGGCTTGTGGCTCTCACTCACTTTTGGTTGGATCACTTTCTTGCTCTTGTCTCTATGATTGGTGGCTTGTTTGTCGGCTATCACTTGACTAGGAGACATAGGTCGAGTACATATTCTTTCCCTTTCATCTTGAAGCTATAGTGATTGGTACGCCCATTGTGTATGACACCACGGTCGAATTGCCATGGTCGACCAAGAAGTAGGTGCAAACGGTCATTGGGACCACATCACACTCCAAAGTGTCTTCAGATGCACCAATTTTGAAAGAGACTAGGACCGTATGCTCAACTCAGATAGTGCCGTGAGTCACTTAGCCATTGAACCTTGTAGGGATGCGGGTGCTTCCTCTTTACCAATTGGAGCTTGGAGCATAGTTCTTCACTTGCCAAGTTGTGGCAACTACCTCCATCGATGATGACCTTGACGGACCTTCCGTTGATGCCGGCCTTTGTATGGAAGATGTGGCATCTTTGGTCGTCTTCTTGTTGATGTTGAAGGGTCAAGACCTTGGAGACAACGAGAGCGGGGCTCGAATCCTCATCGCAAAATACTTTATCATCTTCATCTTCGTTCGCTTGCCGGTGCATGGCCACTTGCTCAAGGGTTTCCATCTCCTCCTCACTCATGGAGTCATATGTGCCATCGTCGTTGAGGATCATGGTGCGCTTGTTGGTGCATTCGTATGACTTGTGGCCTCGGCCGCCGCAAGTGAAACACTTGAAGGAGCTTGTCTTGATGGTCTCATCGGTCGGAGTAGAGGATGAAGCACGCGTTTGAGGTTGTTTGTAGTAGGAGGAGGACGACTTGAACTTGTCGAAGTCTTCTTGTAACTTGACTTGTCGCTGCTTTCTTGAAGAAAGCTTGGTTGATGTAGATGTTGGAGGAGTCATTGAAGCTTGGTTGTTGGAGAAGTCAGAGGTCTTGGATGAGTACTTGGCGTGCATTTGAAGTCATCTTGCACTTCATGCCCGCCTTTGTAGCTTGATGCACGAGCTCAATGAGGGTTGAGTATGGTTGGAAGTCGGCGATCTTCTTGATGGGATGATTGAGTCCATTCAAGAAACGTGCCATAGTTTGCTCATCATCTTCGTTGACATTGGCTCGAATCATGGCTATCTCCATTTCCTTGTAGTATTCTTCAACACTCTTTGTTCCTTGCTTGAGTAGTTGGAGTTTCTTGAAGAGGTCGCGGTTGTAGTAGGTTGGCATAAAACGTGCTCGCATGACATCCTTCATTTGAGCCCAAGTGGTGATTGGAGGTTCACCTCTTGCTTGTCGTCGCTCAATGATTTGTTCCCACCATATGAGCACATAGTCTTGGAACTCAAGTGATGCCATAGCGATTTTCTTCGCTTCATCGTAGTTGTGCAAGCGGAAGATTTTGTCAACCTTCAATGCCCATGAGAGGTAGTCTTCGGGGTCATTGCTTCCATTGAACTTGGGCATGGTGAATTTTAGCTTGCCTAGCGTTGCTCTTCATTGTGTTGTTGGCGATGTTGATGATGACGCCCTTGACGTGGATTGTACTGCCTTCATGTTGCTCTTGGCGCTGAGGAAGACCATGATCAACTTGTCCTTGTTGAACTTGAGGTTGGGGTGGAGCTTGACGAGCTTGTGGAGGGGCTTGAGGAACTTGACGTTGTACATGAGGTTGGTAGTTCCTCTCTTGGATTTCTTCTCGAAGGGCTTCCTCTTGAATGCGCCGTTCGTGATTGCGGTTGGCGAAGGCTCTACTTGATTCTTGAAGGGCACGTTGTGCCTCAAGAGCTTGCGCCTCACGTTGTTGTTGTTGAAGACGTTGAGCCTTGGCGTCTTGTTCGTCTTGGTGAAGACGTGCTCGTTCTTCCTCTTGTTGGCGATGAAGACGTTGTCGTTCTTGAGCTTGAGCAAAAGCCTCTTGGTTTGATTGAGGACGAGGAACTTGATCATCAACTTGCTCTTGCGAATACTTGTCATGTAGCGGGTTGCGAGATGCATGACGGTCTTGACGAGCGGCACGACGAAGAGTGTTCGAAGTAGGTGTACTTGAGTCGTAGAAGGTGTCGTCGGAGTGTCGACTCGAGCGGCTCCGTCTTGATGATGAAGAATTTGAATGATGCCGGTTTCTCATCAAAGCGCGGATCTCGTCCATTCTTGCATCGTTCTCTTGCTTGTGAGCGTCGAACTTGTTGTCGAAGTAGTCTCTTGTATCGTTGCTCGGAGAGTCGCAAGTCGGTGGCGAGGTTGTCGGCGCGGTCACTCATTGCTTGTTGTTCTTGGTGCAACGCTTCGTTGTGCACCAAAGAGGTGGCTCTTGGTGACGATGATGACATGTCGTTGCCTTGCTCGATGAAGAGTGGATTGGTTGAGGTACTTGGCCTATCCATCATTCCAAGCAAAATGTGAGTGGTAGAACGGAAAAGAACTTATACCAATGTACCTTTGACCGATGTTGAAGATGAATCAAGTTCACTCAAATGTGGACAATGAAATAGCACTCTTGGTACCGATTCTTGTCAGTTCTCACACCTACACAAATAAAAAGCTTATGGTGGAGCTCAGTTAGGATGGTGGCACAAAATTTGATGCAATTGTAAGTGAGACTCAATAATGTTGGAAATGATTCATAAATTTGCAAATGCAACAAGTAGACCAATAGCAAGATATGGTACACGGAAACACACACGCAAATAGATAATATGGGGTTATGCAACCAAGGATGAGCCAAAATGTGGAATTCACCAAGATGCTCTTGTTGCACAACACTAGAGAGACGCTTAGCACGATTGCAATAATAGGCGGATACGAACTTGTGCACAACCTACTAAGCAAAAATGCAACGACTTCTATCCCAAGTGTGCTATATGTATGGTGTTTCGATGTGTTGATCCAAGATGATCAAGTATGACAATCTTAATGTTGTATGATGCTATGGTTCTTGCTCATAAGCTCTTTGCTTATCTTTCTCTCTTTGCTTAAAAGCTTGATTGGCTCTTTCTCTTTTTGAGCTCTTTTCTCATGCAAAACTTCACGAACCAAGATAGCAATTGTGAATGCGATGACAACTATGTGACACACAAGTTGATGCTAAGATATGCACTACTTTGGTATGGTATGTATGCTATGGAGTATGATCACTAATGTGCACAAGTCACGTTGCCGGCAATACTCAATGGCTAGTCTCGATGGGTAAGCAACGCAAAAGATGGGCTATGATGGTTATCAATGCAATTGCAAGTAATGACAAAGATGTCGATGATGTTACCGTCCTTGGCGAAGATGAGCGGTGGTGATGTTGATGTTGAACCGTACCTAGATAGTCAAACACAAAAGGATACGGAGACCCCAACTCAAATTCTCAAAGCAAAATTTGGCAACATTGTCGGAATTGGTAGTGGGAAAGGCTATGGTGGTGTTATGCGGGAGTGGTGGAGGTATATGGAAGTGTATGTGGGCACCGGGACAAAATTTGGCGAGAGTTAGGCGGTAAACGGGGTGGTGGATGGGGATTGCTGCTGCCGGGAGCCGGATTTCCGGGCAGGAAGCCGGATGTCCGGGCTGGTCGGGCCGGATGTCCGGGGTGCCGGATGTCCGGGCTGTTCGGGCCGGATGTCCGGGCTCTAGTTCCGTGGACGAACTTGATGAACACCGCGTGGAGAGGTCAAATCCGGAGCAAAATTCGGGCGATTTAGTGGATGGAAATTGTGGAAATGGTGGGGGAATGCTAGATCTACCTGCAACACACGAAATCCATGGATCAAATCCAACAAAACTTCATCACACTAACAAATCACAAAAAAAATTGGGGCTATTTTGTGGAGAATTTTCGGAATTAGGACAAAACAACAAAATCAAGCTAGAACAAGGGGGGTAGGGGCTCCAAAACGTGATCAACGTGGCTCATGATACCAACATGATGTAGGGTGGAACCCTACGTGGATGATCTTTCACGTTGGAGCGAATCCTACGGGGAATCATGAAGAACACGCGGAAGAACAAGAGGGAAAGATGGAGGAAACGAGAGAGAAATCACTAAACCAAAAAGAGATCAATCACACAAGTGCTAGATCACCGATCACATAGAGTGGCACAAGATTCAAGATCAACAAAGGAAAGATACAAACGGTAGCCGTTCTTCTCCATGAGGAGGCCTTGAGGGGGTCCACCCTAGAAGGGGGTCTTGAATCCGCTTGGGGGATCTTTCTCCAGAGGTCCCGATCTCCAAGGAGAAGTAGCCAAGTGGATGAGCAAAGGCTCTCACACAAGAATATGAGCTAATCCAATGCTACCCTAGAAAGAGAAAGGGGATGAAGTATATATAGTCTCCGGGCGAAGGGGTACATGGGAATTGTCCTGGATACACTGCACGCAGGCAGGGGAGGCCGAACGTCCGGGCGTCGGGCCGGATGTCAAGACGCGAGGCGCCGGATGTCCGCTACCCGGCCGGATGTCCGGCTGTGGCATCAAGCTTCGCCGAATCGGTGAGAGGTGCCGATTTCCGGCTTCAGCCGGATATCCGGGCTGGCGGATGTCCGGCTTGGACGCCGGATGTCCGGCCCTGTAAACAGCCAGGCTTGGCTGATGCTGAGGTAGATGCTCCAGGGGCCGGATGTCCGGGGTCATGGCCGGATGTCCGGGGCCTGGAAGGTGATCTTGCCCATCTCCGTTGGTTCTCTTCATCCATGGACTTGGCGGCTTGTCCATCTTCACGTGCATCCTCGGAGGTTCCCTTGACACCTAATCATGCATAGCATATCGGACTTAGGTAGTAGCCATGTCTCGAGTGGATCATATGTGATATCAATAAGGAAGGAGGTCACCTCGTTCTCGAGAGCTCTAGCTCTAGCTCGTGTCATGGGCCCTCTTGGCTCTTGATGAGACGGTTGTGGATGCATGGGGATGATCGTGGGATGCTCCGCATCAAGGGGGGAATAGAGGAACCCCCTGCCCACCTGGGCCTCAGCCCAGTCGACCGGCCCAACCCCACTTGCCTATTAAGCCCCCGAGGCCGAAACCCTAGCACCACTCGTCCCCACTTCCCCTCCCCCACGATCCCCTCGCTCCGATCCCCCCTCTCCGCACGTTCTGGATCGGGGCACGACCCAGACGAGGCCGCAACGCCGCCTCTCGTCCCCGACACCATGCCTCACCGCCGCCGCCCCGAAGCTACCACGCTGTCGCCGGAACCACGCCGCCGACGCCCACCGCTCGACCCCGTCGCCCTTGGATCCCATCGCCGTCGCTCGGAACGCCCCTCGCCGGAAGCGTCTTCGCCGGACTGCCTCCTCGTCGCCGCGCATCGTCCCCGTCCTCCTCCCCAAAGGCCACCTCGAGCCTCGCCGCCCCCCTTGGTCTCTACATCGCCGGTGAGGGCCTCGCCCTCCCCCGTCTCTCCCTCTGTCCCGTAATTTTTGCCGCGGTCCCCTCCACTGTTGCTCGCCGACCACCGTGCTCGCCACGCCCTGTAGCCATCGCTGGCCGCGCCGTGGTCCTGCCCGCTGCGCTCAGCGCACCACCACGCGCTGCACCGCTGGCCGCCGGTGCTCGCCCCCACGCGCGCGCCTCCTCACGCGCCTGTTGCCGGAGCCCCTGGACCACTCGCCGTGCCCCGCTGCATCTACTCGGCCCTCTACTCCGCCTTGGGACCTCGGCCGGGAGCTCACGTCGGCGCGCTGCTCGCCCTTGCTCCCGTGGCAGCGCGCGCCTTGACCGGCGCCGGGGGCCAACCGGGTTACGCCCGTATACCCAGCGCTCGCGTGCCCGTGCCCGTTAAGGCCCTATGGGCCTATGACAAGGGGCCCCGCCCTAGAACGGTTTAAAAAAAGGAATAAAAAAACAATCATAATAAATAAAATAAACATGAATTAATAAAATTAATTAATTAGTAAATTAATTAAGTTAGTTAATCCTACTTAATTAATCTAATTACCTTGTTAGTCTAACTAAGCAATAATTAGTTTAACCTAACCCTAATTAACTTAACAGTGTATGACAGGTGGGTCCCATTGGACCCACACGTCAGTTTGACCAGTCAACACCTCTGTTGACTGCTGACGTCATGCTGACGTCAGCATGCACTGTTCTGGATAATGTTGAATTAAAATATTTAAATTAATCCTAAAAATGATTTAAAACTTTAAAAATTAATATAAAATAAACCGTAGCTCAGATGGAAAAACTTTCTACATGAAAGTTGCTCAGAACGACGAGACGAATCCGGTTACACAGCCCGTTCGTCCGCCACACATCCCTAACATAGCAAACACGCAACCTTCCCCCTCTGGTTCACCTGTTCGAAAACGTGAAACACCGGGGATACTTTCCCGGATGTTTCCCCCCTTCGCCGGTATCACCTACTACCGCGTTAGGGCACGCCTAGCAGCGCGTATTGTCATGTTACGCTTTGTGATGCTTTGATTGCTCTATTATTTATTGTGTTCCCCCTCCGTTACTTCTTTCCTAGAGACCCCGAGATGGCGACCCCTGATTCGACTCACGGAGTTGATTTACCCTCTCTCTTGCCCGAGCAACCAGGCAAGCCCCTTTGATCACCGTGATATCACCTACTCTTCTCTATACTGCTTGCATTAGAGTAGTGTAGCATGTTATCGCTTTCAGTTAATCCTATCTTCTTTGCATAGCCTGTCCTTGCTACTACTGTTGTTACCTTTACCTGCTATCCTACTGCTTAGTATAGGATGCTAGTGTTCCATCAGTGGCCCTACACTCTTGTCCGTCTTCCATGCTATACTACTAGGCTGTGATCACTTTGGGAGGTGATCACGGGCATATACTACATATACTTTACACTATTACATTACCTGTGATACTGTTCGGAGATGGGGGCTGAAAGGACAGGTGGCTCCATCCCGGTAGAGGTGGGCCTGGGTTCCCGACGGCCCTCGACTGTTACTTTGTGGCGGAGCGACAGGGCAGGTTGAGACCACCTAGGAGAGAGGTGGGCCTGGCCCTGGTCGGCGTTCGCGGATACATAACACGCTTAACGAGATCTTGGTATTTGATCTGAGTCTGGCCATTTGGTCTATACGCACTAACCAACTACGCGGGAACAGTTATGGGCACTCGACGCCGTGGTATCACCAAGCCTTCGTGACGTCGGGCCGACCGAGCGCGACGCCAGATTGGACCGCCAGAACGTGACTTCCTTTGTAATGGAGGTTGCTAGGTCTGCTTCGGCGGCGTTCAACGTCTTGCGGTGTGCTAAGGGCGATGGGCCCGGACCCTGGCGCTTAGGTTTAGACCGGCGTCTTGACCTCTCTGTTGTGCCTAGGTGGGGCTGCGACGTGTTGATCTTCCGCGGCCGGGCATGACCCAGGAAAGTGTGTCCGGCCAAATGGGATCGAGCGTGTTGGGTTATGTGGTGCACCCCTGCAGGGAAGTTAATCTATTCGAATAGTCGTGATCTTCGGTAACAGGACGACTTGGAGTTGTACCTTGACCTTATGACAACTAGAACCGGATACTTAATAAAACACACCCTTCCAAGTGTCAGATACAACCCGGGGGCCGCTCTCTATCAGGGTTACGAGGAGGGGATCGCCGGTTAGGATTATGCTATGCGATGTTACTTGGAGGACTGCAGTCTACTCTCTTCTACATGTTGCAAGACGGAGGCTGCCAGAAGCATAGTCTTCGACAGGATTAGCTATCCCCCTCTTATTCTGGCATTCTGCAGTTCGAATCGATATGGCCCTTTACACATATATCCATGCATATGCAGTGTAGCTCCTTGCTTGCGAGTACTTTGGATGAGTACTCACGGTTGCCTTGTTCCCCATTTTCCCCCTATCGCTACTCGATTGCTGCGACCAGACGATGGAGCCCAGGAGCCAAACGCCACCGTCGATGACGACTACTACCCCGGAGGTGCCTACTACTACGTGCAGCCCGCTGGACGCATTTACTAGGAGTAGTTAGGAGGATCCCAGCAGGAGGCCTCCGCCTCTTTCGACCAGATCCCAGCCAGGCTAGCCTTCTTGAGGCATACTTGTTTAACTTATGTCCAGACTCAGATATTGTTGCTTCCGCTGACTCGTCTATGATCGAGCACTTGTATTCGAGCCCTCGAGGCCACTGGCTTGTATTATGATGCTTGTATGACTTATTTATGTTTTAGAGTTGTGTTGTGATATCTTCCCGTGAGTCCCTGATCTTGATCGTACACATTTGCGTGCATGATTAGTGTACAATTGAATCGGGGGTGTTCCACAAGTTGGTATCAGAGCCGACTGCCTGTAGGAATCCCCCTTCCACACTCCTTGGCCGAAGTCGAGTCTAGAGTTGCAAAAACTTTTACTAACATGGATGTGTGTCCTACGGGCACACGTCGCCATTGGGTGGTATTAGGATCTTTTATTCCTCGACCTATACTCTGGGACTCTGACATCTCTTCTATTCGGGTTAAACGATTATACTAACTCCGACTCTAGGTTCTCCATAATACTTTCTCCCGGAGAGCCCCTTATTACAGATGTTCGCCGCTACAACAAGAGATTCCGAAGATACTCTACGATGTTCTCTTGAGACTTTGTGCCATTGTTTTAGCAATTCCTTTCCATCGGTAAACCCCGATGGATAACCACGTACACTTGTCATTCATACAATCATTATCCATTGATCTTGTTATTACAAGATACCCGAAATTCTCTATATTGCTCGAGAATCCCTTGTGCCTACTTCCTTGCGCTTTCTTCTCGCTTTGAATACACCTACAAATTAATCCTCACACATACCGAGGATTCGTTTCTCCCCAGTTGTTCTTCTGTTTCACAAAAGTCTTCAAAATACTATTCGATCCTCCGAAAATCCTTAGCAGCTTATTGCTCTGCAAATACTTGTCTGTTTGCATCATGGATGCTTCCCATATGTCTGGCTATATTCATTAGTCTCCGTTGACCCCGTCTTTTTGATCCTATTGATTCAACATGAGTGCGAGTGCCCGCAATCATCGGTTGATCCTTATAAATTATCTTTCCAGCTCAGATGTCATTTTGAACCTGAGCTGGTTATCGACCAATCAATTTGCCGTCGATTGTACCCCTAAGCCTACTCAACTTATCCATGATTAATCAGAGCGCCTGCTTCTGATCCTTTGATTTGGAATCATAATTCCTTGGCATTTAAGCTTCAAATTATTCAGATGATTCCATAACTTTGTTGCATTTGCATTCTTTTCCTTCTCGTTGAGAACCGATACTCACATCAGGTTCCTTGTGGTCCATGAGACCATTTGCTTGGTTATTATCCCACCATGTCCTTCATTTCCAATAACCTTGAGAGTTCCTCCCCGATACATAATGCCTTTGGTAAATTATGTCTTCTTCCTTTGGCAAGTTATATCCTATGCCTTGTCAACCATGCTCGCTTTGAGCACGTGTTAATTGACCCTAAAGTTCATGGTATATGTTCTAAGATGCCCGACGGGTTGAACCTATGCTTTCCATAATCTGTGTGAACCCGAAAGTTTTCACGGGTCATACTCCTCCGTAATGCACCGTAGGTTACGACACTGAAATCATTTTTATTTTGAGGAGTGAATGAAAGGTTATGCATTGGAGAAGTGGAGTCGAACTTGAACTTTATGCTCATGCCCATGGACACGATGTAGAACTTATCATGGAAGCTGCTCGTGAAAATAATTACCCCCTTGTTATGAGGTCATCTTGTATCCGTGGTTTGATCATTTATGATTGTGGTTCCGACCATAATTTCTTCCTTTGATTCCATTTCTCAGACAAGTTAAAGCCCTTGTCTTCTATAAATCAATACACCCCACTTCAGCCTTTAATTTGATATGCCTTCGAGTATTATCCACCTGGTATCTCGAGGATATCATGCCGTTGCACTACATCTTATGAGTTTGCAATGGAGTAATACCTTTCCCTGTCATAGTCACCCCACGAGTTCTGGGTTATCGCAACCGAGAACACCGAATAGTGGACCGAGTCCGCACTGCGATTCAACAACTTTTAGTAATCTTCATTGCTTACGAGTTTGCACTTGATCATGTCATTCCCAACGGATTGACTACATCATCATCGTCAGTTGACGCTTGACCATTCTACCTATGTCCTTCATCCCCGGACACAATCCCGAGTGTTGCTCTAAGCTTACATCGAACTTTCCGCATCCTATTGTTTGTCTTGAGAGACAACTCCGAATTCTGAGATGGCATCTTACTATGGTTATAGTGACCTTTTACTTCACCATTCCCTTGATGTGATGTCTTCGCCGATCGTTTACATCTTCTCGAAACCTCTCGATAAATGTGTCATGATCATCGTCAACATTCTAACTTCTTCCGAGACGTACATTGAATTCATGATGAGAAATACTATACTTGCCCTCGATGATTTTTGTTGTCATCGACCACTTTCTTTTACTTCCCTCCAACACAAACTTGATTGAGTTTTGTGTTATACCTTGAGTTCCTTGCTATCCAGCATCTATTCTTCTCTACCTTGGAGTATTACCATCTTTTATGTCAAGAATATCATGAGAATTTCACCACCTCTTAAGAATTCTTGATACAGGTGATACCTTTTGCCATATCCGTTCATTCCTTGGTCCCCGTATTGTTTTTAACCGGAATATCGACAATTGAGCTATGACGTGTGAATTCAAAACTTCTAGCAACCCTATTGCTTTGAAGTGAATGGGCGATAGTTCATTCTAAGTCTTTCGATAATTGAATCACCATTCTAACTTTGGTCGTGCAACCCAGCCCATATTTCGGGTGCACCTTTCAACCAATGTTTAGTTATGTATGTTTTCCTCGAGCATACATCATTATATCATTTGATCCGACAAATGACATTTCCTTGTTCACATAATTGTGGAAATCCATCCCTTGGAAATCTCGATGATTTGATGTTGAGCCTATCAGCCACCTCCTCATCCTCTCCTTGGTTTACTGATGAATTCTTGTTTCAAAACTTGCTTCCATAGTTCATTTCCAGAGAACCTTGCAACGCCATTTTGTCAAATTGTGATGCACCCCTTCTTTCTCAAGCATCATGAGTTTAAGGTATCCTAACAGCCATCAGATCTGAATCTCGGTCAGATATGATGGTTGGGACATATTTCCAAGAGTTATAACATCGGTCTTTATATGACTCGGTAAGGTGATGTCATGCCTAGCACACCTGGCCGAAGGGCCTATTGTTATAGTTTCCTTTTTTTAACAAGGTTAACCAATTTCCATGAGGAACTTGAATGCCTTGTTTAATAAGTTATCTTGATGGATCCTTTGTGTATCCAAAGTCCGACCTTTGCTTGAAGACCATGTCAATGCTATCTCGAAGCATGTCTGTGGTACTCTGATCTTCAATAAGAACATTTGAAGCCCAATGCTAAATGTTTCTTGCTCAATTATCCAAACACCGTTGTATGGGTAATGTCATGAAATTTCTCTTCCCTTACCTAAAGGGTTTTCTACATTATATCTTGTCATGGATATCATGCTCTGCTTGTCCTTGGGAAGGATATGCCCCCGAAATGTGTTTAAACACATTTTTCCTTTCCATTGTTCTGATTAACCTGATGATCACATTTTCCTTTTCATTGGTTTGTTTGACCTTTCTTGTGATCTATATAAACTAAGCAGTATTAATTCACTGCTTATGTAAACACCTTGGTGTACACTTCTGTCAGTGAGACCCTGTTTCTATTGTTGATGACATTCCGGTAACCACCGATGGATGAGAACTTTGCCTATTGGTCCGCCTCGTTTCAACGAGCAGGAAAATGGTTCTCTTCGTCCCTCGCCCTTGGTATCGATGTTGTTGCCGACATAACTAACAGGCTACCCTCTGGCATGCCTTGCTATTGTGACCGTGCAAGATGTCAGCCCCCCCCATTCCTACCTTTAACCCACATGGTGGGCCCATAACCCACGGTTCCACAGGATCGAAACCTGACTCTCCTGTACAACTTGTTGTCAAAGATGTTCCTCGCACGTGGCCTCGTATGTAATTCACGAGCCACCTTCAGGTCTAATATCGGACACAATGCTTATTCCCGTTGTTTTGACCCTTTCACGCCCTATAACAGGCATCGAACGATTGCCTGCCCGCTCGAAACTTCCCATGAAACCTCATTACTTGCTCTCGATATTTACTTAAGTTTCAATTCGGGAGTTACTTTCCGCCACCTTCCTCGTTGTTGTCTACCAGATAGTCTACCCTGCAGAGGTCCATTCTTCCGGTATACCCCCCTTAATCTTTCGTTAGTATGATGAAGACTCCGAAGGAAGGATGGCCACTTCATCATGAGGACCTGGAGCAGAGAAATGAAGACATCACCAAAAAGGGATCAACTACTTCAGAAAGTGCAATTAAGACCGAGAACACTCGTTAGAATTTCATAATTAGAACTTTCCCCTTACTCCCCTCTTAAATCTCGGGACGAGATTTCTTGTAGTGGAGGAGAATTGTAACGCCCGGATAATTAGGCTACAGTAATCCATGTTAACGATGCCACATCACCTCGGTTACTGTGGATAAACTCGCGTTAGTTCGAAACCTAGTTCGAATTTCAAAATTAAAACAAAGGCAAACAATAAAAGTTTTCAAACATTGAAACTAAAATGTTCTAAATGGGACGAATAATTCATGAGCAATAATGGTGGAGAAACCAACATTTCTTATAATATTTAAATTCACTAAAGTAACCAAAGTTAGGGCAAAACAATTAATTTAATACCTTTTATAAAGTTATAATAGTATAACTAAATTAGTAGTGTGCCAAAATGATTAGGACAGTGGACTAATTAGTAATACTAATTTAGGTGCTAACTTGGTATTTTATAAAACTAAAATAATAGAAACTTTAAATGAAAACAATAAAGAAATAAAAGAAAAGTAGAAAAGGAAAAGCAAATCAAGAGAAAACAAAAGGGGGGGGGGGAATAAAGGAACCCCCTGCCCACCTGGGCCTCAGCCCAGTCGGCCGGCCCAACCCCACTTGCCTACTAAGCCCCCGAGGCCGAAACCCTAGCACCACTCGTCCCCACTTCCCCTCCCCCATGATCCCTCGCCCGATCCCCCTCTCCGCACGTTACGGATCGGGCACGACCTGCACGAGGCCGCAACGCCGCCTCGCCCCCGACACCATGCCTCACCGCCGCCGCCCCGAAGCTGCCACGCCGTCGCCGGAACCACGCCGCCGACGCTCACCGCTCGACCCCGTCGCCCTTGGATCCCATCGCCGTCGCTCGGAACGCCCCTCGTCGGAAGCGTCTTCGCCGGACTGCCTCCTCGTCGCCGTGCATCGTCCCCGTCCTCCTCCCCAAAGGCCACCTCGAGCCTCGCCGCCCCCCTTGGTCTCTACATCGCCGGTGAGGGCCTCGCCCTCCCCCGTCTCTCCCTCTGTCCCGTAATTTTTGCCGCGGTCCCCTCCATCGCTGTTTCGCCGACCACCGTGTTTCGCCACACCCTCTAGCCATCGCTGGCCGCTGTGGTCTCCATTGCGCCAACAAGACCACCACGCTGCATTGCCGCCGGTGCCGCCTTCACGCCCCAGCGCCTCACGCGCTGCCGCCGAGCCTGGACCACTCGTCGTGCTTGCATCTACTCGCCATGGCCCCTCTACTCCGCCTTGGGACCTCACCGCCGGAGCTCCACGTCGGCCGCTGCTCAAGACTGCCTCCTGAGCCGTGGCGCCTTGGTCAACCGGTACGGCGCCGGGCCAACTGGTTACGCCTCAGATACCCAGCGCCCAAGTGCTCAAGTTAAGGCCTCAGGCCTATGACAAAGGGCCCCTCCCTAGAACGGTTTAAAAAAAGGAATAAAAAACAATCATAATAAATAAAATAAAAATGAATTAATAAAATTAATTAATAAAATTAATTAATTAACTACTAAATTAATTAAGTTAATTAATCCTACTTAATTAATCTAATTACCCTGTTAGTCTAACTAAGCAATAATTAGTTTAACCTAACCCTAATTAACTTAACAGTGTATGACAGGTGGGTCGCATTGGACCCACACGTCAGTTTGACCAGTCAACACCTCTGTTGACTGCTGACGTCAGCATGCACTGTTCTGGATAATTTTGAATTAAAATATTTAAATTAATCCTAAAAATGATTTAAAACTTTAAAATTAATATAAAATAAACCGTAGCTCAGATGGAAAAACTTTCTACATGAAAGTTGGTCAGAACGACGAGATGAATCCGGTTACACAGCCCGTTCATCCGCCACACATCCCTAACATAGCAAACACGCAACCTTCCCCCTCTGGTTCACCTGTTCGAAAACGTGAAACACCGGGGATACTTTCCCGGATGTTTCCCCCCTTCGCCGGTATCACCTACTACCGTGATAGGGCACGCCTAGCACCGCGTATTGTCATGTTACGCTTTGTGATGCTTTGATTGCTCTGTTATTTATTGTGTTCCCCCTCCGTTACTTCTTTCCGGTAGACCCCAAGACTGCCGGCGACCCCCAGTTCGACTACGGAGTTGACGACCCCTCTCTCTTGCCAGCAACTGTGCAAGCCCCTTGATCACCAGATATCGCCTACTCTTCTCTATACTACTTGCATTAGAGTAGTGTAGCATGTTACCGCTTTCGATTAATCCTATACTGCTGCATAGCCTTGTCCTTGCTACTACTGTTGTTACCTTTACCGCTATCCGACCGCTTAGTATAGGATGCTAGTGTTCCATCAAGGGCCCTACACTCTTGTCCGTCCGCCATGCTATACTACCGGGTTGTGATTGTTGGGGAACGAGCGTAAATTCAAAATTTTCCTACGTATCACCAAGATCTATCTATGGAGAGACTAGCAACGAGGGGAAGGAGAGTGCATCTACATACCCTTGTAGATCGCTAAGCGGAAGCGTTCAAGTGAACGGGGTTGATGGAGTCGTACTCGCCGTGATTCAGATCACCGATGATCTTAGTGCCGAACGGACGGCACCTCCGCGTTCAACACACGTACAGCCCGGTGACGTCTCCCACGCCTTGATCCAGCGAGGAGAGAGGGAGAGGTTGAGGAAGACTCCATCCAACAGCAGCACAACGGCGTGGTGGTGGTGGAGGAGCGTGGCAATCCTGCAGGCTTCGCCAAGCACTACGGAGGAGAAGGAGGTGTTGGAGAGGGAGAGAGAGGCGCCAGGTGGCTCGGTTGCTGCCCCCTCCCTCCCCCCTTTATATAGGTGCCAAGGAGGGAGGGCGCAGCCTTGCCCCTCCTCCAAGGGAGGGTGCGGCCAAGAGGGAAGGAGTCCATCCTCCCCAAGGCACCTCTGAGGTGCCTTCCCTCTATGGACTCTTCCTCTCCAAGTGTTTCATGCGCATGGGCCTCTTGGGGCTGGTTCCCCTTGGCCCATGCAGGCCTAGGCGCACCACCTAGGGCCCATGTGGCCCCAGGGCAGGTGGCCCCACCGGTGGGCCCTCGACCCCTCCGGTGGTCCCAGACAATACCGATATCACGAAACTTGTCCCGATGGGTCAAACAGCACTTCCTATATATAATTCTTTACCTCCGACCATTCCGGAACTCCTCGTGACGTCCAGGATCTCATCCGGGACTCCGAACAACATTCGGTAACCACATACAAGCTTCCTATATAACCCTAAGCGCCATCGAACCTTATGTGTAGACCCTACGGGTTCGGGAGACAAGCAGACATGACCGAGACGTTCTCGGTCAATAACCAACAGCGGATCTGGATACCCATGTTGGCTCCCACATGTTCCACGATGATCTCATCGGATGAACCACGATGTCAAGGACTCCGGTCAATCCCGTATACAATTCCCTTTGTCTAGCGGTATTGTACTTGCCCGAGATTCGATCATCGGTATCCCGATACCTTGTTCAATCTCGCTACCGCAAGTCTCTTTACTCGCTCCGTAACACATCATCCCGTGATCAACTCCTTAATCACACTGTGCACATTATGATGATGTCCTACCGAGTGGGCCCAGAGATACCTCTCCGTCACACGGAGTGACAAATCGAGCCTCGATTCGTGCCAACCCAACAGACACTTTTGGAGATACACAGTAGTGCACCTTTAAATCCACCTAGTTACGTTTTGACGTTTGATACACCCAAAGCATACCTACGGTATACGGGAGAAGCACAATCACATGGTATAAGGAAAAGATACTAGACATTAGAAAAGCTTTAGCAAACGAAATACGATCTTAGTGCTAGGCTTATGATTGGGTCTTGTCCATCACATCATACTCCTAATGATGTGATCCCGTTATCAATGACATCCAATGTCCATGGTCGTGAAATCGTAACCATCTATTGATCAACGAGCTAGTCAACTAGAGGCTTACTAGGGACATGGTGTTGTCTATGTATCCACACATGTATCCGAGTTTCCTATCAATACAATTATAGCATGGATAATAAACGATTATCATGAACAAGGAAATATAATAATAACTAATTTATTATTGCCTCTAGGGCATATTTCCAACAGTCTCCCACTTGCACTAGAGTCAATAATCTAGTTCACATCGCCATGTGATCAACAGTGATAGGTCACATCGCCATGTGACCAACATCCAAAGAGTCTACTAGTGTCTTAAACTAGTTCACATCACCATGTGATTAAGACTCAATGAGTTACGAGGTTTGATCATGTTTTGCTTGTGAGAGAGGTTTTAGTCAACGGGTTTTAGTCAACGGGTCTGAACCTTTCAGATCCGTGTGTGCTATGCAATTCTCTTATGTCATATTGTAAATGCTGCTTCCACGCCTCCACTTGGATCTATTCCAAACGGTTGCTCCACTATACGGATCCGGTTTGCTACTCCGAGTCACTCGGATAGGTGTTAAAGCTTGCATCGATGTCACCCTTATGCCGAACTCATTATCACCTCCATAATCGAGAAACATGTCCTTATTTACTCCAAGGACAATTTTGACCGCTGTCCAATGATCCATTCCTCGGATCATTCTTGTACCCCTTGATCGACTCATGGCATGGCACACTTCCGGTGCGGTACACAAGATAGCATCTTGTAGAGCCTATGTCTAAGGCTTAGGGGACAATCTTCGCCCTTTCTCTCGTTTCGCCGTGGTCGAGCTTTTAAGTCTTAACTTCATACCTTACAATTCAGCTAAGAACTCCTTCTTTGGTGATCCATCTTGAACACCTTCAAGATCATGTCAAGGTACATGCTCATTTGAAAGTATTATTAAACATTTTGATCTATCTTATAGATCTTGATGCTTATTGTTCAAGTAGCCTAATCCAGGTTTTCTATTTGAAAACACCTTTCAAATAACCCTATATGCTTTACAGAAAATTCTACGTCATTTCGATCATCAATATGTCAACAACATATACTCATCGAAATTCTATAGTGCTCCCACTTACTTCTTTGGAAATACAAGTTTCTCATAAACTTTGTATAAACCCAAAATCTTTGATCATCTCATCAAAGCGCACATTCCAACTCCGAGATGCTTACTCCAGTCCTTAGAAAGGATCATTGGAGCCAAAGATAACTTTTAGCATCCTTAGGATCGACAAAACTTTACGATTGTATCACATACAACCTTTCCTTATTTAAAACCGGTAAGGAAACTCATTTTGACATCCATCCGCCAGATTTCATAAATGCAGCTTATGCTAACATGATTCCGACAGACTCAAGCATCGCTACGGATGAGAAAATCTCATCGTAGTCAACTCCTTGAACTTGTGAAAAAACTCTTCGCCACAAGTCGAGCTTCATAGACGGTGACATTACCGTCCATGTCCGTCTTCTTCTTAAAGATCCATTTATCTCAATGGCTTGCCGATCATCGGGCAAGTCCATCAAAGTCCATGCTTTGTTATGATACATGGATCCTATCTCGGATTTCATGGCTTCTAACCATTTGTCGGAATTTGGGCCCACCATCGCTTCTCCATAGCTCAGAGGTTCATTGTTGTCTAGCAACATGACCTTCAAGACAGGATCACCGTACCACTCGATGCAAAGACGCGTTCTTGTCGCCCCACGAGGTTCGGTAGTGACTTGATCCAAGCTTCATGATCAATATCATAAGCTTCTACTTCAATTGGTGTAGGTGCCACAGGAACAACTTCACGTGCCCTACTACACACTAGTTTAAGAGACGGTTCAATAACCTCATCAAGTCTCCACCATCCTCCCACTCAACTTTTCGAGACAAACTTTTCCTCGAGAAAGGACCCGATTCAAGAAACAATCCCTATTGCTTTCGGATCTGAATTAGGAGGTTTACCCAACTGTTTTGGGTGTCCTATGAAGATGTATTTTATCCGCTTTGGGTTCGAGCTTATCAACCTGAAACTTTTCCACATAAGCGCCGCAGCCCCAAATTTTTAAGAAATGACAGCTTAGGTTTCTCTAAACCATAGTTTTTACGGTGTCATCTCAACGGAATTACGTGGTACCCTATTAAAGTGAGTGCGGTTGTCTCTAATGCCTAACCCATGAACGATAGTGGTAATTCGATAAGAGACATCATGGTACGCACCATATCCAATAGGGTGCAACTATGATGTTCGGACACACCATCACACTATGGTGTTCCAGTTGGTATTAATTGTGAAACAATTTGCACAATGTCTTAATTGTGTACCAAACTGCATAACTCAGATATTCATCTCTATGATCACATCACAGACATTTTATCCTCTTGAAACTAAGATCTTCAACTTCACTCTGAAATTACTTGAACCTTTCAATAATTCAGACTTGTGTTTCATCAAGAAAATATACTCAACATCTACTCAAATCATCAGAGAAGAAAGAACATAACGATATTCATTTGCATGCCTCAAAGACTCATTGGACTGCACACATCAAAATGTGTTACCTCCAACAAGTTGCTATCTTGTTCCATCTTATCAAACCGAGGCTTTTCGGTCATCTTGCCCATGTGGTATGATTTGCATATCTCAAGTGATTCAAAATCATGCAAGTGCAAACGATCCATCTGCATGGAGTTTCTTCATGCGTATACACCAATAGACATGGTTCGCATGTCTCAAACTTTTCAAAACGAGTGAGTCCAAAGATCCATCAACATGGAGCTTCTTCATGCAGATACACCAATAGACATGGTTCGCATGTCTCAAACTTTTCAAAAAACGAGTGAGTCCAAAGATCCATCAACATGGAGCTTCTTCATGCGTTTATGACTTACATGGCAGTGCCACAAGTAAGTGGTACTATCATTACTATCTTATATCTTTTGGCATGAAAATCATTATCACTTCGATCGAGATTCAATAGACCATTCTTTTAGGTGCAAGTCCATTGAATGTATTATTCAAATAAATAGAGTAACCATTATTCTCCTTAAATGAATATCTGTATTGCGATAGACATGATCCAATCTTGTCTATGCTCAACGAAACACCAAATAACAATTATTTAGGTTTAACATCAATCTCGATGGTAGAGGAGCGTGCGATGCTTGATTACATCAACCTTGGAAACACTTCCAACACATATCGTCAGCTCACCTTTAGCTAGTCTCCGTTTATTCCGTAGCTTTTATTTCGAGTTACTAACACTTAGCAACCGAACCGTATCTAATACCCTGGTGCTACTAGGAGTACTAGTAAAGTACACATTAACATAATGTATATCCAATATACTTCTATCGACCTTGCCAGCCTTCTTATCTACCAAGTATCTAGGGTAAGTCTGTTCCAGTGGTTGTTCCCCTTATTACAGAAGCACTTAGTCTCGGGTTTGGGTTCGTCATTGGGTTTCTTCAATCGGAGCAGCAACTTATTTGCCGCTTCATGAAGTGTCCCTTCTTGCCCTTGCCCTTCTTGAAACTAGTGGTTTCACCAACCATCAACAATTGATGCTCCTTCTTGATTTCTACTTTCGGTGTCAAACATCGCGAACACTTCAAGGATCATCATATCTATCCTCGATATGTTATAGTTCATCACGAAGCTCTAGTAGCTTGGTGGCAATGACTTTGGAGAAACATCACTATCTCATCAGGAAGATCAACTCCCACTCGATTCAAGTGATTGTTGTACTCAGACAATCTGAGCACAAGCTCAACGATTGAGCTTTTCTCCCTTAGTTTGCAGGCTAAGAAAATCGTCGGAGGTCTTATACCTCTTGACGTGGGCACGAGCCTGAAATCCCAATTTCAGCCCTCGAAACATCTCATATGTTCCGTGACGTTTCGAAAACGTATTTGGTGCCTCTACTTAAACCATTTAACTGAACTATCATGTAGTTATCAAAACGTGTATGTCCGATGTTCGCAACATCCACAGACGACGTTTGGGGTTGAGCACACTGAGCGGTGCATTAAGGACATAAGCTTTCTTACGTCGCATAATCGCCATCATCAACTTTCAACTATATTTTCTCTAGGAACATATCTAAACAGTGGAACTAAAGCGCGAAGCCACGACATAATTTGCAAAGATCTTTTGACTATGTTCAGGATAATTAAGTTCATCTCATGAACTCCCACTCAGATAGACATCCCTCTAGTCATCTAAGTGATTACATGATCCGAGTCAACTAGGCCATGTCCGATCATCACGTGAGACGGACTAGTCATCATCGGTGAACATCTTCATGTTGATCGTATCTACTATACGACTCATGCTCGACCTTTCGGTCTCTGTGTTCCGAGGCCATGTCTGTACATGCTAGGCTCGTCAAGTTAACCCCAAGTGTTTCGCATGTGTAAATCTGTCTTACACCCGTTGTATGTGAACGTAAGAATCCATCACACCCGATCATCACGTGGTGCTTAGAAACGCATTTAACTGTAGCAACGGTGCACGGTCGGGAGAACACTTCTTGAAATTTGTGTAAGGGATCATCTTATTTACTACCGTCGTTCTAAGTAAACAAGATGCATAAACATAATAAACATCACATGCAATTATATAGTAGTGACATGATATGGCCAATATCATATAGCTCCTCTTGATCTCCATCTTCGGGCTCCATGATCATCATTGTCACCGGCATGACACCATGATCTCCATCATCATGATCTCCATCATCGTGTCTCCATGAAGTTGTCTCGCCAACTTATTACTTCTACTACTATGGCTACGGTTAGCAATAAAGTAAAGTAATTACATGGCGTTGTTCAATGACACGCAGGTCATACAATAAATAAAGACAACTCCTATGGCTTCTGCCGGTTGTCATACTCATCGACATGCAAGTCGTGAATCCTATTACAAGAACATGATCAATCTCATACATCACATATCATTCATCACATTCTTCTTGGCCATATCACATCACATAGCATACCCTGCAAAAACAAGTTAGGCGTCCTCTAATTGTTGTTTGCATGTTTTACGTGGCTGCTTTGGGTTTCTAGCAAGAACGCTTTCTTACCTACGCAAAACCACAACGTGATATGCCAATTGCTATTTACCCTTCATAAGGACCCTTTTCATCGAATCCGTTCCGACTAAAGTGGAGAGACAGACACCCGCCACCCACCTTATGCAACTAGTGCATGTCACCGGTGGAACCGGTCTCACGTAAGTTGCACGTAAGGTTGGTCCGGGCCGCTTCATCCCACAATACCGTCGAATCAAGATAAGACTAGTAACGGCAAGCATATTGAACAAAATCAACGCCCACAACTACTTTGTGTTCTACTCGTGCAAAGAATCTACGCAATAGACCTAGCTCATGATGCCACTGTTGGGGAACGTCACAGAAAATCAAAATATTCCTACGTATCACCAAGATCTATCTATGGAGAGACTAGCAACGAGGGGAAGGAGAGTGCATCTACATACCCTTGTAGATCGCTAAGCGGAAGCGTTCAAGTGAACGGGGTTGATGGAGTCATACTCGCCGTGATTCAGATCACCGATGATCTTAGTGCCGAACGGACGGCACCTCCGCGTTCAACACACGTACAGCCCGGTGACGTCTCCCACGCCTTGATCCAGCGAGGAGAGAGGGAGAGGTTGAGGAAGACTCCATCCAACAGCAGCACAACGGCGTGGTGGTGGTGGAGGAGCGTGGCAATCCTGCAGGCTTCGCCCAAGCACTCACGGAGGAGAAGGAGGTGTTGGAGGAGGGAGGGAGAGGCGCCAGGGGCTCAGGTGCTGCTGCCCCCCTCCCCTCCCCCCTTTATATAGGTGCCAAGGAGGGGGGGAGGGCGCAGCCTTGCCCCCTCCTCCAAGGGAGGGGTGCGGCCAAGAGGGGGAAGGAGTCCATCCTCCCCAAGGCACCTCGGAGGTGCCTTCCACTCTATGGAGTCTTCCTCTCCAAGTGTTTCATGCGCATGGGCCTCTTGGGTCTGGTTCCCTTGGCCCATGCAGGCCTAAACGCACCACCTAGGGCCCATGTGGCCCCGGGGCAGGTGGCCCCACCCGGTGGCCCTCGGGACCCTCCGTGGTCAGTACAATACCGATATCACCGAAACTTGTCCCGATGGTCAAACAGCACTTCCTATATATAATTCTTTACCTCCGACCATTCCGGAACTCCTCGTGACGTCCAGGATCTCATCCGGGACTCGAACAACATTCGCAACCACATACAAGCTTCCTATATAACCCTAGCGCCATCGAACCTTATGTGTAGACCCTACGGGTTCGGGAGACAACGGAGACATGACCGAGACGTTCTCCGGTCAATAACCAACAGCGGGATCTGGATACCCATGTTGGCTCCTACATGTTCCACGATGATCTCATCGGATGAACCACGATGTCAAGGACTCAGTCAATCCCGTATACAATTCCCTTTGTCTAGCGGTATTGTACTTGCCGAGATTCGATCATCGGTATCCCGATACCTTGTTCAATCTCTCACGGCAAGTCTCTTTACTCGTTCCGTAACACATCATCCCGTGATCAACTCCTTAATCACACTGTGCACATTATGATGATGTCCTACCGAGTGGGCCCAGAGATACCTCTCCGTCACACGGAGTGACAAATCCCAGTCTCGATTCGTGCCAACCCAGCAGACACTTTCGGAGATACCTGTAGTGCACCTTTATAGTCACCCAGTTACGTTGTGACGTTTGGTACACCCAAAGCATTCCCTACGGTATCCGGAGTTGCACAATCTCATGGTATAAGGAAAAGATACTTGACATTAGAAAAGCTTTAGCATCTGAACTACGCATCTTTGTGCTAGGCTTAGGATTGGGTCTTGTCCATCACATCATTCTCCTAATGATGTGATCCCGTTATCAATGACATCCAATGTCCATGGTCAGGAAATCGTAACCATCTATTGATCAACGAGCTAGTCAACTAGAGGCTTACTAGGGACATGGTGTTGTCTATGTATCCACACATGTATCTGAGTTTCCTATCAATACAATTATAGCATGGATAATAAACGATTATCATGAACAAGGAAATATAATAATAACTAATTTATTATTGCCTCTAGGGCATATTTCCAACAGTGATCACTTCGGGAGGTGATCACGGGCATATACTACATATACTTTACACTATTACATTACCTGTGATACTGTTCGGAGATGGGGGCTGCAAGGACAGGTGGCTCCTTCCCGGTAGAGGTGGGCCTGGGTTCCCGACGGCCCCGATCGTTACTTTGTGGCGGAGGCGACAGGGCAGGTTGAGACCACCTAGGAGAGAGGTGGGCCTGGCCTGGTCGGCGTCATGGATACTTAACACGCTTAACGAGATCTTGGTATTTGATCCGAGTCTGGCCATTTGGTCTATACGCACTAACGAACTACTGGGAGCAGTTATGGGCACTTTCGACGTCGTGGTATCGGCGAAGCCTTCGTGACGTCGGCCGATCGAGCGGCGCCTTGATTGGACCGCGTAACATGACTTCCTTTGTAATGGAGGTTGCTAGGTCTGCTTCCGCCACGTCATAGCGTG
Source organism: Aegilops bicornis (assembly GCA_021605145.1). Taxonomy (NCBI): domain Eukaryota; kingdom Viridiplantae; phylum Streptophyta; class Magnoliopsida; order Poales; family Poaceae; genus Aegilops; species Aegilops bicornis. The sequence goes on from CM038675.1 coordinate 822,414,559, forward strand.
CAGGTGTGCTAAGGGCGATGGGCCTGCACTTCAGGCGCTTAGGTTTAGACCGGCGTCTTGACCTCTCTGTTGTGCCTAGGTGGGGCTGCGACGTGTTGATCTTCCGCGGCTGGGCATGGCCCAGAAAAGTGTGTCCGGCCAAATGGGATCGAGCGTGTTGGGTTATGTGGTGCACCCCTGTAGGTAAGTTAATCTATTCGAATAGCCGTGATCTTCGGTAACAGGATGACTTGGAGTTGTACCTTGACCTTATGACAACTAGAACCGGATACTTAATAAAACACACCCTTCCAAGTGCCAGATACAACCCGGTGGTCGCTCTCTATCAGGGTTACGAGGAGGGGATCGCCGGTTAGGATTATGCTATGCGATGTTACTTGGAGGACTGCAGTCTACTCTCTTGTACATGTTGCAAGACGAAGGCTGCCAGAAGCATAGTCTTCGACATGATTAGCTATCCCCCTCTTATTCTGGCATTCTGCAGTTCAGTCCACTGATATGGCCCTTTACACATATATCCATGCATATGTAGTGTAGCTCCTTGCTTGCGAGTACTTTGGATGAGTACTCACGGTTGCCTTGTTCCCCATTTTCCCCCTATCGCTACTCGATTGCTGCGACCAGACGATGGAGCCCAGGAGCCAAACGCCACCGTCGATGACGACTACTACCCCGGAGGTGCCTACTACTACGTGCAGCCCGCGGACGACGACCAGGAGTAGTTAGGAGGATCCCAGGCAGGAGGCCTCCGCCTCTTTCGATCTGTATCCCAGTTCGTGCTAGCCTTCTTGAGGCATACTTGTTTAACTTATGCGTACTTTCGAGATATTGTTGCTTCCGGCTGACTCGTCTATGATCGAGCACTTGTATTCGAGCCCTCGAGGCCCCTGGCTTGTATTATGATGCTTGTATGACTTATTTATGTTTTAGAGTTGTGTTGTGATATCTTCCTGTGAGTCCCTGATCTTGATCGTACACATTTGTTTGCATGATTAGTGTACGATTGAATCGGGGGCGTCACATCAAGTGTGTGCGAAAAAAGCGCGAACGAGCCTCTAGAGGCTACAAGAGGAAGAAGGGGGAAGGAGAGAAATAGGAGACATCAAAAAGCAAAAAATAAAGAATGCGGACGGAGGAAGAAGACGAACTTGGAGTCCGGCACTTAGGCGTAGAATCTTCATAGAAGGGCTGCGTTCCATGGGTTCGGCTCGAGTCGGTTATCCGATGCGTTTTGCAGACGGTATGCTCCGCCGGTCAGGACCTGGTTGATGATGAAGGGACCTTCCCACTTGGGCTTGAGTTTGTCCTTTTTCTTGTCCGGCAGGCGTAGAACTAGTTCGCCAATGTTATAAGCTTTGGCCTGTACTTCCCTGCTTTGATATCTTCGAGCCTCTTTGTTGATAGAATGCGGAACGAGCTTTTGCCACGTCGCGCTCCTCCTCCAATGCGTCCAAACTGTCCCGCCGATCGAGCTCGGCTTCTCTTTCTTCGTACATGCGCACTCGAGGTGAGTCATGTATTATGTCGCAGGGCAAGACTGCCTCTGTGCCGTACACCATGAAGAATGGAGTGAATCCGGTGGTGCGGTTCGGCGTGGTCCGCAGCCCCCAGAGTACGGAGTCGAGCTCCTCAACCCAGTGCGTGTTAGATTCCTTGAGGGACCGCACTAGTCTGGGTTTAATGCCGCTCATTATTAGACCATTTGCCCGTTCGACTTGGCCGTTGGTTTGAGGGTGATAGACTGAGGCGTAATCGAGCTTGATGCCCATGTTTTTGCACCATGATTTGACCTCCTCGGCCATGAAGTTGGTGCCATTATCAGTAATGATAATGTGGGGGACACCGTAACGGTGCACTATCCCTGATATGAAGTCTATCACTGGTCCGGATTCGGCCGTTTTAACAGGTTTGGCCTCGATCCATTTGGTGAATTTATCCACCATGACCAATAGGTATCTTTGCTTGTGGGTTCCTCCTTGAGGGGTCCAACCATGTCAAGCCCCCTGCATCATGAACGGCCAGGTGATGGGTATAGTTTTAAGGGCGATTGGGTGGCATGTGGCTTTGGTTAGCAAAAGGCGGCAACCGACGCATCGTTGGACTAAGTCCTCAAGATCTGCCCGGGCCGTCGGGCCAATAAAATCCTGACGGAAGGACTTGCCTACAAGGGCCGGGCTGCGGCGTGGTGCCCACCCAGTCCGCATGAATTTCAGCCAGGAGGTTTCGCCCTTCCTCTTCGGAGATGCACCTTTGAAGGACTCCGGTAGTGCTTTTCTTATAAAGCTCTCCCTCATGGACTTTATAGGCTTTAGAGCGCCGTACTATCCAGCGAGCCTCATTTTGGTCTTCGGGGAGTTCCTGCCTAGTTAGGTAGGCTAGGAATGGTTCCGTCCACGGGGCGATAACCGCCATTATTTCGTGAGCACAGGGTGTTATCTCGGGGGCGGAGCCTCCGGTTGTGTCAGAGTATTCGGCGTCAGGCGGTGCGGTTGGGTCCGGATTGTTATTGCCGGACTCCCCTTCCCATATTACGGATGGCTTGAACAACCGTTCCAAAAATATATTGGCTGGGACGGCATCGCGTTTTGCACCGATGCGCGCCAATATATCCGCCGCCTGGTTGTTATCCCGGGCTATATGATGAAATTCGAGCCCTTCGAACCATGCTGACATTTTTAGGACCGCGTTGCGGTATGCTGCCATTATCGGATCTTTGGCGTCAAAGTCTCCGTTTATTTGGGATATTGCGAGGTTTGAATCCCCGCGCACCTCTAGGCGTTTAATGCCCATGGAGACTGCCATCCGGAGGCCGTGCAGGAGGGCCTCGTATTCGGCTGCGTTGTTGGAGTCTGTATAGATTATCTGAAGGACGTATTGGACTGTGTCCCCGGTTGGGGATGTCAGGACCACGCCAGCCCCCAGGCCAGCCAACATTTTGGAGCCGTCAAAGTGCATGATCCAATTGGATTATGCGCCGTACTCTTTAGGGAGTTCGGCTTCAGTCCATTCGGCCACGAAGTCGGCCAAAACCTGCGACTTGATAGCTCGTCGTGGCTTATAAGTTATGTCGAATGGGAGGAGCTCTATGGCCCATTTAGCAATCCGGCCCATCGCGTCGCGGTTGTTTATAATGTCATTAAGAGGTACTTCGGAGGCTACCGTTATCGAACACTCTTGAAAGTAGTGTCGCAGCTTCCGGGATGCCATGAACACCGCGTATGCTATCTTTTGATAGTGTGGGTAACGGGACTTGCATGGAGTTAGGACGGTGGACACATAATAAACGGTTTTTGAATAGGGAACCGGTGTCCGTCCGCTTCGTTCGACAACGAGCACCGCGCTGACAACTTGATGTGTTGCGGCGATATATAATAGCATTGGTTCGCCTACGTTGGGCGCGGCCAGGACCGGATTTGTTGCCAAAATGGCCTTTATTTCTTCGAGTCCGGCCGTGGCGGCATCCGTCCACTCAAAGTGTTCGGTGCGGCGGAGGAGGCGGTAAAGAGGTAATGCCTTTTCTCCTAAACGGGAGATAAAGCGGCTTAGAGCCGCCACACATCCTGTCAATTTTGTATTTGTTTGAGGTCTTTTGGAATATCCAATTGTGACAGAGCTCGAATCTAGGCTGGGTTTGCTTCAATTCCTCTACCGGACACAATGAAGCCCAGGAGCTTTCCGTTTGGAACGCCGAAGACGCATTTTTCCGGATTGAGCTTGATGTCATATTTTCGAAGATTTTCGAATGTGAGCCTCAAGTCGTCTACTAGAGTTTCGACGTGCTTGCTTTTGACGACCACGTCATCTACATATGCTTCCACAGTTTTGCCGATCTGGTTTGCCAGACATGTCTGAATCATGCGTTGATATGTTGCGCCGGCTTTTTTGAGCCCAAAGTGCATTGTGTTGAAGCAGAACGGGCCGTATGGAGTTATGAATGCTGTTGCGGCTTGGTCCGGCTCCGCCATCTTGATTTGATGGTAGCCGGAATACGCGTCGAGGAAGCACAATGAGTCGTGTCCTGCTGTAGCGTCAATGATTTGATCAATTCGAGGGAGGGGGAAGGGATCCTTTGGGCAAGCCTTATTAAGGTCTTTGAAATCAACACATAGGCGCCAGGATTTATCCTTCTTTGGTACCATCACCAGGTTTGCTAGCCAGTCCGGATGTTTTATATCTCCGATGAATCCGGCCTCCAAAAGTTTGGCTAGCTCCTCTCCCATGGCCTGTCTCTTGGGTTCGGAAAAGCGCCGAAGAGCCTGTTTGACCGGCTTGAATCCTTTTAGGATGTTTAGGCTGTGCTCAGCCAGCTGACGTGGGATTCCTGGCATGTCTAAAGGGTGCCAGCGAAGATGTCCCGATTTTCTTGTAGAAATTCTCGTAGTCTGGCGTCTACATCGGGGTTTAATTGTGCCCCGATGGAGGCCGTCTTTGCGGTGGTCCGTTGGGTGGACTTGGAATTTGACTATTTCGTCCGCTGGTTTAAAAGAGGTGGACTTGGATCTTTTATCAAGTATCACATCGTCCCTGTTTCACCGTGGAGCGCATCGCGGTGAGTTAAATCGGCTGCTAGGGCTTGGATAGTGCCTCGAGGGCTAGTGCGGCCGTCTTATTTTCGACGCGGAGTGCTATGTTCGGATCACTAGCGAGAGTGATGATTTCGTTGGGACCGGGCATTTTAAGCTTCATGTACCCATAATGGGGTATAGCTTGAAAAATTGTGAATGCCTCTCGTCCTAATAAAGCATGGTATCCATTGTTGAGCAGGGCCACTTGAAATGTGACCTCCTCGGACTGTAATTGTCCGGGCGAACACTACGTCCATCGTGATTTTTCCTGTGCAGCATGCTTCCTACCGGGATTATTCCTCTAAAGGTTGTCTTTGCTTCGCTCAATGCGGTTCGATCTATTTCCACTTTTCGTAGGGTTTCCTCATAGATGAGGTTTAGTCCGCTGCCGCCATCCATGAGTACCTTAGTAAGGCGAAAGCCGTCTACTATCGGGCTGAGGACCAATGCGGCTGGTGCCGGGCAGTTCGAATTTAGGTTAAATCACGGCATTGAAGGTAATAGCTGTGTCCTCCATGGATTTATTGTTGCTACTTGGTAGACTTCGGCAAGGTTGTCGAGTTGTCGTTTTCGCATGTTATTTGATGCGAAAGTCTCGAAGACTGTTAACACCGTACTGGTGTTGCTGGGCTGGGATTCTGAAGCTAGAAGCTCTTCGCCACTTTTGGCACCTGCCGTAGTATCCAACATGCTCGAAGGCTATGAGTTGGAGTGGCGCCCTCTATGCTATGAATTTTGCGAGGTCCGTTTAGCCAACCCTCCAAAGACGGTTCCGTACCCTTTAGGGGTTTTGGTTTTTGGTATTCAACCCAGGTGCTTGATAATGATGCACCCTTTTGTTCCGGACTAGGGATGTATTCGGGGCCGGATTGTCCCAAAATTTACTTTCGGTTTTCCAAGCGCTCTCCATCGCACAGTACTTTTGTACGATGGTCACCAAGTCAGAAAAGCGTGTGATTTCGCGATGACTTATGGCGTTTAGGATTCCCTTGTCCGTGCAATTATTGCAGAAGATTGGTATTGCGTCCTCCTCTCGGCAGTCCTTTATCCTGTTCATAACCAGGAGGAATCTGGCCCAGTAATGATGTACTGTTTGGCGGGCTCTTGCCGAATTCGAGAGAGATCGCTAATGTTTAGGTGGGCGGGTGGCACTAAATCCGGAACCCTGTCCAATTTAGGACTCAAGGGCCGGGAAGTTTCCGAACTCGGAAGCTTGGATTTTTGAGTGCTATCCAATGAGTCCGACCCGCCACCTGACTTTAAGTTCAGGGCTTGATCGACATCCGTCCCTCCGCAGGAATCCGGCATGGAGGGATCGGGATTCCGGACGTAGCTAGTCCTTAAGATAGAAGAAGAGGCGCCGCATTGCTCCTCTATCACAGCCACATGATGGGTAGCCTGGGGAGAGTTGATCTCTCTCGAGATCGGTTTTAGGCCCGATCGGGTGCGTGTCTATGGCGACTCGATGCGGCGATGCGATCCAAGAGCTCGTTTACAGAGGAGAGCTCGATCGGATCTAACTGTTCGTCAAGTTCCGAACTGACATGGAGATTGGTTTCGATGACTCAAGAGGTCATCGTCGGCGCGACGGCCGAACTAGCGGTCATGAGAAAACCGCCTAGTCAAGAGTTCCGCCAAGGGCCAAGGCTCCTTTGGCGATGGTATCGCCTTTAAAGACGAGATGAGGCATCCTACGATGGCGACGGCACAGAGGAACTCTCAATGAAAGCACCAATGTCGGTGTCAAACCGCGGATCTCGGTAGGGGGCCCGAACAGTGCGTCTAGGCGGATAGTAACAGGAGACAAGGGACACGATGTTTTGCCTGTGTTCGGGCCCCTCTCGATGGAGGTAATACCCTACTCCTGCTTGATTAATATTGATGATATGGGTAGTACAAGAGTAGATCTACCACGAGATCAAGGAGGCTAAACCCTAGAAGCTAGCCTATGGTATGATCGTTGTTCGTCCCCACGGACTAAAACCCTCCGGTTTATATAGACACCGGATAGGTTAGGGTTACTGATCGGTTACAATGGAAGGAGATCTACATATCCGTATCGCCAAGCTTGCCTTCCACGCCAAGGAAAGTCCCATCCGGACACGGGACGAAGTCTTCAATCTTGTATCTTCATAGTCTTGGAGTCCGGCCGTGACTATAGTCTGGCTATCCGGACACCCCCTAGTCCGGGACTCCCTCACTCCTCCTTCAGCACCACGCCGTCATGCTGCTGCTGGACGGAGTCTTCCCCAACCTCTCCTTCTCCCCTTGCTGGATCAAGGCGTGGGAGACGTCACCGGGCTGCACGTGTGTTGAACGCGGAAGCGCCATGGTTCGGCGCTTAGATCGGAATCAACCGCGATCTGAATCGCTACGAGTACGACTCCTTCATCCGCGTTCTTGCAATGCTTCCGCTTAGCGATCTACAAGGGTATGTAGATGCACTCCCCTTTCCCCCATTGCTAGGTTACTCCATAGATTGATCTTGGTGATGCATAGAAAATTTTAAATTTCTACTACGATCCCCAACAGTGGCATCATCAGCTAGGTCTATGTGTAGTTTCTATGCACGAGTAGAACACAAGTTGTTGTGGGCGTTGATTTTGTTCAATATGCTTACCGTTACTAGTCCAATCTTGTTTCGACGGTATTGTGGGATGAAGCGTCCCGGACCGACCTTACACGTACACTTATGTGAGAAAGGTTCCACCGACTGACATGCACTTGTTGCATAAGGTGGCTAGAGGGTGCCAGTCTCTCCCACTTTAGTTGGATCGGATTCAATGAAAAGGGTCCTTATGAAAGGTAAATAGAAATTGACATATCATGTTGTGGTTTTTGCGTAGGTAAGAAACGTTCTTGCTAGAAACCTATAGCAGCCACGTAAAACATGCAAACAACAATTAGAGGACGTCTAACTTGTTTTTGCAGGGTATACTATGTGATGTGATATGGCCAAAAAAGATGTGATGGATGATATGTGATGTATGAGATTGATCATGTTCTTGTAATAGGAATCACGACTTGCATGTCGATGAGTATGACAACCGACAGGAGCCATAGGGGTTGTCTTAATTTATTATATGACCTACATGTCAATGAACAACGCCATGTAATTACTTTACTTTATTGCTAAACCGTTAGCCATAGTAGTAGAAGTAATAGTTGGCGAGACAACTTCATGGAGACACCATGATGGAGATCATGGTGTCATGCCGGTGACGATGATGATCATGGCGCTCAAGATGGAGATCAAAAGGAGCAAAATGATATTGGCCATATCATGTCACTATTTGATTGCATGTGATGTTTATCATGTTTTACATCTTATTTGCTTAGAACGATGGTAGATTAAATAAGATGATCCCTCGCAATAATGTCAAGAAAAGTGTTCCCCTAACTGTGCACCGTTGCGAAGGTTCGTTGTTTCGAAGCACCACGTGATGATCGGGTGTGATAGATTCTAATGTTTGAATACAACGGGTGTAAGCCAGATTTACACACGCGAAACACTTAGGTTGACTTGACGAGCCTAGCATGTACAGACATGGCCTCGGAACACAAGAGACCGAAAGGTCGAGCATGAGTCGTATGGTAGATACGATCAACATGAAGATATTCACCGATGATGACTAGTCCGTCTCACGTGATGATCGGACACGACCTAGTTGACTCGGATCGTGTAATCACTTAGATGACTAGAGGGTCTATCTGAGTGGGAGTTCATAAGATGAACTTAATTATCCTGAACATAGTCAAAAGGTCTTTGCAAATTATGTCGTAAGCTTGCGCTTTAGTTCTACCGTTTTAGATATGTTCCTAGAGAAAATTCAGTTGAAAGTTGATAGTAGCAATTATGCGGACTAGGTCCGTAAACTGAGGATTGTCCTCATTGCTTCAAAGAAGGCTTATGTGCTTAATGCACCGCTCAGTGTGCTGAACCTCAAACGTCGTCTGTGGATGTTGCGAACATCTGACATACACATTTTGATAACTACGTGATAGTTCAATAATGTTAAACGGTTTAGAGTTGAGGCGCCGAAGACGATTTCGAAACGTCACGAAACATATGAGATGTTTCGAGGGCTGAAATTGAGATTTCAGGCTCGTGCCCACGTCAAGAGGTATAAGACCTCCGACGAGTCTCTTAGCCTGCTAACTAAGGGAGAAAAGCTCAATCGTTGAGCTTGTGCTCAGATTGTCTGAGTACCACAATCACTTGAATCGAGTGGGAGTTAATCTTCCAGATGAGATAGTGATGTTTCTCCAAAGTCATTAACACCAAGCTGCTAGAGCTCTGTGATGAACTATAACATATCAGGGATAGAGATGGTGATCCTTGAAATATTCGCGATGTTTGACACCGCGAAAGTAGAAATCAAGAAGGAGCATCATTTGTTGATGGTTAGTGAAACCACTAGTTTCAAGAAGGGCAAGGGCAAGAAGGGATACTTCATGAAACGGCAAATTCAGCTGCTGCTCTACTGAAGAAACCCAAGGTTGAACCCAAACCCGAGACTAAGTGCTTCTGTAATAAGGGGAACGATCCTTGGAGCAGAATTACCCTAGATACTTGGTAGATGAGAAGGCTGGCAAGGTCGATAGAAGTATATTGGATATACATTACGTTAATGTGTACTTTACTAGTACTCCTAGTAGCACCAGGGTATTATATACCGGTTCGGTTGCTAAGTGTTAGTAACTCGAAATAAAAGCTATGGAATAAATGGAGACTAGTTAAAGGTGAGCTGACGATATGTGTTGGAAGTGTTTCCAAGCTTGATGTGATCAAGCATCGCACGCTCCCTCTACCATCGAGATTGGTGTTAAACCTAAATAATTGTTATTTGGTGTTTGCGTTGAGCGTAGACATGATTGGATTATGTCTATCGCAATACGGTTATTCATTTAAGGAGAATAATGGTTACTCTGTTTATTTGAATAATACCTTCAATGGTCTTGCACCTAAAATGAATGGTTTATTGAATCTCGATCGTAGTAATACACATGTTCATGCCAAAAGATATAAGATAATACCACATACTTGTGGCACGCCATTTGAGTCATATTGGTATAAAAGCATGAAGAAGCTCCATCTTTGATGGATCTTTGGACTCACTCGTTTTGAAAAGTTTGAGACATGCGAACCATGTCTATTGGTGTATATGCATGAAGAAACTCCATGCAGATGGATCGCTTTGGACTCACTTGATTTTGAATCACTTGAGACATGCAAATCATACCACATGGGCAAGATGATTTGAAAGCCTCGTTTTCAGTAAAATGGAACAAGAAAGCAACTTGTTGGAAGTAATACATTTTGATGTGTGCAGTCCAATGAGTGCTTTGAGGCACTTGATGGATATCGTTATGTTCTTACTTCACAGATGTTTTGAGTAGATACTGAGTATATTTACTCGATGAAACACAAGTCTGAATTATTGAAAGGTTCAAGTAATTTCAGAGTGAAGTTGAAGATCGTCGTGACAAGAGGATAAGATGTATATGATATGATCATAGAGATGAAAATCTGAGTTATGAAGTTTGGCACACAATTAAGACATTGTGGAAATTGTTTCACAACTAATACCGCCTGGAACACCATAGTGTGATGGTGTGTCCGAACATCATAACTGCACCCTATTGGATATGGTGCATACCATGATGTCTCTTATCGAATTACCACTATAATTTATGGGTTAGGCATTAGAGACAACCACATTCACTTTAAATAGGGCACCACGCAATTCTGTTGAGACGACACCGTATGAACTATGATTTGGAGAAACCTAAGCTGTCGTTTCTTAAAAGTTTGGGGCTGCGACGCTTATGTGAAAAAGGTTTCAGGTTGATAAGCTCGAACCCAAAGCGGATAAATGCATCTTCATAGAACACCCAAAAACAGTTGGGTATACCTCCTATCTCAGATCCAGAAGCAAAAGGGATTGTTTCTATTAATGAGTCCTTTCTCGAGGAAAAGTTTCTCTCGAAAGAATTGAGTGGGAGGATGGTGGAGACTTGATATGGTTAATGAACCATCACTTCAACTAGTGTGTAGCAGGGCACAAGAAGTTGTTCCTATGGCGCCTACACCAATTGAAGTGGAAGCTTATGATAGTGATCATGAAACTTCGGATCAAGTCACTACCAAACCTCGTAGGTCGACAAGGATGCGTACTACTTCAGAGTGGTACGTACTCCTGTCTTGGAGGTCATGTTGCTAGACAACAATGAACCTACGAGCTATGGAGAAGCGATGGTGGACCCGGATTTCGGCAAATGGCTCGAGGCCATAAAATCCGAGAGAGGATCCATGCATGAAAACAAAGTGTAGACTTTGGAAGAACTACTTGATGGTCGTAAGGCTGTTGGGTACAGATGGATTCTAAGAGGGAAGACAGACAATGATGGTATGTGTCACCATTAAGAAAGCTCAGCTTGTCGCTAAGATGTTTCCGACAAGTTCAAGGAGTTGACTACGATGAGACTTTCTCACTCGTAGTGATGCTAAGAGTCTGTTGGAATCTTATTAGCAGTTACTGCATTATTTTTGAAATCTTGTAGATAGGATGTCAAAACATTGTTTCCTCGGAAAATTTCTTGAGGAAAGGTTGCATGTGATACAACCAAAAGGTTTTTGTCAATCCTAGAAGATGCTAACAAGTATGCAAAGCTCCAGCAATCCTTCTAAGGACTGGAGTATGCATCTCGGAGTTGGAATATACACTTTGATGAGATGATCACAGATTTTTGGTTTATACAAAGTTTATGAGAAACTTGTATTTCCAAAGAAGTGAGTGGGGGCACTATAGAATTTCTGATGAGTATATGTTGTTGACATATTGTTGATCAGAAATGATGTAAAATTTCTGGAAAGCATATAGGGTTATTTGAAAAGTGTTTTTCAAGGGAAAACCGGAACATTGAGCATCAAGATCTATAAGGATAGATCAAAATCGCTTGATAGTACTTTCAAATGAGTACGCACCATGACAAGATTTTGAAGGAGTTCAAAATAGATCGGCAGAGAAGGAGTTCTTGGCTGTGTAATAAGGTGCAAGTATTGAGTAAGACTCAAGACCTGACCACGGCAGAATAGAGAGAAAGGACGAAGGTCGTCCCCTATGCTTAGACGTAGGCTCCATAGTATGCTATGCTGTGTACCGCACCTAATGTGTGCCTTGCCACATGTCTGGCAAGAGGGTACAAAGGTGATCAAAGAGTGGATCACCAGATAGCGGTCAAAATTATAAGGATATGTTTCTCGGTTATGGAGGTGCTAAAGAGTTCGACGTAAAGAGTTGCGTCGATGCAAGCTTAACACCTATCCGGATAGCTCTGAGTAGAGATTCCGGATACGTATAATGGAGCAACAATTTGGAATAGCTCCAAGTGGAACGTGGTAGCAGCATCTATGATATGACATAAAGTTTTGCGAAATACATAGGGATCTGAATATTGCAGACCCGTTGACTACAACCTCTCTCACAAGCATAACATGATCAAACCCAGAACTCATTGAGTGTTAATCACATAGTGATGTGAACTAGATTCTAGTAAACTCTTTGGATGTTGGTCACATGGTGATGTGACCTGTGAGTGTTAATCACATGGCGATGTGAACTAGATTATTGACTCTAGTGCAAGTGGGAGACTGTTGGAAATATGCCCTAGAGGCAATAATAAATTAGTTATTATTATTATATTTCCTTGTTCACGATAATCGTTTATTATCCATGCTATAATTATATTGACAGGAAATTCAGATACATGTGTGGATACATAGACAACACCATGTCCCTAGTAAGCCTCTAGTTGACTAGCTCGTTGATCAATAGATGGTTACGGTTTCCTGACCATGGACATTGGATGTCGTTGATAACGGGATCACATCATTAGGAGAATGATGTGATGGACAAGACCCAATCCTAAGCCTAGCACAAAGATCGGAGTTCGTATGCGAAAGCTTTCCTAATGTCATGTATCATTTCCTTAGACCATGAGATTGTGCAACTCCGGATACCGTAGGGAATGCTTTGGGTGTACCAAACGTCACAACTTAACCGGGTGGCTATAAAGGTACACTACGGGTATCTCCGAAGTGTCATTGGGTTGGCACGAATCGAGACTCGGATTTGTCACTCCGTATGACGGAGAGGTATCTCTGGGCCCACTCGGTAGGACATCATCATATGCGCAATGTGACCAAGGAGTTGATCACGGGATGATGTGTTACGGAACGAGTCAAGAGACTTGCCGGTAATGAGATTGAACAAGGTATAAGATACCGACGATCGAATCTCGGGCAAGTACTATACCGGTAGACAAAGGGAATTGAATACGGGATTGATTGAATCCTTGACATCGTGGTTCATCCGATGAGATCATTGTGGAACATGTGGGAGCCAACATGGGTATCCAGATCCCGCTGTTGGTTATTGGCCGGAGAGTTGTCTCGGTCATGTCTACGTGTCTCCCGAACCCGTAGGGTCTACACACTTAAGGTTCGATGACGCTAGGGTTATAGAGAATAGATGTACGTGGTTACCGAATGTTGTTCGGAGTCCCGGATGAGATCCCGGACGTCACGAGGAGTTCCAGAATGGTCCAGAGTTAAAGATTTATATATGGGAAGTCATCATACGGTCACCGGAATAATTCGGGGGGTTACTGGTATTGTACCGGGACCGTCGAAGGGGTTCCGGGGGTCCACCGGGAGGGTCCACCTGCCCCGGAGGGCCCTATGGGCTGTTTGTGGAGAGGGACCAGCCCCTTAGTGGGCTGGGCGCCCCCCCCCCCTTAGGGCCCATGCGCCCCCCCTTAGGGCCCATGCGCCTAGGGTTTGGGGGAACCCTAAAGGGGGGGGGGGCGCCCCCTTGCCTTGGGGGGCAAGGCAACCTCCCTGGCCGCCGCCCCCTCCTCAGATTGGATCTGAGGGGGCCGGCCCCCCGCTCCCGTGCCCCGATCTATCTGTGGGGGGTGGGAGGGCAGCCGCACCCAAGTTCTGGCGCAGCCCTTCCCCTCTCCCAAGTCCTCCTCCTCTCCCGCGGTGCTTGGCGAAGCCCTGCAGGATTGCCACGCTCCTCCTTCACCACCACGCCGTCGTGCTGCTGCTGGACGGAGTCTTCCCCAACCTCTCCTTCTCCCCTTGCTGGATCAAGGCGTGGGAGACGTCACCGGGCGCGCCGTGGTTCGGCGCTTAGATCGGAATCAACCGCGATCTGAATCGCTCAGCACGACTCCTTCATCCGCGTTCTTGCAACGTTTCCGCTTAGCGATCTACAAGGGTATGTAGATGCACTCCCCTTTCCCTCGTTGCTAGATTACTCCATAGATTGATCTTGGTGATGCGTAGAAAATTTTAAATTTCTGCTACGATCCCCAACACAAGTGGCATTGTCACTTTTCAGTGCCAAGTCCACTCTACCGGGGTTGCTACTGCTGCTTTAGAATCTTACTGTCAACCGGGTCTAGGGATGAAAATGGAGTGGAAAGTTTTCGCTTTTCCGGAGGAAAAATGGAAACGGAGAGGAAATATGAAAACGGAAATGGAAATTTGCAAAATGGAAATGGAAATGGAATTTTTTTATGCGGAAACGGAAACAAAAACAGAATGGTGTTTTCCGGTGGAACACACGTGGAAACGGAACTTTCCATTTCCGTTAATATGGAATTTCTGTTTCTACTATAACGTCATGGCTACTTTGTAGCCAACTATCAAACAACACACAATGACACAATGAGTAGAATGAGCAGAATGTATCATTCGAGTACCAACTTTTACTACCACACACATACTCAGCTAGACTATATACGGAATTGTCATGTACTACTACAATACTACCCTATGTTGCCTACACAACCATATTAATTTGTAGCCATGTTAAGAATTCCATCAATTTGTTTGTTTTTTGTCTGTATTTCTCTATGATTCAAGGGTGTTTAAGTTCCGGTCAACACACAGTTTTGTTTCCGTATTTGCTATGTATTCGCTTCATGTTTGTTTCCGGTAGTATCTGTTTCCGTATTCGTTTCTGGGGTTTCTGTATTCATTTCCGCTTCTGCAAAAAAATATGAAAACAAATATGGTAGCAACCAGTTCCGTCCGTTTCCGCGCCGTTTTCATCCCAAACCGGGTCATTGTGCTCTCTTAAAAGGGTTTCATTGGACTGGACACATCACTCACCTGGTCTTGCTTATGCAATCCATTTTGACACACTGAACTTACATGTTGGGATGCATGACTTAGGAGCTTGTTGTCCTAAACTTCATCGAAAGCGGCTTCCAATTGGTCGGAAATTCTCAGGTAATCTTGGAGTAGAATCTGTACGATGTTTTGGTGTGGGTGTGGTGGGAAGTTGTCAAAATTGGGGGCAATAGAAAGTCTGCATTGTAGCGGTCCAATAGCCTGTACTCTTTTGCTTAAGAAAATGGCTATATAAAGTACTATACCAACTGAACTGATAACTAACCAGCTGAGTACTTGTACCCTTTCATTCTTAATGCATGAAAGCTTAGCCTCCTCTCTTCTTTTAAGTTAGTATGTCCCCGTGTCCATTTATTCATCCACCAAAGCTTACAGGCCTGCAAATCAAACTTGTTCACCTCAAAGAATTTTAGTTTGCCTGAATTTTGAATGCAAAATCCCATGCATGTAAATCAGTAAAGACAAAAAAAACCATCTGTTTGGTTATTTATAATTTTATAAATCAAGATTTCAGAGTGGTATAGAAAAAGAGCAGGTATGTACACGCATTTGTTCCTCTTCGTTAGTTGCCAACTGAGAATGTATGCGTAAAGAGGATAACCCTTGCCGGGGAGCTAGTACCTGGAAGGCGATTCATAGACTTGAGGACAACCTTTTAGTGCTCAACTGCGAACATAGGCAAATCTGTCTGGTGGTACCCATTCTTACGCACATCCACCCTGGATCTTCCCCAGATTGCTTGCTCATTTGTTATTGTCTGTTCACCGGCCACACTTCGATATGTACCGTGTGCGGCGAGAGCGACCGGGCAACACTTTATGAGACGTCAGCTCAACAACAGAGGGCATTTGCCTCATTGGCTAACCAAGAGCTGGACTTTGGTGCTAGCTAGCTAACCATGTACGTAATATGTTTTCAGCAACTAAACAGACATATTCCTCCTTTTTTTTTTGAAAAGGGGGTAATCCCCGGCCTCTGCATCAGATCGATGCATACGGCCTCTCTTATTAACCAAATAAAGAGGTTCTGAATAGAAGTCTTACAAACAAAGGAATAAAGGCAGCCTAAAGCTCACATATTCCTCCTGGCAGTACACACTGCCAGGCATATCCTTTCAAGTGGCAATGTGTAAAGAAACGGTATGTCAGGCACTGCGTCGACGTGGCATATTGTTGCTTCAGTCTTCGTTGTCTGGCCAGCGTGCATCTTTCCATTCACTGGTTGGAACTTCAGGTTTTGCTTGGATCTTCTTCCATGCGAGGGAGGAATCAGGGTGCTCTTGTACTTGTTTACAGCACACAGAGTCGTTGGCACGTGAAGCTACGAATCTCAGATCAGTTCTTTTATATCATCTGAAGCTCAGCTTCTTGTCTGAAAGAAGAAAACAAAGTTGCTATGCGAATTGGGAATCTCAGTTTTTTTTTGTTGAGAAAAAATGGGAATCTCAGTTAGCCCCTTATGTTTGAACAAGGGAACCTCTGTTTTTTAGAAGAAAAAATCTCGGCTAGTCTGGTGCACCGGCCTTTTTTTTTCTGAGGGAAGTCCACTACCTAGTAGTAGCAGCCCAGTTTGTCCTATCCTAAAAAAATTGGGCCATCGGTGCGTGTAGGCCGCGGCCTTGTTGACGGGCTTCTAGGAAGGCCCCAAACGATAGGAGGCTCGCTCGGGGAACGGACGCATCTTTGGTTTTGGTTAGTGGATCCTGTATCGCTTTTGCACTTAGCGAAGGCGGTTCGTACAGCAATAAAACGGGACAGAGGGTCTTCCTTTAAAGCATACCTTTCTCGGCCTCTTTTTTCCAACCGGGCTTACACCCATTTCTATTAATTTTTACAATCAACGAAAATACATCAGTCTGTTACTGTTTTTAGAGAGTATCGCAAAATAAGCATCGAACCGAATAAGGCCAACTACCAAGCAAAGGAGACTGAAAGGAGAGAGCGAGTTGGTGCATCGCCAGGAAACCCACTGCATGATAGCCCTGTAACGGACTATCAGCCGTGGGGCGAAAACCTGGCGACACAATCAACCAAAGTTCGCTACAGACTTAACCTGACTAGAGGCTAAACTTGAAAGGATAGGACCACCAACACCAAAAAGAGCAATCCAGCGGGCATCAAACCCCAGTGGATATAGACCAAGCTAAGATGGAGACTAACATGATCTAACCAATCTGTATGCCATCTTCATCTCCCAGAAGAAGCCTGCCACGCGCATAAGGCCTGTCCGCCAGTGCCGCTGCCACATGAGCCAGCCTCTTCACACCATCCTGGAATTTCCTCCTGTCATCCTCCTTAAGCAGCCCTGCCCAGTATAACATAAAAGAGCAAGCGGTGAAGACAGCCTCCAGCGGAGAACGAGCATTATACTTATCAAAAGTAGTTTTGTTGCGAAGGCACCAAATCCCCCAGCACACTGCAGCAATGATCATCATATAGAATTTTTTGCCTCCAGGAAGCAAATTGTACATCCAAGCCAGACTTTGCCAGATTGATCTGGGAGCACAGGAAGCCCCAACAGTCAACCCCAGCACCCCCCAAACTGTGCGGGCGAGAGGGCAAGCGAAAAAAAGATGGTTAGCAGTTTCCACATTAGTACAAAAGGAGCACACAGAGTTTCTGGCCAATTCCTCCGTCGCATGTTATCGCGCGTGAGAACAGCATCTTGGAATAATTGCCATAGGAATATTTTTATTTTCAACGGGATTCCCGCTTTCCACACCCATTTATAATTAGGGCCAGATAGATCTCTCTCCAGCCACTTATATACAGATTTAGTGGTGAATCTACCTCCACTATTCAGGGACCAGGAGATAGCATCAGGATTCTCATTCAGAGGCATCTTCTTAGCCTCACACACCATCCAATTCCATTGTTCCTCCAGCTCTCCAAAGAGCCTACGTCTGAAGGGAAGATTATAGTCATTGTCTACAAAGGAGGCAATAGTACAGTCTTGATCTTGACAGATGTCATACAAAATAGGGAAGCGTTCTCGCAGGATACCATTATCCACCCATGGGTCGTGCCAAACCCTTGCCAGGTCCCCCTTGTTAATGTTGACTTTTCTCCCGGCCATATAAACATCTTTGACCTTCATGATAGATTTCCAACAGGGAGAATCAGAGAAACGACTGCGAATGTTCGCGACCGTTTTGTTTCTGAAATATCTTGCACGGACGATGCACTGCCATAGCCCATCACCAGTTTCCGGCTTCCACCACCACTTCACAAGCAGGCTGATATTTTGTTTGTGAAGGTCTTTTATACCCAAGCCACCAATATTTTTCGATCGGCAAATTCTAGCCCATTTAACCATATGATAAGCTCGCTTCTTATTCCTCCTCCTCCAAAAGAAACGTCTGCGATGTTTGTTTATCTTTTCTATAAAGGTTTTGTTAAAAAGAAACATCAACATCAAGTAAGATGGGATACCATCCAAACTGGAGTCAAGCGAGGTGAGCCTAGCACCAGAGGAGGCTGCATATGCTACCCATGCATCCAATTTCTTAACCATTTTAACATCCAGGGAATCCAACTCAATGTTCTTAAGAGCGGAATATGTAACTGGAACTCCCAAATATTTCATAGGTAAAGATCCCACACGACAGCCAAACAGATCAGCATATATATTGTCCGTGTCATTATCCCCTCCCACCACAAACACTTCGCTCTTATCATAGTTAATTTTTAAACCAGACATGATTTCGAAAAGATACAACAACAGCTTGATGTTGACAGCTTTGTCAACATCATGTTCAAAGCACAGGACAGTATCGTCCGCGTACTGAAGGATGCCTACCCCTCCTTCTATCAGCCCAGAAGCTAGCCCCTTAATGAGATTATTTTTTTGGGCTGAAATGACCATCTTAGTCAGGCATTCTGCCGCAAGATTAAAAAGGAACGGAGAATGTGGGTCACCTTGTCTCACCCCCTTAGCGCTCTGGATATAGGCTCCTATCTCATCATTGATCTTAACACTAACCGTGCCATTCCTAAGGATTTGAGCCACCCACCCGCACCATTTTGAGTTAAAACCCCGTTTAACATGACAATCCAGTAGGAACTCCCAGTTGACTTTGTCATAAGCTTTCTCAAAGTCAATCTTAAATATTACTCCCACATCCTTTTTTAAATGAGTATAGTGCAGTACCTCATGCAAGGATAGAATGCCATCCACAATGTGTCTCCCCTTAATGAAAGCATTCTGCTGGATGCTAAAGATTTTGTTAGCAACCTTCGCAGCTCTAAGATCCATAACTTTCGTGATCAATTTGTACGGGCACCGCAGCAAGCAAATAGGTCGATATTGCTGTATTCTGTTTGCCTCCGCGGATTTAGGGAGTAATGTGATAACCCCATAGTTCAAGCGTTGAACATCTAATTTTCCCTCATAGAACCACTCAAAGAGATTGAACAACTCCGGACTCACAACGTCCCAACAGTGTTGATAGAATTCTGCAGGAATATTGTCCGGTCCAGGAGCGCGATTAGGTTTCATCGCAAACAATGCTGTCTTGATTTCCTCAAGAGAGAAAGGGCGGGTCAGGTACTCATTATCCTCAGGCATGATGTTTTCATCCACAGGACCATAATGAAGCATCGATTTGGCAAATGTTGTCAGGGCAGGTCCAAACAACTCTGTAGTAATTGGTAGCATGGGATAGCAGGTTTTTGGTCCCTTCTATAACCATAGAACCACACTCCAATGAAACCATGGAATTTTTCCTACGACGCCCATTGGCTACCTTGTGAAAGAAGCCAGTGTTGTTGTCCCCTTTTAGGAGCCATCTCCCACTCGAAAACTGGTGCCAATGGGTCTCTTCCTCGGTATACATGTCATTAAGTTCTACTAGGATATTCAACTTCCTAGTATAGGCTTCCCCACACAGGTCATTTTCTTCTTCCATTTTCTCCAGCTCCTGAAGCTCGAGTCTGATAAGATTTTTCCTAATCTTATTCCGACCAAAAATGTTTGATCCCCATCCTTTGAAGAATTTCTTAATTCTTTTCAACTTGATATTTAACACATCAATAGGATCACTAGTGTAAACAGGCTGCGCCCAAATTGCAGCTACTAGAGGAAGAAACTCAGGATTGTTCAACCAAGCGTTATCAAATTTAAAACATCTACTACCAGGGGTTCTAGGAGAAGCCACTCCCCCCCCCCCATCCAGGAGTAAGGGATTATGGTCAGAGATCTCCTTGACTAATTTTTTAACAGAAACAAGAGGATAAAGGTCCTCCCAGTCTGAAGACATTAAAACTCTATCCAGCTTTTCCAAAGTAGGGTGCTCCTGTTTGTTCGACCAAGTGTAACAGCCTCCTGACATATGAATCTCTCTCAGCCCCAGCAGGTGTATAACTGAGTTAAAGACATCAGAGAAATGAGACAAAGGAGTTTTTTTGTTCTTCTCTCCACTGTGACGAAGGATATTAAAATCTCCACCAACTATATAAGGAACAGAGGTTTTGTGGCACATAGATGACATCTCTGCTATAAACTCCGGTTTGTTCTCATCCTGAGCTGCCCCATAAACTACCAGCAGGGCCCAACTGCAACTTTTGCTCTTATCAAAGAGATTAACTTGCAAAATGTACCTCCCATGCTTCACTTCTATGATGTCAAACTTATCCCTATTGACCCCACAAAGGATGCCCCCAGATTTCCCCCTAGAAGGATTCCATTCCCACATAAATCTTTGGTGTGGATCCAATTTTCTAAAAAAAGAAGGAGTATAACTACTCTTCATAGTTTCCTGTAACCCAATGAAGTCCACCTCATTGGCATTAATCAAATCAGTGAGACAGGTAGACATGCCCTTCTTACCTGCCCCCCTACAATTCCAAAAAAGGCCAATCATTTATAACGATCAGGTTTATCTCTCACCCTGGTAGGTCTGCCATGATTCTTAGCAGCCCTACCCTCCCCCTCCTTCTTCTGACTTCTAGTCATGGGTCTAACAGGGTCTTTATGGGGCGAAATGACCACTGTTCGTCTTCGCTGGTTTCTTTTCTTTTTTTGTTTGGATTGGACAAGAATGAAAGGTTCCTCCTCATCTTTATCTTCTTCCCAAGTTAAGGATAGTGGAACACTGTTGCCCAACCCATCATTAATAACAATCTTGGGGGGATCTCTTTCATTTTTCTTGTCTAGGAGTAAATTCCTAGATATTTCTAGCTCACGGATAACATCAATGATATCAAAGTTGTCATCAGGAATTTGTACTCCCATAAGGGAAGCACGCACGACAATTTCAGTATTAGATAACACAGAGAATTGATTTTTTGTGTTGAGCATATTTTTACCTTCAAGGTCACGCTTCTTCATTCTATTAGTAGCCCTGTCCTCCATCTTTTCCAGCTTCTCAAACTGCCTTCGTGAAGTCAATTCTTCAGACATCACCACGTCCCTGAGAGGAGACCCAGTGGGCGATTCAACAGTGTAAGCACTGCAATCCCCTCCCCCCTCTGTTGAACCTTCTTCAAGAGGGACTATATGGGGCAGAGAGGGCCAGCTCACATAATCTAACAAGGGAGGGTACACAGGCCCATGAGAATTTTCATAATGAGGCAAAAACATGGGAGAAGGAGGAACAGGGGTTTGGATAATTTCCCAAGCACCTTTTTGGCGGTGCATACCCCCATCCTCACAACTCATCTCATCACCAATGTTCCCAAAGAGCCGTGTTGTTGATCGGGAATCGTAATATGACACATTTCTTTTATCATGCTCTCTCGGCCATAGATTCAATAAGCAGCTCAAGATGATTCCCTTCGTCACTTTGTCCTCCTCTTCCTCATTCTCAGACACAACAGCTAATCTCTGATAATTCTTATCATAGTTCTGCGATGACTGATTCCCCACCATAGATGCATCAGTATCCCCTTGCTCCATAGAGGAAGCTGGGCATGAGTCCACCCTAGCTTTTTTTGGGACTGATGGGGATGCACCACTGTCAACAGCAATGGAGGTTTGATTTTTCTCTCCCCCAACAGATACCACCTTCTCAACCTCATAGAAAAAATCATAGAATTGTTCACCTAACATCCCTTCAGCGGAAGGAGGAATTTTCTTAACCTCTCTGCATCCAAGCAATATCCTGGCATACTCAGGTTTGTGTAATGTTGCCTCATCCACTTCCAAAGTAATACCAACCAGCCCCCAAAGCATATGCAACATGCTCCGGCATCTTTTTTCGATGGAACATTTCTAACACGAACCCATGCTTTTTCCATACTCCCTTTAGCCCCCACAGATGCAGACCATGGAGTAATGCACACAATGATAGAACTATCCTTCAAAGGAAGACGCGTTTACCATAGCAACATGCTCTTTCTACTTCACCGGCATTCGGGAACCGCATGACAAATTGAGTTGGACTAATGGGACGAGCAAAGACAGCGCCATTTTTTCTTGCCAGGTTTATGAGCAAAAATGCAGTTGAATTCATGTTCTATCTCTTTCACAGTAGCAGCCCCCTCTATGCCGTGATAACTACATTATTAGTTTTCTCAGAACTCTGTTTAGCAGCACACAAATCAGGAATATAGAAGAAGCCCTGGCCGGGTGATTGAAACCCGCACAACATAGGAACACACTCCCACGACCTGAGTGATTGGCACAACTGAGCCATATGACCAAGCTTGTTGCATTTCTCGCAACGAATAGTAGGGCAACGTGGAGTGAACTGACCCGAGTTGTTGCAGTTGAGGCATCGGTCCTCGGAGCTCTTGGTGGCCGGAGTTGTGGTCGAATCAGTAGCAGGGGGAGGATTCGCATCCTTGGGGGCCGCCATCTTCTGAGTCTCCCACTCCTTGGCCCCTCCTCCCATCGCCTGCGCGGCCACCTCCCACTTGTCGCCAACCCCGCCGCCCGCGGATCTGGAACTCCCGGCCGCGGCCGACGATAGATCTGGCCGCTGCCACACCATGTTGCGCGTCTGGTTGGGTGGCGGTGGTCGGCGTCCACCCCCGAACCCACCACGGCCAGCAAAGTCGCGCCGCCCTCCAAATCGCCCCCCGCCTTGATCCCCCATCGCCTTGGACGGATCGAGACGGATCTTCGAGCCCTCTGCGACTTGCGCAAAGGAGCGGTCATCGCCGCCGACCTTGCCGCGCCACCAGCCGAAGGAATCACGCGGCGGAGGTGGGGAAGAGGAGGAAACCCTAGATCTCTCCCACAGGTGCCCGAAGAGATAGGCGAGATGCGAGTCGGATCTGGTAGGAGTGGTGGTAGGTGGGGAATTGGGTGTGCCCGCGCCCCCTCGGTGTCCATTAAGTACCTCGACGCCATTGCTGGGCCCCGCATGGCGGTGGGGCGGCCATGGATCTGATCCGGCAGCTCTCCCCGCGCCAGATGTCGCGCATCCAGCCGCTGCATGCCGCTCCTCCGCGCGCTGTGTACCAAGCCCCGCATGCAACGGGGGCGCGCACGGCGACTGAATGCGCTGTCCAACCCTAGCCACATGACACGGAAACGAGATCGCCTGATCGAACTCGATGCGTTCGCCCTCGCGCATGTACCGCGCATCCACCGTCACGCCACGCTTGTCAAGCAGCACCATCCGGAGCGCGCCATGGCGAAGGAGGATCTCGCCGTCGTTGGCGGTGAGCGTGCGCGCCGTGATGAAGTCAGGGACGAACGTGGCGTGCCATCGCGAGTCCATCGTCCCTCTAAAAAAGACTTACATCACTGGTTAGCTACCCCTTTCTCGGCCTCTTGGCTAAGATCAAGTGTAGTATCTGTTCTTATCAGTTTAATATCTGATATATGGATCTACGGATCCATGAGATATTAATTTATTCTTTTGTGGGAAGGTTTCGGCTTTGCTGTCGAGACCTTGAGTGTTGCCTGGGCGTTGCACTAAAGCCCTAGTTGACGCACCCCAACTAAATCAAAATCAAATAAATTATTTTCTTAAGCAAACCTGAACCAAAATTGTTTTACGTAACTTTCTAATTGTCTTCCTGCATAAAAAGAGATCACATGACATCATTCAACATCGTAACAATAATAGCACTTTAGACAGTGCCAAAGTTTAACATGTAAAAGATAACTGTGTAGTGTGCGTAGCATAATTTACTCCTGATTTTAATTTACTTTAAAATATGCCATTCAACGTTAAGACAATAATCCAAGTGACTACAAGTTTATGGGCTCAACTGACTGAAAAATTCAACTTTTAAGGACTACTATGTGATATAAAATATAAAGGTTTTTGACAGAGTTAATCACTGTATGCATGTAACCATTCAGCTACGATAAAGTACTATATGCCTACTGATGGTTAACCACCTAATTAATTGTAAGTACCTGGAAGGCGTTCCATAGATTTGAGAATGACCTTTTAGTTGTCAACTGCCAACAGAATTTTAAGGGCAAATCTGTCTGGTGGTAGTGGCACCCACTTCCTATGCATATCAGCCCAGATTGCTTGCTTTTCTCATTTGTTATTGCCTGTTTACCAGCGACACTTCGATGTCTACCGTGTGACAGTGAGACGGCAACACCTTATGAGGCGTAGGCTCAACAACAGACGACTTTTGCCTCATTGGCTAACCAAAAGTTGGACTTTGGTGCTCGCTGCGTTGATAGCTAACAAAATTACTCCTGTTGGCAGTACATACTGACTGTGAAGTGGCAATATGTAAGGAGTGTACACTGGCTGCCGACCCTTTCTGACTGTTCACAAGCAGGGAACCACGATGCGTCGTCGGCATTGCCGTCGACGCTGCATATTGTTGCTTCAGTCTTTTTTGTCTAGCCAGCATGCATCTCTTCTTTCGTTGGGTATATAAGAGACTACTTGTTTGGATCTTCAGATTTTGCTTGGATCTTAGGTTGCATTTCTTCCATGTCAGAGAGAGATGAGGGTGCTTTGCTACTTGTTTATTTACAGCACACAGGCGTTGGCACGTGAAGCTACGAATCTCACATCAGTTTTTTCATCATCTGAACCTCAGCCAGTTT
Source organism: Aegilops bicornis (assembly GCA_021605145.1). Lineage (NCBI taxonomy): Eukaryota > Viridiplantae > Streptophyta > Magnoliopsida > Poales > Poaceae > Aegilops > Aegilops bicornis. The sequence goes on from CM038675.1 coordinate 822,439,300, forward strand.
TCTGAAAGAAGACAAAAGTTACTCTGGGAATTGAGAATCTCAGTTAGTCCTTTATTTTTTTGAATGATGAAAACAAGGGAACTTTTAGGGGGAAAATCTCGGCTAGTCTGTTTTTTTAGAAACTTTTTAGGCTTTTCTTTTTTGAGTAAAGAGAAACTTTTTAGGCTGGCTAGTCTGGTCAATGGCTAGTCTGGTAGTAGCAGCCCAATTCGTCCTAGCCTAAACAAACTGGGCATCGGTCCCATTGGGCCGCGACCTTGTTGACGGGCTTCTAGGAAGGCCCCAAAACGTAGGAGGCTCGGGCGCAGGGCCAGGTTAGACTGGGCGAACGAACGAACGCAGCTTTTTTTAACTCGTTTGTGGAATAGTCCCGTATCGCTTTTGCACTGAGCGAAGGCGGTTGGTACTGCAATATAAGGGCACACACGGCCATGGTTCAAATCATACCTTTCTCGGCCTCTTGGCTAAGATCAAGTGTAGTATCTGTTCTTATCAGTTTAATATCTGATACATGGATCTACGGATCCATGAAATATTAAGTTAAATTTTTAGGGTGAGGGTTCAGTGGCTTGCTGTTGAGCCCTCAAGCGTCGCCAGGGCGTTACACTATTGCCTTGGGCTGACGCACCCAACCAAATCAAAATCAAATACATTATTTTCTTGACCAAACCAGATTCACCAAAATTATTTTAACTTTGTCTTCTGTATAAAAGAAGACCACATGTTTATTACTACTAACCCAAATGAAAACAAGATAGTATTGTATTCATCGTGAGGTAGTTTGGCAGCTAATATTAGTCTACCACAATCAAGCATGGTTCAAGGCATTAAAAAAAAACTAGACAAGCGTTGAGAGCCGTCATTTTGGTAAATGTATCGTTTGTATCCAAGAAATATTGCGGCTGTTTGATATTTTCTACTTTCTTGCACATATTTTGTGGGACAAAAAGGGTGCAATTGTCGAAAATCCTTTTCCGAGCCCGGTCTCATCTGCACCCGTCTTGAATAAAAAATTCAAAATAAATACTAGAAAAAATCAAAAAAATCCAAAACAAATTCCCATGGTAGACAATTTGGTGCGTGAGGTCCGACCTAATTCTCAAATGATTTGGACAACTGAGCAACTCTCGAAAAAAAGACAAATTCGGGGTCTGTAAAACAGTTTACTGTTCACGTACTGTTTTGACCCGATTTATCTTTTTTTGCTGAGAGTTACTCAGATGTCCAAATGAGCTAATATTTCGAGCGAACCTCAAGCAATAAATTGTCTACCATGGGAAAACAATTGGAATTTTTTTGGTTTTTTCCAGTATTTTTTTCGATTTTTTTGATCAGGTGCAGATGAGTCTGGGCACCGAATCGATGCACTTTGCAATTGTTTGATAGTTTCTAGCATATATTTGTGTAGGCCAAAACAAATGTTGATTTAAAGGATAAAAAACATAGTACTATTTGATTGAAATATACAATAGATATGCACAAGGATTTTATAAATCACAAGGGAAAAGTCTTGTATCAATCCGCGAGCAATTAGATGATTTACACCGCCATCGTCCTATACACAATCATATCTTATGGGTTGAACATGCCTGGTTCACCAACAACCTGAAAATACCTAATGGTCGGCCAAAACATCAGCAAATAGCTATAATGTCGAGCATTTGAGATCACAAAATTAAATGGCGTGAACTTTACGACTATGTAACAAAAAGCAAGAGGATATACATCTGACCATGAGCTGCACACATCAACTCAAAAAAAGAAAAAGAAAAGAAAAGAAAAGGTGCACACAATGATAGAACTTTAGACAGTGCGTTTAATATAATTTACTCCTGTTTTTACTTTACTTTAAAATACGTCTTTTAACGTTAAGACAGTAATCCAAGTGACTGCAAATCTATGGATTAGAAAAAAAACAGACTGAAAAATTACAACTTTTAAGGACTTCTATGTGGTATAAAATATAAAGGTTTTTGAAAATTTTAATCACTGTACGTATGTGAGCACTCAGCTACGATGAATCCAAACTTTTTGATAGTTGTATGTGCTTGCTGCACCTTTTTGCATTCAAGTGGCACTGTCACTTTTCAGTGCCAAGTCCACTTTGCTAGGGTTGCTTTAGAATCTCAGAATCAACCGGGCCATTATGCTCCCTTGAAAGGGCTTCATTAGACTGGATGCCTCACTCACCTGGTCTTGCCAATGTGCTCCATTTTGACACACTGAACTGACATGTTAGTTGTCTTGAACTTGATGTTGGTAATCTTGGAGTAGAATCTGTGCACTGTTTGGTGTGAGTGGTAGGAAGACTATGAATCGAGGGCGCTTGTAGCGATGCAATAACCTGTACTTTTTTCTTAGGACAATGGTTACATAAAGTACTATGCCTGCTGATGGCTAATCACCTAATTAGTTGGAAGTACCTAGAAGGCGTTCCACAGATTTGAGAATGACCTTTTAGTTCTTAACTGCCAACAGAATTTGAAGGACAAATCTCTCTGGTGGTAGTGGCACCCACTTCTTGTGCACATCAGCCCAGATTGCTTGCTTTTCTCGTTTGTTATTGCTCGTTTACCAGCGACACTTTGATGTCTACCGTGTGCAGTGACAGCGACACGGCAACACCCTGTGAGACGTAGGCTCAACAACGGAGGACTTTTGCTTCATTGGCTAACCAAAAGTTGGACTTTGGTGCTTGCTGCGTTGCTAGCTAACAAACTTACTCTTGTTGGCAGTACATACTCACTGTGAAGTGGGCAGTACGTAAAGAGTGTGGACATTGGTTGCCGACCCTTTCTTAGTGTTCACAAGCAGGAAACGATGTGTCGGCGTTGCCATTGACGCTGCATATTGTTGCTTCAGTTCTCTTTGTCTATCCAGCATGCATCTCTTCTTTCACTGGGCATATAAGAGACTACTTGTTTGGATCTACAGATTTTGCTTGGATCTTAGATTGCATTTCTTCCATTTGAGAGAGGAATCAGGGCGCTTTGCTACTTGTTTATTTACAGCACACAGTCGTTGGCACGTGGTACGAATCTCAAATCAGTTTTTTATCATCTGAACCTCAGCTTGTTGTATGAAAGAAAACAAAGTTAATTACTCTGGGAATTGGGAATCTCTGCTTTTTTTTAGGGATATACTATTTGGAAATCTCTGCTAGTCCTTTTGTTTTTAGCAAGTGAGCCTCTGTTTTTTTAGGAGAAAATCTCGGCAAGTCTAAGGCACAATTTTCTTTGAGCGATGTCTAAGGCACTAATTAGTTTTTCTTTTTCGTGGGTGCACTTTGTCTCTGGGCCGTGACCTTGTTGATGGGCTTCTAGGCAGGCCCCAAACAGTAGGAAGCACAGGCACAGAGCCAGGTTGCCGCGCATCTGTCCGGCTCGGCCAAGACGAACGCAGCTTTGAGCTTTGACGCGTTGGTGGAATAATCCCATATCGCTGCGCACCTGAGCGGAGGCAGTTTAGGGACCAATAAAATGGGACAGTGGGTCACGGTTCAAATCATACCTTTCTCGGCCTCTTGGCTAAGATCAAGTGTAGTATCTGTTTTTATCAATATCTGATACGTGGGTCTACGGATCCATGAGATATTAAGTTAATTTTTTATGGGAAGGGCTTGTTATAGTGGCTTGCTACTGAGCCCTGAGCGTCACTTGGGTGTTGCACTATAGCCCTTGATTGACGCACCCCAACCAAACCTAAGTCAAATAAATTGTTTTCTTAACTATATCAAGACCAATTTTCTTTTTTGAGGCTAAAACCAAATTATTTTTACATAACTTTGTAGTTGTCTTCCCACATACTAGAAAAATCATATGCTCATTACTCACCAAAAAGAAAACAAGGTAGCCTGTATTCATCATGAGGGGCTCAGATTGGCTGACGTTATGTCACCTGTCCAATGAGCTAGCTCACCCAAGTCAGCCGAGACAAGGTCAGTGAAATCTCAAGCCCATCATGTGGTAGTTTGCCAGCTAATATTAGTCTACGCCATTAAAGAAGGTTCAACGCATTCAAAAATTTGAAATAACTAGACAAACACTGAGAGCCGACATTTTGGTAAATGTATCATCTATATCCCAAGTCAGCGCGAGCATTGCTGGGAAATCCAGAATTGGCTTGGGTAGCTAGCGGATCAAAGCAGGTGTGCAAATTGCAGGCAACAAACATGTCATATTTGGCTGGTTAGGAGGAGCATGAGCGCCCTGACGTGGTGCAACTATATCTTTCCCTAATAATAAAGCACGGGTTAAGGCTAGTTCACCGTTGCGACGTTTTTACACAAAGGCCCCTGTGATTTTTAGGAATTAAACTCGCCGTCCCTATTTTAAGTGAACGTTTTGCTTTTGCAAAAGACACCCTGTAGCTTAGTACATTTAATATGCTGTCATTTTAAATTGAGAAAACGCACGGGCTCGTTTGACCAGAGGCGGGGGGAGGGGAGGGAGTGGAGATGCCACCGCCGGCTGTCGGGAGGCTCTCCGGGACGGCAGCAAGGTGGCGGCACTGGTGTGTGAAGCAGCGGGCAGTATAGACGCGAGGTCGGCCAGGAGGAGGCGCTGTGAAGAGAGCTGGGAGGAGAGGAGGTCGGCTGGAGGGGAGCGAGCAACGTTGTGGTAGTCACCCCGGCGAGCGACGGGAGGACGATGGAGCTGAAGTGTAGGAGGGCGAGGCGGCTACGTGCAGGAGGCTTCCCGGTGGATCAGGGAGACGGCACGAGGAATCTTTGACGGCATGGGCTTGGGCGCCGTGCTTCCTCAGATTCGCGTTTGAGTGTGTCCAGTTTGCCGCTTCCCTCGACGTCGGCGGCTCCATGATCAGTCGTGTTCTCTTCCTGCTGTGTGGCTACGCCGCCTCATCCTCCAAGTACTAAGCCATGACGAGATGTAAGTGCACTCCCTATTTGCTGTAGATTCTGCCTTCCACAAGTTTGATGAAATGCCCAACCACATTGCTCACATAAATTCCGATGGATAAAAGGAAGCAACATGGCTTATTAGGGGCCATTATGCAAACTGAGAATTGCTTACGAGTCTGTTGGATACGCTGCTAAAGGAATTTCTTCTTACTTTGAGCATTCAGCATTGCAGTCACTTTTATTTTATAGATCACCGAAACTAGTGCAGAACCGGGTTATAGCTCCGGTTCGTAAGGGCCTTTAGCGTCGGATGTGTAACCGGCACTAAAGGGTGGGGACTAAAGGTCCCCCCCCAGTACCGGTTCTGCACGAACCGTCACTAAAGGGCCACCACGTGGCACGAGCCAGGGCCGGGTATGGGAGACCTTTATTTCCGGTTTGTAACACCAACCGGTACTAAAAGGTTTTTTGGGGGTTGGTTTTATTATTAATTTTTTCTTTAATTTTGTGTTTTCCATTTAATTTTTTTTCGTTTGCTGGTATTTTGCGATACTACATATTGTACACGTTATGCATATATATAAATAGAATTTCTCGTAGAACCGACGATATATATATATAGTTTTTCCTACATGTTGCCTTCAGAGCTAGTGACATTTGCCTTGGTGCCTTCGGAGCACGATAACAATTGGGAGTGGTTCATTGGGGCGGTAGCTCGTAATAGAAGTGCTCGTATGCACTCCACTGGTAGGAGCTTCTCCCGCACTGATTCGAACCGTTAAGAAGGAGATCAATATGCATGTGTATTAGTTATGTGACTAGATATCGATAATGATGTAAAAATTGTGAATATTGTTCTGTCAAACGTACCCATAGCTGTCTATCAGTTTTGCTCCTTTCGGACGTCATCATGCGAATGTTCTCAAAAACGTAGTATGCACACAAATCAGTCTCCGACGCCTGCTACAGGGCCTTTACGACAATAGAATTGAATCAGATAATAATTAATCAAGCATGATAATTAATGGTATTGAAACTAGAATTAAAGAGATGCATGGTAGCTAGGTTGTACTACTTAATTAATTATATCTTGGATCGAAACCAATACAGTTTTTCTTTCCATTCGCCTGGAACCTCTTTCGAATTCCTGAACTTTTCCCAAGCCCTGCCCGCCGGCAAAAAAAATGAATAAACGAGTTATTAAATAGTTGATATTAGCAAATGACGAACTAAAGAGGCCGACATATAGTTAATAATGATTGAAATTACCTGTCGACTATCCCCTTCACGGTTGAGTAGGTGTGTTTTTCTTTAAGTAGTGAGTCCAGTACTTCAACTGTTTCTTCGTCAACTTTAATGATTAACAAGATCCAATGATAACTGCATGCACACACACGTTTGCATGTCTTAATTAAGCGGCCATGTGCATAACACTCATCATTGGTAGTAATAATTATTAATATCTAGCTAGCTAGTAAGTACAAACGGAATTTGTAGTACAAAACAATTTGACTCACATGAGGTTGTAAGGAAGTAGTATATGTTCATTGGTATTGAGGCGCTTCAAGAACTCTAGCATGTTTTTCTCTACTTCTTTTTGATACCATGGATATGTCCATGTTTCTTCATTAATGGTATTTGGGTCAATAAACTCAATGCCATAGCGTCCAACTTTTTTCATTTCATACATCTTCATCCTGCATAATATCACAGAGAAAATATAGTGAGAATAACTGCAAGTAATTAATGATCGATCAATGAGCACTACAGCTAGCTTGAGACTTAAATTACAGAAAGGAATCACTTACAGACAATAGCAACTGACGAGAGATTTGTCGAGTGCGTCTTGATTGAATAACTGAAATAGTTTTGAATACTCGATGGACAGAGCTAGCTTATGGAAGTAATACTCTTCCTTGACTTTCACCATGAGGGACATTTGATTGGTACTCTTGGTAATTTTCATGTACCAATCATGCAATGCATACATTCTCATTGGGAGGTTCTTGACCTCCTCAGGCTTGATCAAAGGTTCGCCGCGGACATATTTCCGTTTTATGTCCTCCTTTCTAAGCAGAGGCATGGGCTCAATCTCGAGGAGTTGTCCAACAGCGATACCGAGCATTTCAGCCCGCCTTCTATGCTCGTCGGTTAGTACCAGCTGACCGGCACCGGTACTCTGATGTGTTGGTACAACAAGCGGGGGGATCGATTGCGCCGCCTGTTCTCCTAGCTGGGGTATGATTTTCTCACCTTTTTGGCCAGCTGCTTGGCTCGAGCTCGAGATCGACTCCTTTAGTCATGCTCGATGTGCTTTCCTGATTTGGCGCTCATAGTCCGAGTCAACAGGCTTGGGAGCTGGTGGTCTAGCCATACGAATAAAGTGGTCAATCTTCTCCTCGGGCACTTTCTCCCTTGGCGGCGGTGGCGGTTTCGGTCTAAAATGGGCGTCCACTTGGGCCTTCACTATGGCTTCGTTTTGCTCCTTGGTCATGTCGTAAGGCCTCTGCGAAAGAGGCGTGAGGCTTGGACCATATTGAAAGCGCTTGCCTCCGCCTGTACCTCCCGTACTACCTCGAATTGTAGCACTACGCACCATAGCTACGGCGGCTCTCTTCCACGATTGCTGAGGCAGCGGAGACGGCTGACGCGGTGTCGGACTTGGAGGAGGAGTGGCACGCGTTGGTGGACTCGGGGGAGGAGTGGCTTCACGCGTTGGCTGAGTTGAAGCAGGAGGAGTGGCCTCACGCATTGGCTGAGTTGAAGCAGGAGTAGTGGCCTCACGCGTTGGCTGAGTTGAAGCAGGAGGAGTGGCCTGAAGCTGTGCCAGACTAGGAGGAGCGGGAGTCGTCTGCTCCTCGTCACCTCCTGGGATGTCAAGCTCTAGCTGACGCGATGTCAGTGGCCTTGAAAAGATCATGCAATTCTTTCTCTATAGGGTGATACGATGTATGGCCTCTCCTAGTGTGTGCTCCTCGTCACCTCCAGGAATGTCAAGCGCTAGCCCCGAATATTGGTCCACCACCTCATCAACTACGACACGAGCATAGCCGTCTGGAATCGGTCTGCAATGGTAGGTTGCTCCGGGGGGATTTGTATAAGCAACGGCGTCCGCCGCCTTCACGGATATGTTCTTTATTTTGAAGTGTAGCTCACAGTTAGTATTCTCCATGATGTCATCCACAGGGTATCTATCCAGTAGTGCGTCGCCCGGGGCGGAACCCATGCTGCTTCTCGGCATGGATGTGATGGTGCTATCCAATGCTGTATCATTCGCTAGCTGCTGCCGCTGCTGAGACCCCCCTTTCCTGGCTAAGTGAGTCGATCTGCTACTGTTGCCGCTGCAATTTGAGTGCCAAGTCCACGTGCGCTGATTCTAGGCCTTGAAGGCGTTCTGTTTCCTGCTTCCTCTGCTCGTCCTACAGCTTCTTCTTCTTCTCCTCCTCCATCTTCCTTCTCGCATGGCTTCTATAGTCGGCGTTACAGTCAGAAAAGCCCTCATACCACGGAATGACGCCCTTGCCTCGTGTTCTTCCCGGGTGTTCAGGATTTCCCAGGGCGCGCGTAAGCTCGTCGTTCTCTCTGTTGGGCGTAAACACCCCCTCTTGAGCTTCTTGTATTGCTTGAACTAACTTAACATCGGCTCCTTTAAGACATCCCTTCTTCGAAACCAGGCCTGTCTTCGGGTCCAACGCCCCCCCCCCCCCATGTGCATAGAACCAAGTTCTGCACCTGGGGGGCCAGCTCAATGTAACGAGAGTGACCTGTGCAGCCAGCATCTCTTACTCAGACTTATCCCACTTAGGCATTGCCACCTCGTAGCCACCTGGCCCCAGCCTATGGAATTGCTCCTTTTTTGCGGCATTGGCCTTGTTTTTTCTGGACCATTCCTTAGATAATTCTGATTCCTTGAATTTCACGAAAGCAGGCAAGTGTTCTCTTTGTTTCTCTAGTGTTCCCTTGAATTCTGGAGTCTTCATTCCTACTTTGACGTAGTTATTCCATACAGTTTTCTTGTGGTTGTTGAATGCAATTGCCATCTTCCTAAGAGCAGCGTCCTTGAGTTTCTCCACATCTGCAGCTGTGAAATGATCTGGTAGGGTGAAATGTTCCATGAGATTTTCCCAAAGCGCAGTTTTTGCTCTATCGTCGACAAATGTAAGATCTGGATGGGTATTTGATGGCTCTTTCCATTCTTGAAGGGAGATCGGGAGTTTGTCCTTCACAAGAACTCCGCACTGACGAACGAACTTGTTAGCAATGTTCTTAGGCGCTATTGGTTCACATTAGTTTTGATGGCATCGATGTTGTACTTTACGCCATCCTTTAACTTTTTGCCCGGGCCTCTCTTTCTGCCTGTAGAAGATTTGCTCGATCCGGAGGGCTGAAAGAAGAAAGACTGGTTCGTAATATATCTTCAAATCATTTAAAACATGTGAGATCACCAGATGCCTGCTCATATAAATATACCTCGCCTGTCTCTATTATTTCAAGATCAACATTTTCTTCGCCATCATAATCGATATCATAGACGTCGTCCATGACTTCGTCTGCTCTGTCGTCGCGATCGAATATCAGCTCATCATCACCCTCCCCGGTATTGTTCAGATATTGCGAGCCGTCATCTTCTTTAGATCATCTAGCCCGCGAGGGGAGCGTATGATCTCGAACAGGGCCTCTTCTCCCTCTCTGCCGGTATTGTTTGCCATAACTTTTATTTAACTAATCCAAAAGAAATATAAAACAATTTAGTATTCAAATTACAATGCATGCATGCAATCAATAAGGAAATCCTGAATCATAGTACATAATACTAGATCATTGTTGGCGCGCGTTGCTGCGCCCATTTTTGTCTCTGTGGTTTAGTTGTTATAAAGATAGAAAGAAACATGTATCCATTTGTTTAGTATAATGCATTTTCTCACACCATTTTGCAATTTAAGTGATATGATTCCATCTTAATTGACGTCGTATTAGTTTCTAAAACAAAGATGCACCAAATAGAATTAGAATTGAAAAATAAGGCCATACAATAATGCTTTCCATTGTTTCTTTACTTGGATAATTTGTCCAAGATTTCCATAATGAGAGCACTATCACGCCCATCCATTTATTTGATGGAATAATAGGATGTTTGTGAATATACATATGCAAGAAAATGGAATTAAATTTGCATAACTCATCGATATAATGATCAATAATAAAAACTGTTTCACTCGCAAAAAAAAACTGATTAGGAAGATAAAAAGATTCCTTTTCTCAAAACATGGAATGCTTCTGATTTCAAAATTGATGAACATGTTAGGTTACTGATAATCACACAACAAAGTTCTTATGAAAACCATACAACCAAACACGAAACAAGCAAATATGTGTTACTAACTTTTCCAGCATAACGGCCATTCAGATAACTATAAAACTAAATGCATGATATAAACAGTAAAACATCCATTAAGCTTGTACTAATATCTAAGCATGCTACAAGGGAAATGATTCGAGTCGACGAAAACACACTTAGCAAGTCCATGATTTCAATTATAAATACACTTATTTGAGGGATTTTAGAAATATACTTATATAAGGTAGAAGTTCGAGGAACCTGTAAATTTAATTAAAAACTATGTGTCTATGTTGAACGACGATAGACATAAAGGCTCATTCAAGTTGAACGAAACAATCTTAACTATGACTGGATCAAAGACTTTAATTCTGAGTATGTACTTCTAAAGTAGAAGTTGAAGAAACCTGCTTCAACAATACCATACACGCTATCATTTTTACTCAAAATTATACTGATTACGCCTGTAATGGACCAGCTTGTACAAGTAACTAATAAATCCCTTGTCCAATCTAATTTAGTTAGCTCTTAATTCAGCAGAAAAAAAATTACCTATAGACACCTGCACCGTGATCTGAACGTAGCTGAGAAGAGGCGCCTCCTTTCCCATATATCCCAACGCAGGCCAAGAGACTGCAGATGGACCCTGCTGCCTCTAGTCCTTGTGCCATCACCGCTGACGCATCCCAGAAGAGCCCATTCTTCAACAGATATTCCACTACAGATGTAACCTGTCACATATGTACAAACAGTACCGTGGCATTCAACCATGAATGATACTTAAACATAATCCAAGCAATCATACGTCTACAAGAATGCTAAATCATCAAAAGGTGAGGTAAGTATAGTACTTATCTGGCCAACAGATATTGAAGATTGAGTGAAAGACGAATTCTCCGATCTAAATTTCAGAACGAGTGTGGAAGATTTGCCCCAAATTGACCATAACCTGGATGAGAATCGCATGTACAAAATTAGGATTGAGAAGATAATAACACAATTTAATGGTTGGATGAAAAAGGAATCGTAACAGGGAAGGAGAAAATGCATTTAGAAGGCAACTTTGCCAAGGATCATAGGGGAGAGCTACAGGAGACGAAGTGGCACATATACTGAAGTAGATGCGGACACAAAAAGCAACGGGCACCGCCGTTTAATTGTCACCGGCGAGTGCGCCCCTCAGCCGCGATGAATACTCCCTGAAACTGACAATTGATTGCCTACTTGACTACTTCGATCCCAACGGATCAGTTTCTCTCCTTTGCTTCACCGAACAGTCCACTTCAGCTTCGCCTCTACCTGCATCGGTGTCCGGTCCGGATGGCTCGAATAAGGTCGCCTCGCCTCCGTATGGACCGTTCGTCCTACCGTCGCCTGGCGAGGCGCCCCGTCTCGGTCGGACCCCAGCGCGGTCATCATGGAAGTCACTCCCGAGCAGCGCCGGCCGCCACGGGAGGGCTGCGTTCGTACGAACCAAACCAAAGGAGAGGGTCACGTGAGTCGCGACTTGCAGGCTTGCACATGGGCGGAGAGGTTTATAAGCCCATCAGCCCAATTTAACACAAGCCGTCCAAAATTGCGACCGGAGCAGCGGCCCAGCACAGGTAGCCTCGATGGTAGCGAACGAAGCGCCAACATGGGATTGAGAAGAAATCGGACGACCCAGATCGCTCTAAACGGAAAATCCGATGGTTGCGGGTGCTAATTGCCTGAGATGGCTGGAAAGTTGTGCAGTTATAATGTATCTAAATGCATCATCTCGAATAATATATAATCTTGAATATATCATCTCGAATATTATATATCGACTACATCACTAGCTAGCTAGCTAATAAAGATCAAATACTACAGAATCATCTAGGCCACTCGCGGTTCCTGAGGCGCGGGCGGTGGACCCCCAAAAAGAAGGAACCATCACGGGATCATAGCTCCGGTGATCTCCTCAAAGACTCTGCCAGGTATTGGAGAACCCGGCGTCCATAGTAGCCATGTAGCGACGGACGTGCTCGTCCTCCTCCCTGACACGGCGACGCACCACCTCCGGCGGGGCCAGCTCCCTTCGCACCGAAAGTGGCCCACGGGGACGCCACCAAAGGAGCTCAGGGTCGACGACGGGACCCGGGTTCCTCACCAAGCGGCGAGCCCCTGAAGCTAGCACCTCCCAGTGCCAGCCCAGCGGAGCCCAATTCCGGACATGGGTCCTCTGAAGCAGGACGTCGTCACAAACGGGTCGACGATGCCCTGCCCGCATCCTCGAGAACAAATACTATACGCCGCAAAAGTAACAAATTTTAAATGATTGAATTGTAATTTCTTATATGCAAATTCTAAATTTCTATAAATAAAATTATAAGAAACTAAAAAATAACATTTCTATAACATTTCTAACATTTCTATAACAATTTGAAATTAATCTAATTCATCTAACTAAAACTAATATTTCTAAAATTTCTAACATTTCTATAACATTTCTATATACTATTTGACATTAATCTAATCTAATTAATTAATTCATCTAAAACATTTGTATTAAAAACAGAAAAAACAAAAAAACTAAAAACTAAAAACAGAATCATGTGTGTGTGTGCGCACGCGCGCACGCGTGCGCGTGTGCACCTACAGCATCGGTGATACGTCTCCGTCGTATCTACTTTTCCAAACACTTTTGCCCTTATTTTGGACTCTAACTTGTATGATTTGAATGGAACTAACCCGGACTGATGCTGTTTTTAGCAGAATTGCCATGGTGTTGTTTTATGTGCAGAAAATAAAAGTTCTCGGAACGACCTGAAACTCCACAGAATATCTTAGGATAATTAATAAAAAATTCTCGCCAAAGATGAAGACCAGGGGGCCCACACCCTGTCAACGAGGGTGGGGGGCGCGCCTCCCTACCTCGTGGGCCCCCTGGTGGCCCTCCGACGCCAACTCCAACTCCATATATTGGCTTTCGGGGAGAAAAAAATTAGAGAGAAGAAATCATCGCGTTTTTACGATCACAGACGCCGCCAAGCCGTAATCTCTCGGGAGGTGCGATCTGAGTCCGCTCGGGGCTCAGGAGAGGATTAAATCACCGTCGTCATCATCAACCATCCTCCATCATCAATTTCATGATGCCCACCGCCGTGCGTGAGTAATTCCATCGTAGGCTTGCTGGACGGTGATGGGTTGGATGAGATTTATCATGTAATCGAGTTAGTTTTGTTAGGGTTTGATCCCTAGTATCCACTATGTTCGAGATTGATGTTGCTATGACTTTGCTATGCTTAATGCTTGTCACTAGGGCCCGAGTGCCATGATTTCAGATCTGAACCTATTATGTTTTCATGAATATATGTGAGTTCTTGATCCTATCTTGCAAGTCTATAGTCACCTACTATGTGTTATGATCCGGCAACCCAGTGACAATAATCGGAACCACTCCGGTGATGACCATAGTTTGAGGAGTTCATGTATTCACTATGTCTTTGATGCTTTGTTCCGGTTCTCTATTAAAAGGAGGCCTTAATATCCCTTAGTTTCCAATAGGACCCCGCTGCCACGGGAGGGTAGGACAAAAGATGTCATGCAAGTTCTTTTCCATAAGCACGTATGACTATATTTGGAATGCATGCCTACATTACATTGATGAACTGGAGCTAGTTCTGTGTCACCCTTTGTATGACTGTTACATGATGAACCACATCCAGCATAATTATCCATCACTGATCCGGTGCCTACGAGTTTTCCATACACTGGTTCTCGCTTATTTACTTTTCCGTTGTTACTGTTACAATCACTACAAAAATACCAAAAACATTACTTTTGTTGTCTTTACTTTTGTTACCGTTACCACCACTATCATAGTACTTTGCTACTAAACACTTTGCTGCAGATACTAAGTTTCCAGGTGTGGTTGAATTGATAACTCAGCTGCTAATACTTGAGAATATTCTTTGGCTCCCCTTGTGTCGAATCAATAAATTTGGGTTGAATACTCTACCCTTGAAAACTGTTGCGATCCCCTATACTTGTGGGTTATCAAGATCTTTTTCTGGCGCCGTTGCCGGGGAGCATAGCTCTATTCTTTGAGTCACTTGGGATTTATATCTGCTGGACACTATGAAGAACTTGAAAGACTCTAAGACCAAGATTTTGCCCTCAACTAAGAGGGGAGGTAAGGAACTGCCATCTAGCCTTGCACTAGATTCTCCTTCTGTTATAAGTAAGCTTGCGACACCTAAACCTGCTACTGCTATGAATTCTGATATGTCACATGTTATTGATGATGCCACTTCTGCTATGCACGATACTTATGATGAAACCACTTCTATGCTTGATACTACTGTGCTCCTTGCTGAATTTCTTGATGAGCAAATTGCTAAGTCTAGAGAAAGAGAAATTATTACACCTGAATACAATGATGAGAGTGATTGTCGGTGTCAAAACCGGCGGATCTCGGGTAGGGGGTCCCGAACTGTGCGTCTAGGCGGATGGTAACAGGAGACAAGGGACACGATGTTTTTACCCAGGTTCGGGCCCTCTCGATGGAGGTAATACCCTACTCCCGCTTGATTAATATTGATGATATGGGTAGTACAAGAGTAGATCTACCACGAGATCAGAGAGGCTAAACCCTAGAAGCTAGCCTATGGTATGATTGTTGTTCTGTCCTACGGACTAAAACCCTTCGGTTTGTATAGACACCGAATAGGGTTAGGGTTACACAGAGTCGGTTATAATGGTAGGAGATCTACATATCCGTATCGCCAAGCTTGCCTTCCACGCCAAGGAAAGTCCTATCCGGACACGGGACGAAGTCTTTAATCTTGTATCTTCATAGTCTAGGAGTCCGGCCAAAGATGATAGTCCGGCCATCCGGACACCCCCTAGTCCAGGACTCCCTCAGTAGCCCCTGAACCAGGCTTCAATGATGACGAGTCCGACGCGCATATTGTCTTCGGCATTGCAAGGCGGGTTCCTCCTCCGAATACTTCATAGAAGGTTTTGAACACAAGGATAGTGTCCGGCTCTGCAAAACAAGTTCCACATACCACGGTAGAGAGAATAATTCTCGCATAGATCTGCTGACGTATTCCGCGGCGTGACAGCACACCACGGCCAAGCCTTTGTTTGAACCGTTTTTACTATCCCACCCCAGCGCGTTTAGCGAGGCGGTTTCCTTGGCACGTCTTATCAAAGCGTAGATCGTGCCCCCTTATTCCGGGATTCTCATCAATACGGGCGTGGGTAACCCAACCGCGCCCGTTGGCCTGCCTCCTCTATCGAAGGTGAGTCCCAATCGATCACGGGGAGGGCTCTTGGTATTCAACCTTTTTATAACGAGACCAATGCCCTCTTTTTTTCAATCTCAATCGAATCCACCTCTAGCATCGAGTTCCAACACCCAAAGCTTCTGATTCAGGCGCTTCAGACCTTCGACGATGTCCGGCTCCGACCAGCACGGCCGGTGGATGCCTTCTTCCGTTACGGAAGAGGATATGCTAAAGCTGCGAGATGCCAGGTATCTAATCGGCGAGATTCCGCATAGGCTGCCTGCCCCAGGGCAGGTCATTCCCACTCCCGAGCCCGGCGAGAGCGTGGTGTTTGTATCTCACTTCCTTCGGGGTTTAGGCTTCCCGACGGATCCCTTTGTGCGGGGGCTCATGTTTTATTATGGGCTGGAATTCCGTGACTTGAATCCGGAGTCCATCCTCCAATCTCATCATTCATTGTCGTATGTGAAGCCTTTCTCCGCGTTACCCCTCACTTCGGATTGTGGCTCAAGACTTTTAAGGTGGAGCCGAAGATGATCAAGGGCAACAGCAGAAGCGGAAGGGCTATCATAAGCAAGTGCGCTGATGCTCTGTGGCCCGAGGGCTCTTTTCCGGCGGATCTTGGTTTGTGGCAACGGGAGTGGTTCTATATCACCGCTCCCAGGGGCACCAAATGGGTGGCGCTCCCGCCTTCCGCTCAGGTCCACCACAGCGGCTGGCGTCATGGGTCAACAAGGGGCTCAACTGGGGGCCGTCCAAGGACGTTCCTCTGTTGCAGGGCCGTATTCGAGACCTCCAAGAAAGAGAGATCAATCTGGTCGTAGTGGCGCAGGTTATGTTGATTCGGCGCCTTCTGCCTTGCAAACGTTGCCCCCTCCGTCTGTGGGAATTTAATCCGGAGGGACCACGAGCTCTCCAACATTTTATGGGTGCGACGCCCGTGGAGATGTATAAACTGTTCTTCGGATCACAAGAGAGGTGTCCGGACCTGACTGAGGACGCAGGACTAAGCTGCAATCGTCCAGATACTCAAGTAAGTAGTCCTGTACCCGGATAGGTTGTCGTTCATTTATCATAAACTTGCCCTTAAAGGAGTTGTTTCTTGAACAGGAGTGGATAGCGAAGGCAAAGTTGATAAGGTGTCCGCTCCTCCCGGAGACCACGCCGGATCCCGTGCTGACCAAGATGGTGAAGGCCGCGCCTTTTGAAGAAGGCGAAGGGGGGAGCGGGGAAGCAACTGCCTCCATGAAGGAGGCTTTCAAGGAAGGAGGGATCAAAAGTCCCACCCTCCAAGGAGAGAAGAGGACAGCTTCGGAAGATCCGGAGGTCAAGGCCTCAAAGAGGGGAAAGAAATCTTCGTCAGAGAGTCCGGCGCTGGGAAGTACCCCAGCTGCACTATTTCCCCAAGGGGATCAGCTCTCCAGCGAGTCGTAAGTAAAAATAAGGGGTCTTGTAATAAGGGACATCCTTGTATTTATTTCTGAAGATAACCGAAATTATACCTTGTAGTTCGGATCTCAGCCCTTCTCAGCAGAGCTCGTCTTCGGGGGATCTTCTTCCGGAGATGATGGAGAGCGAAACGCCTCCATCTGTCGCACCTTCATGCGAGGCGGACGACCCTGAGGTGTCGTCGCGGAGGGTTTCCCCGATTCCGGCGGGGCCGGAAGGTCCGGCGCCAACTGGCGTGCGGTCGGCGGAGCTGAAGGATCTGCTCGGGCGAGCGACTATCTCAGAAGATCACCGTGCGCTAATGGGTACGGTGATTGAAAGAATTGCATCCGCTGAGAGCGGATTGCATGAAGTCGTCAGAAGCTTACTGACGGGGTTCGAGGTACGCAAAAATGATGTACCTTCGGCGGTTATGCATATACAATGCGCCCTGTATAGATAGTAGCCCCTGAGACTCGGTATGTTGTCAAAATTGATAGCGTGCCGAGGATCATAATCTCAGTTATAACATATCGCCGCTTCTAAATAGGTGGCGGGGCGTCTGGTGGCCAGCCGGACTGATGAATTTGCCGAACTAAAGCGGCAACTTGACGAGGCAGATGCGGACATCGCGCTTGTCAATAAGCGGTTTGACGAGTCACAAGGTATGCGACTTCTTCGTGGACGCCTGGTAAGGGAGCTTGACGCCCGTGCCTTACTACTTGTATGCTTAATGCAGGTGGTGTCGCTGCTGTGGAGGAGCTGCGGGCGGAACTCGCCCGAGCTAAAGAGCAAGCCAGAAATAGTAATGCGGCAGCGGCCAAAGAGCTGAAAGCCGAACGGGCTGCTCACTGCCGAAGCAAAGAGGAAACGGCCGATATGGCCATAAAGTTGAAGAATGCTACCGACCGCTGCGGGGTTCTTGAAAAAGAACGTCAAGCAGAGCAAGAGGACATGAAAAAGGCCACCGCATAAGCCAAGGATGCCCGCTCCGCAATGAGAGCTGCAAAGGAGGAGCTGCGTCAGGCTGTGGATGTTGCTGCTGGAAAGCCTTTTCTGCTGCGGAGGAAGTTCACGGATCCGAAGTATGCTCAGTTGGACCAGTTGTGGAGTTCGGAGGATGCTTATCTGGATTTAGCGACGAGTGCCGCGGACGCGATCGAGCACTTCCGAGGCCGGAAGGGGCACATAAGGGAAGAGTTGTTTTGGTCGCAGTTCCATAGTCCAGAGCATTCTCTTCCGTTAACCGATCGGTTGGCCAAATGGGCCGAGCTGAATCGATTGTCCGGACTTGCCATGAAGCATGTCGTGACTCATTTGTGGCCGGGGAAACCTCAGCCGAAGAGCTATTTTGGCTTAGTGCAGCAGTTCCTTGCGCGGTACCGCGTGTCGACGACGAATGAAGCGGTCGGCGCGCATTGAGGGTGCTGGATGGCTCTTGCCCGTGTCAAGACATACTGGGCAGAAATGAAGGCCACCGACGTTGCGTCCCAGATTCGGACGGAAGCCGAGTACCACCGAGCGCTATTTTGAGGAAGTTCTTCCGGCGCTCGTTTAATAGAGACGCTTGATGCTTTCGAAGGATGTTATGTTTGAATGACATGTGTAACTTATGAAACAACGTTTCAATATAATATAAGAGCTTTTTTATACTTGCGCGTTCAAGTAGTAAACTACTCCCTGTGCGGCCGTTGTTGTATATGTATATATAACCTAGATGGCAGTCTTCGGCTTCAGCCCCCACGCACATAGTGCGGGGGTGTTTGCAAAGAAGGCACTTTTTCACACTTAATCCAAGGTCTTGGTCCTATTAAGGAGGTGGTATCGTAGCAAACTAGGCAACCGGACTATAATGCTTTATCACTTTCACTTAGCCATAGGAGTTTGATGGTGGGGCTACTATATAGCCCCTGGAGGCACCACACTCTCCCGAATTCGGGGTGCTTATATGCCTGACCGGGAAACGGTCCTTCGTTAATGCGGAGGAATTCTAAACATTCCGGTGGGTCATCGAGTGGTTGACCAGTCTCTCGCTATATCATGACAGTCAGTTTTCGGCTTTCTCTCTTGAGGTGCTCGCCTTTGGCGAGCCGGGCACAATCGCAGTAGTTCTCCTGGTGCCGCGTTAGCCGATAGAACGGAACGTAAGGCAGCAAAACACAGGAGCCGGGCAAACCCAACATTTGACCAAAGACATGATTCGGAGCTGATGCATATAAGGCCTAATTCGAGACGCCGAACACTCCCTAAGGTATTCGGTCTTTTATAAAGTGGGCTGAACAATGCCCTTGATAACAAGCCCTGGTGTCCGTGTGCGTGCAAAATTCGACGCTGCCGATGCCCAAACACCAGCCTCCTCCTCGGTTATAACAAGAGACCGGGGGATGAATAACAACAAGAGACAGTGAGAAAGGTTTACGCAGGGTCTTAATCTGAAAAGAATCCTTGCAACGGGTCCCTGCTGCACGTCTGCGCCTGTGTCTCCATTATGTTGTATCCTGGACGGGTATAGCACGGCGTTCATCTGTAAAAGAGAGGAACTTAGTTGAAAAAAGATCGTGCGAAAAATGTAATTTGAAATAAACAGAGTACGATTCAAAAAATGAATAAAATTGAGCTTTATTATCTCTTGTTGTACATGCGTGGAGCCCTTTGTAAGGGGTTACGCGGCTAGTAAGCCCCTTGTTTATTTAAGCCGGACTTGCCTAACCGTGTCCGGGGTCTGAACGACCTACTTTAGATGCTTTGATCAGCAAAGCCGTATTAGTGTGAGGCTGTTAAGGCAGTCTCACATTTTTTCGTATTCGAGGAATACTCGGAGTTTCCCTTTAATGAGATGATGCCTCGTGGACCGGACATTTTAAGTGTAGGAGATGCATAATGCGGAATTGCGTTAAAGCGGGCGAAAGCTTCGCGTCCCAATAGTGCTTGATGGCTACTTTTAAATGGGGCGACATGGAAGACTAACTTTTCGCGACGGAAGTTGTCGGATGAACCGAACATAACTTCTAATGTTAGGGAGCCCGTACAATGGGCATATGTGCCTGGCATTATTCCTTTAAAGGAAGTGTTGCTATGGCGAATTTTGGTTGGGTCTATCCCCATCCTGCGGATTGTGTCCTGATATATCAGGTTTGTGTCACTGCCGCCGTCCATGAGGACTTGTGTAAATTGGAATCCGTCGATTATAGGATCCAATATCAAGGCACTCCATCCTGCTTTCCGGATACTTTCGGAGTAGTCCTGATGGTCGAAGGTGATTAGTTTTGACAACCAGTGTTGGTACTCCACTAGGGTAGTCTGTGCGGCGCGCATTTTAGTGGGCGCCGCTCTGTTTTTCCCTTTTATCACGTGAAGTGAGTTTACTGTTTTAACCTCTTGTGGGAAATTCTTTTGTTTTCCGGTGCTCTGCTTGTGGGGTTCGTCATCATCCTCACTTGGTGTGTCGAGCCCCTTGTGTTCGGCGTTGAGTCTGCCAGATCGCTTGAAGACCCAACAATCTCTCGTGGGTATGGTTTGCGTGCTTCCGGATTCTTGTAGATTTGACATATCTTGTCCAAGATTTTGTTTAAGTTGGATAGCTCGTCGCTATTATCCTTAAGGGGCAGTTTTTTATTATTCTGCTGAGAGCTTTTGAATCCGGCATTGACTGTCGTGCTCTTCGATTGTTTCCCCTGGTCCGGCGCTGGTCCTTGTTGCGTCGTGGTTTCCCATTTCCATCCCTGACCTCGGATGTACTTGGGTCGCTGGTGCTGCATCTTGCTAGCCAGCTATCCTCTCCCGCGCAAAAGCGGGTCATGAGGCTTGTTAATGCGGCCATTGTTCTCGGCTTTTCTTGGCCGAGGTGTCTGGCGAGCCATTCGTCTCGGACGTTGTGTTTGAACGCTGCTAAGGCTTCGGCGTCCGGACAGTCGACTATTTGGTTCTTTTTGGTAAGGAACCTATTCCAGAATTTCTGGGCTGACTCTCCGGGCTGTTGAGTTATGTGACTTAGATCGTCTACATCCGGAGGGCGGACATAGGTCCCCTGAAAATTTGCCCGAAACGCATCCTCGAGCTCTTCCCAACTTCCAATGGTGTTTTCGGGAAGGCTTTTAAGCCAATGCCGAGCTGGCCCTTTGATTTTGAGGGGTAAGTATTTTATGGCGTGGAGGTCATCTCCTCTGGCCATGTGTATGTGCAGGATGTAATCCTCGATCCAGACTCCAGAGTCTGTTGTTCCGTCGTATGCCTCTATGTTTACGGGTTTGAATCCCGCTGGAAATTCGTGATCCAGCACCTCATCGTTGAAACATAGGGGATGTGCGGTGCCCCTGTATTTGGGTGTGCCGTGGTGTTCGAATACTCGACACGCAGTGTTGCTTTCTAGAGCTTGCTTTCTTGGCTCGTAGATAGACCTGACTGGGCCATTCTTTTGGTGCGATTCCTTATGCGGATCGCGTGCCGGCTTGTGTGCGGCGCCGTTTGCCACTCTATGTTTGCCACGTGGTCGTCTATCCGACCGGGCAGCCTCTTTGTTAATTGATCGTGGGGGCTCTACGGCCTCCTCGTCGAATTCGGGCAGTAGTTTGCGCTTTGGGTAGCTCTTTGTTCGGCGGCTATCGCCATATTTGTCTGTGGTGTTGAGTACTTTGCTCCATCTCATTCGGAGTGCGTCTTCCGCTGTCTTGAGCTTCCGTTTACGCTTTTTAAGGCTACGTGCGGTGGCGGCGAGCTCTCTGTGGAGGTTCTTCGCTCCAATGATATGTCCGTGAGAGATTGTCGGGATCTTTGCTGCCGGGACGGGTTGTTTATCCAAGTTGTCCTGTTCGGATGGTTGCTCCATGGCATGTTAAATCGGCCGGCTCGCCCTGCTCTATGGCTGGGTCTGTGTGGGCGCTGTCTTTGTCGAGGTGGGGTTTTGAGCGGCGCTTACATCGCCGTTTTGACTGCTTTTCAGGAGGATTACTTTTCGAAGTGTCCCGTTTCTCCTCGCTATCGCTTCCCTTGGGTGTATCCACCATGCACACATCGTGAGTTGTGGTGGCCTTCCAGTGCCCTGTAGGCGCTAGTTCTTGGTCGTCTCTGACATCGCCGTCCGTCTGCGTCGATGTCTTGAGTCGAAGTCGAGCATGTCGGTTAAATCATCGACAGTGGCTACGAAGTGGGTGGTGGGTGGGCGTTGAATTTCCTCGTCGTCCGAATCCCAACCTTCCTGACCGTGGTCCAGCCAGGGCTCTCCTGATAAAGAGGGAGACTTTAGTGAGTTCAGGATATCGCCGAAAGGCGAGTGCTGAAAGATGTCTGCGGCAGTGAATTCCATAACCGGCGCCCAATCAGATTCGACTGGCAGGGGCGCGGAAGGTTCGGAGTCCGGAGAGGAGTCCGGCACACAGAGTCACGAAGCCATGACGGACAAGGATGGTGTTTGGATCGATCGCCGTAGAGATTTCAGCCCCCGAGGTGGTGTCCAACCAACCATCCTCGATCGGCGAGATCGGCTCCAAATCAATGGTCGGAGCGGACACTAGTGCGGCCTCCAGGACACTGTTCGACGGCAGAGTTAGATCATGCCCAGCGAGATAGTGCGGCGCGCTCGGCTGCGGCTCGAATCCGTCGAAGATCAAGTCTCCGCGGATGTCGGCCGTGTAGTTTAAACTTCCAAACCTGATCTGATGGCCAGGGGCGTAGCTTTCGATCTGCTCCAGATGGCTGCTTAATTGGCCCGCAGTGCAAAGCCGCCGAATACGAAGATCTGTCCGGGGAGAAAGGTCTCACCCTGGACCGCATCATTGTTGACGATTGAAGGAGCCATCGGGCCTATCGGTGACGACATAGAGGAACTCTCAATGAAAGCACCAATGTCGGTGTCAAAACCGGCGGATCTCGGGTAGGGGGTCCCAAACTGTGCGTCTAGGCGGATGGTAACAGGAGACAAGGGACATGATGTTTTTACCCAGGTTCGGGCCCTCTCGATGGAGGTAATACCCTACTCCTGCTTGATTAATATTGATGTATGGGTAGTACAAGAGTAGATCTACCACGAGATCAGAGAGGCTAAACCCTAGAAGCTAGCCTATGGTATGATTGTTGTTCTGTCCTACGGACTAAAACCCTTCGGTTTATATAGACACCGAATAGGGTTAGGGTTACACAGAGTCGGTTATAATGGTAGGCGATCTACATATCCGTATCGCCAAGCTTGCCTTCCACGCCAAGGAAAGTCCTATCCGGGCACGGGACGAAGTCTTCAATCTTGTATCTTCATAGTCTAGGAGTCCGGCCAAAGATGATAGTTCGGCCATCCGGACACCCCCTAGTCCAGGACTCCCTCAGTGATGATGAAAATATGCCTCCTATTCCTGAAGGTTATCTTTTTGATGCAGAATCTTCTACAGCTATTTTTGCTTGCCAGGATAGATATGAACTTAAGAGGTTGCTAGTTAAATGGAGTAAAGAATCTTTTAGAGATAGAATGAGACCCGACCCTGCTTTTGCTACTTCACCTATTTGTGTTCCCGATAAGGATTATTATGATTTTTCTGTTGATCCAGATATAATTACTTTGGTTGAATCTAATCCTTTCTATGTCTATGAATCTGAAACTATTGTGGCACATCTCACTAAGTTGAATGATATAGCTGCCCTGTTTACTAATAATGAGAGATCGCGCTACCTTTATTTACTCAAAATATTTCCGTTCTCATTAAAGGGTGATGCTAAGATATGGTTTAATTCTCTTGATCCTGGTTGTGTGCAAAGTCCCCAGGATATGATTTATTACTTCTCTGCTAAATATTTCCCTGCTCATAAGAAACAAGCATCCTTGAGGGAAATATATAACTTTGTGCAAATTGAAGAAGAGAGTCTCCCACAAGCTTGGGGAGGCTTCTCAAGTTACTTAATGCTTTGCCTGATCATCCTCTTAAGAAACCTGAAATACTTGATATCTTTTATAATGGACTAACTAATGCTTCCAGAGATTACCTGGATAGTTATGCTGGTTCTCTTTTCAGGGAAAGAACACCGGATGAAGCAGAAATTCTATTGAACAATATGTTGACAAATGAAAATAATTGGGCACCTCCCGAGCCAGCTCCTGAGCCAATTTCTGAGCCAATTATTGAGCCTATTCCTAAACCAACTCCGAATAAGAGAGGTGTTCTATTTCTCAGTCCTGAAGATATGCAAGAGGCAAAGAAATCTATGAAAGAAAAAGGTATTAAAGCTGAAGATGTTAAGAATTTACCTCCTATTAAAGAAATACACGGTCTTAATTTACCGCCTGTTGAAGAAGTATATGATCTCAATTACTTATTCTTGAAGAACCTCCGATACCCGACACGGTAGTAAAGGTAAATTCTCTCTATAGATATGATAAAGCTGAAGTCCCTCCTACCAAAATTGCTAGCCAGTGCTTGGATGAGTTTGATAACTTTATGTTTAAGCAAGATGACTTTAATGCTTATTTTGGTAGACAATTAAAACAAGATGCTTATATGATTAAACGCTTGGTTGATTATATGGCTGATATTAGAGGTGAACTTAAACTTGTTAGCAAACATGCTTCTATGGTTTACCACTCAAGTAGAACAAGTACTTAAAGCTCAAAAAGAAGCGCTTGATGAAATGAATAGTAAGAAAAATGATTGTGCTGTTAGAGTGGCTACTAGAACCGGTAGAATGACTCAGGAACCTTTGTATCCTGAAGGCCACCCTAAGAGAATCGAGCAAGATTCTCAGAGAAATGATATTTATGTACCTAGTTCTTCTAAAATGAAGAAAAAGAAAAAATGATAGGACTTTGCAAACTTCTAGTGAACCTATTGCTGAGCCACCTGAGAATCCGAATGATATTTCTATTTCTAATGCTGAAACACAATCAGGTGATGAACATGAACCTAGTGATAATGTTAATGATAATGATCATGTTAATGTTCAACCTAGTAATGATAATGATGTAGAAGCTGAACCTGCTGTTGATCTTGATAACCCACAATCAAGGAATCAACGTTATGATAAAAGAGACTTCGTTGCTAGGAAACATGGTAAAGAAAGGGAACCATGGGTTCAGAAACCCATGCCTTTTCCTCCGAAACCATCCAAGAAAAAGGATGATGAGGATTTTGAGCGCTTTCCTGAAATGATTAGACCCATCTTTTTGCGTATGCGATTAACTGATGTGCTCAAAACAAATCCTTATTCTAAGTATATGAAGGATATTATTACTAATAAAAGAAAGATACCTGAAGCTAAAATTTCCACCATGCTTGCTAATTATATTTTTAAGGGTGGAATACCAAAGAAACTTGGAGATCCCGGAGTACCTACTATACCATGCTCCATTAAGAGAAATTATGTTAAAACTACTTTATGTGATCTTGGAGCCGGTGTTAGTGTTATGCCTCTCTTTTTATATCGTAGACTTGACTTGAATAAGTTGACACCTACAGAAATATTTTGCAAATGGCTGATAAATCAACTGCTATACCTGTCGGTATTTGTGAGGATGTGCCTGTAGTTGCAAACGTTACTATTTTAACGGACTTTGTTATTCTTGATATTCCTGAGGATGATAGTATGTCTATTATTCTTGGAAGACCTTTCCTTAGTACTGCAGGGGCTGTTATTGATTGCAACAAAGGCAATGTCACTTTTCATGTTAATGGCAATGAGCACACGGTACACTTTCCGAGGAAACAACCTCAGGTTCACAGTATCAACTCTATTGGAAAAATTCCATCGGTTATATTCGGAGGTTTTGAATTCCCTCTCCCTACTGTCAAGAAAAAGTATGATATTCTTATTGTTGGGGATTTTCATATCCCCGTTGTGAAGGAAATATGCCCTAGAGGCAATAATAAAGTTATTATTTATTTCCTTATATCATGATAAATGTTTATTATTCATGCTAGAATTGTATTAACCGGAAACATAATACATGTGTGAATACATAGACAAACAGTATGTCACTAGTATGCCTCTACTTGACTAGCTTGTTAATCAAAGATGGTTATGTTTCCTAACCATGAACAAAGAGTTGTTATTTGATTAACAAGGTCACATCATTAGTAGAATGATCTGATTGACATGACCCATTCCGTTAGCTTAACACTTGATCGTTTAGTATGTTAATGCTTTCTTCATGACCCATACATGTTCCTGTAACTATGAGATTATGCAACTCCGTTTACCGGAGGAACACTTTGGGTACTACCAAAGCGTCACAACGTAACTGGGTGATTATAAAGGAGTACTACAGGTGTCTCCAAAGGTACTTGTTGGGTTGGCGTATTTCGAGATTAGGTTTTGTCACTCCGATTGTCGGAGAGGTATCTCTAGGCCTTCTCGGTGATACACATCACTTAAGCCTTGCAAGCATTACAACTAATGAGTTAGTTGTGAGATGATGTATTCTGAACGAGTAAAGAGACTTACCGTAACGAGATTGAACTAGGTATTGGATACCGACGATCGAATCTCGGGTAAGTAACATACCGATGACAAAGGGAACAACATTATGTCGTTATGCGGTTTGACCGATAAAGATCTTCGTAGAATATGTAGGAACCAATATGGGCATCCAGGTTCCGCTATTGGTTATTGACCGAGAATGGTTCTAGGTCATGTCTACATAGTTCTCGAACCCGTAGGGTCCGAACGCTTAACGTTTCGATGACAGTTCATAATGAGTTTATAAGTATTGATGCACCGAAGTTTGTTCGGAGTCCCGGATGTGATCACGGACATGACGAGGAGTCTCGAAATGGTCGAGACATAAAGATTGATATATTGGAAGCCTATGTTTGGACTTCGGAATGGTTCCGAGTGAAAACAGGATATTACCGGAACACCGGGGGGTTACCGGAACCCCCCGGGGGGTATATGGGCCCTCATGGGCCTTGAGGGAGAAGGAGAAGGGCCGGCCAGGTGGGCTGCGCCCCCTCCCCTTCCAGTCCGAATAGGACAAGGAGAAGGGGGGGCGGCGCCCCTTCCCCCTTTCCCCCTCCCCAATCCTACTCCAACTAGGAGAAGGGGGGGAGTCCTACTCCCGGTGGGAGTAGGACTCCTCCTTGGTGCGCCTCCTCTAGGGCCGGCCACCTCCCCCTTGTCTCCTTTATATACGGGGGCAGGGGGCACCCCAATACACACAATTTGATCTACGGATCTTTCCTTAGCCGTGTGCGGTGCCCCCTTCCACCATATTCCACTTGGTCATATCGTCAGAGAGCTTAGGGCGAAGCCTGCGCCGGAGAAGTCATATCGTCGCAGTGCTTAGGCGAAGCCCCGCGTCGGTGGAGCATCAACATCGTCATCACGCCGTCGTCTTGACGGAACTCATCCGACACTTTGCTGGATCGGAGTCCGGGATCGTCATCGAGCTGAACGTGTGCGTAACTCGGAGGTGCCGTGACGCTCGGTGCTTGGATCGGTCGGATCGTGAAGACGCATTTGACTACATCAACCGCGTTGTTATAACGCTTCCGCTTTCGGTCTACGAGGGTACGTGGACAGACACTCTTCCCTCTCGTTGCTATGCCATCACCATGGTCTTGCGTGATCGTAGGAAATTTTTTGAAATTACCACGTTCCCTAACAGTGGCATCCGAGCCTGGTTTTATGCGTTGATGTCATATGCACGAGTAGAACACAAGTGAGTTGTGGACGATACAAGTCATACTGCCTACCAGCATGTCATACTTTGGTTCAGCGGTATTGTTGGACGAGACGATCCGGACCAACCTTACGCCAGACGCTTACGCGAGACCGGTTCCCTCGACGTGCTTTGCACATAGATGGCTTGCGGAAGACTGTCTCTCCAACTTTAGTTGAACCGAGTGTGGCTACGCCCGGTCCTTGAGAAGGTTAAAACGGAGTCTATTTGACAAACTATCGTTGTGGTTTTGATGCGTAAGTAAGAACGGTTCTTGCTCAGCCCGTAGCAGCCACGTAAAACTTGCAACAAACAAAGTAGAGGACGTCTAACTTGTTTTTGCAGGGCATGTTGTGATGTGATATGGTCAAGACGTGATGCTATATTTTATTGTATGAGATGATCATGTTTTGTAACCGAGTTATCGGCAACTGGCAGGAGCCATATGGTTGTCGCTTTATTGTATGCAATGCAATCGCGATGTAATGCTTTACTTTATTACTAAGCGGTAGTGATAGTCGTGGAAGCATAAGATTGGCGAGACGACAACGATGCTACAATGGAGATCAAGGTGTCGCTACCGGTGGCGATGGTGATCATGACGGTGCTTGGCGATGGAGATCACAAGCACAAGATGATGATGACCATATCATATCACTTATATTGATTGCATGTGATGTTTATCCTTTATGCATCTTATCTTGCTTTGATTGACGGTAGCATTATAAGATGATCTCTCACTAAAAATTATCAAGAAGTGTTCTCCTGAGTATGCACCGTTGCCAAAGTTCGTAGTACCCGGACACCACGTGATGATCGGGTGTGATAAGTTCTACGTCCATCTACAACGGTGCAAAACAGTTGCACACGCAGAATACTCAGGTTAAACTTGACGAGCCTAGCATATAACAGATATGGCCTCGAACACGGAGACCGAAAGGTCGAACGTGAATCATATAGTAGATATGATCAACATAGTGATGTTCACCGTTGAAACTACTCCGTCTCACGTGATGATCGGACACGGTTTAGTTGATATGGATCACGTGATCACTTAGATGACTAGGGAGATGTCTGTCTAAGTGGGAGTTTTTTAATATGATTAATTGAACTTAAATTTATCATGAACTTAGTACCTGATAGTATTTTGCTTGTCTATGTTTACTGTAGATAGATGGCTCGTGCCGTTGTTCCGTTGAATTTTAATGCGTTCCTTGAGAAAGCAAAGTTGAAAGATGATGGTAGCAATTACACGGACTGGGTCCGTAACTTGAGGATTATCCTCATTGCTGCACAGAAAAATTACGTCCTGGAAGCACCGCTGGGTAGCGAACTCTTTGTAGATCTTGAGCGGAAGTTATGAACGTCTGGCAAAGCAGAGCTGATGACTACTCTATAGTTCGAGTGTGCCATGCTTTACGGCTTAGAACCGGGTCTTCAACGACGACGTTTTGAACGTCATGGAGCATATGAGATGTTCCAGGAGTTGAAGTTAATATTTCAAGCAAATGCCCGGATTGAGAGATATGAAGTCTCCAATAAGTTCTATAGTTGCAAGATGGAGGAGAATAGTTCTGTCAGTGAACACATACTCAGAATGTCTGGGTATAACAATCACTTAATTCAGCTGGGAGTTAATCTTCCGGATGATAGTGTCATTGATGTAATTCTCCAATCATCGCCACCAAGCTACAAGAGCTTCGTGATGAACTATAATATGCAAGGGATGACTAAGACAATTCCTGAGCTCTTCGCGATGCTAAAAGCTGCGGAGGTAGAAATCAAAAAGGAGCATCAAGTGTTGATGGTCAACAAGATCACTAGTTTCAAGAAAAGGGGCAAAGGGAAGAAGAAGGGAAACTTCAAAAAGAACAGCAAGAAAGTTGCTGATCAAGAGAAGAAACCCAAGTCTGGACCTAAGCCTGAAACTGAGTGTTTTTACTGCAAGCAGACGGACACTGGAAGCGGAACTGCCCCAAGTATTTGGCGGATAAAAAGGATGGCAAGGTGAACAAAGGTATATGTGATACACATGTTATTGATGTGTACCTTACTAGAGCTCATGAGCACTGGTATTTGATACTGGTTCTGTTGCTAATATTTGCAACTCGAAACAGGGACTACGGAATAGACGAGCACTGGCAAAGGACGAGGTGACGATGCGCGTGGGAAATGGTTCCAAAGTCAATGTGATCGCGGTCGGCACGCTACCTCTACATCTACCTTCGGGATTAGTTTTAGACCTAAATAATTGTTATTTGGTGCCCGCGTTGAGGATGAACATTATATCTGGATCTTGTTTAATGCGAGACGGTTATTCATTTAAACCAGAGAATAATGGTTGTTCTATTTATATGAATAATATCTTTTATGGTCATGCACCCTTGAAGAATGGTCTATTCTTGTTGAATCTCGACAAGAGTGATACACATATTCATAATGTTGAAGCCAAAAGATGCAGAGTTGATAATGATAGTGCAACTTATTTGTGGCACCTTTGCCGTTTAGGTCATATCGGTGTAAAACGCATGAAGAAACTCCATCTTGATGGGCTTACGGAATCACTTGATTATGAATCACTTGGTACTTGCGAACCGTGCCTCATGGGCAAGATGACCAAAACGCCGTTCTCCGGAACTATGGAGCGAGCAACAGATTTATTGGAAATCATACATACTGATGTTTGTGGTCCAATGAATGTTGAGGCACGCGGCGGATATCGTTATTTTCTCACCTTCACAGATCAATGATGTCTATTTCCGATTTACCGCTATCGTTTTGGGGTTATGCTTTAGAGACGGCCGCATTCACGTTAAATAGGACACCATCAAAATCCGTTGAGACGACACCTTATGAACTGTGGTTTGGCAAGAAACCAAAGTTGTCGTTTCTTAAAGTTTGGGGCTGCGATGCTTATGTAAAGAAACTTCAACCAGATAAGCTCGAACCCAAATCGGAAAAATGTGTCTTCATAGGATACCCAAAGGAGATCAAGGGTACACCTTCTATCACAGATCTGAAGGCAAGATTTTCGTTGCTAAATTCGGATCCTTTCTAGAGAAAGAGTTTCTCTCGAAAGAAGTGAGTGGGAGGAAAGTAGAACTTGATGAGATAACGTATCTGCTCCCTTATTGGAAAGTAGTTCATCACAAGAAATGGTTCCTGTGACAACTACACCAATTAGTGAAGAAACTAATGATGATGATCATGAAGCTTGAGATCAAGTTACTATCGAACCTCAGAGGTCAACCAGAATAAAATACGCACTGTGAGTGGTACGGTAATCCTATTACGGAAGTCATGTTACTTGACCATGGCGAACCTACAAACTATGAAGAAGCGATGGTGAGCCCAGATTCCACGAAATGGCTAGAAGCCATGAAATCTGAGATGGGATCCATGTATGAGAACAAAGTATGGACTTTGGTTGACTTGCCCGATGATCGGCAAGCCATTGAAAATAAATGGATCTTTAAGAAGAAGACTGACGCCGATGGTAATGTAACCGTCTACAAAGCTCGACTTGTTGCGAAAGGTTTTCGACAAGTTCAAGGGGTTGACTACGATGAGACTTTCTCACCCGTAGCGATGCTTAAGTCTGTCCGAATCATGTTAACAATTGCCGCATTTTATGATTATGAAATTTGGCAAATGGATATAAAACTGCATTCTTGAATGGATTTCTAGAAGAAGAGTTGTATATGATGCAACCAGAAGGTTTTGTCGATCCAAAAGGTGCTAACAAAGTGTGCAAGCTCCAACGATCAATTTATGGTCTGGTGCAAGCCTCTCGGAGTTGGAATAAACGCTTTGATAGTGTGATCAAAGCATATGGGTTTACACAGACTTTTGGAGAAGCCTGTATTTACAAGAAAGTGAGTGGGAGCTCTGTAGCATTTACGATATTATATGTGGACGACATATTATTAATTGGAAATGATATAGAATTTCTGGATGGCATAAAAGGATACTTGAATAAAAGTTTTTCAATGAAAGACCTCGGTGAAGCTGCTTACATATTGGGCATCAAGATCTATAGAGATAGATCAAGACGCTTAATTGGACTTTCACAAAGCACATACCTTGATAAAATTTTGAAAAAGTTCAAAATGGATCAGCAAAGAAAGGTTTTTTGCCTGTGTTGCAAGGTGTAAGATTGAGTAAGACTCAATGCCCGACCACGCAGAAGATAGAGAGAAAATGAAAGATGTTCCCTATGCTTCCAGCCATAGGCTCTATCATGTATGCAATGCTGTGTACCAGACTGACGTATGCTTAGCTATAAGCTTAGCAGGAAGGTACCAAAGTAATCCAGGAATGGATCATCGACAGCGGTCAAGAACATCCTGAAATACCTGAAAAGGACTAAGGATATGTTTCTCGTATATGGAGGTGACAAAGAGCTAGTCGTAAATGGTTACGTCGATGCCAGCTTTGACACGGATCCGGACGATTCTAAATCGCAAACCGGCTACGTGTTTTTATTAAACGGTGGGGCTGGCCGTTGGTGCAGTTCTAAACAAAGCGGCGTGGCGGGATCTACATGTGAAGCGGAGTACATAGCTGCTTGAAGCAGCAAATGAAGGAGTCTGGATGAAAGAGTTCATTTCCGATCTAGGTGTTGTACCTAATGCATCGGGACCGATGAAGATCTTACGTGACAATACTGGTGCAATTGCCTTGGCAAAGGAATCCAGATTTCACAAGAGGACCAAGCACATCAAGAGACGCTTCAATTCCATTCGGGACCAAGTCCAAGTGGGAGACATAGAGATTTGCAAAATACATACGGATCTGAATGTTGCAGACCTGTTAACTAAGCCTCTTCCACGAGCAAAACATGATCAGCACCAAGACTCCATGGGTGTTAGAATCATTACTTTGTAATCTAGATTATTGACTCTAGTGCAAGTGGGAGACTGAAGGAAATATGCCCTAGAGGCAATAATAAAGTTATTATTTATTTCCTTATATCATGATAAATGTTTATTATTCATGCTAGAATTGTATTAACCGGAAACATAATACATGTGTGAATACATAGACAAACAGTATGTCACTAGTATGCCTCTACTTGACTAGCTTGTTAATCAAAGATGGTTATGTTTCCTAACCATGAACAAAGAGTTGTTATTTGATTAACAAGGTCACATCATTAGTAGAATGATCTGATTGACATGACCCATTCCGTTAGCTTAACACTTGATCGTTTAGTATGTTAATGCTTTCTTCATGACCCATACATGTTCCTCGTAACTATGAGATTATGCAACTCCCGTTTACGGAGGAACACTTTGGTACTACCAAACGTCACAACGAATCGGGTGATTATAAAGGAGTACTACAGGTGTCTCCAAAGGTACTTGTTGGGTTGGCGATTTCGAGATTAGGTTTTGTCACTCCGATTGTTGGAGAGGTATCTCTAGGCCTTCTCGGTGATACACATCACTTAAGCCTTGCAAGCATTACAACTAATGAGTTTGTTGTGAGATGATGTATTACGGAACGAGTAATGAGACTTACCGGTAAATAGATTGAACTAGGTATTGGATACCGACGATCGAATCTCGGGTAAGTAACATACCGATGACAAAGGGAACAACGTATGTCGTTATGCGGTTTGACCGATAAAGATCTTCAGAGAATATGTAGGAACCAATATGGGCATCCAGGTTCCGCTATTGGTTATTGACCGAGAATGGTTCTAGGTCATGTCTACATAGTTCTCGAACCCGTAGGGTCCGCAACGCTTAACGCTTCGATGACAGTTCATAATGAGTTTATAAGTATTGATGCACCGAAGGTTGTTCGAGTCCCGGATGTGATCACGGACATGACGAGGAGTCTCGAAATGGTCGAGACATAAAGATTGATATATTGGAAGCCTATGTTTGGACTTGAATGGTTCCGAGTGAAAACAGGATATTAGGAACACCGGGGGGTTACCGGAACCCCCCGGGGGGTATATGGGCCCTCATGGGCCTTGAGGGAGAAGGAGAGGGGCCGGCCAGGTGGGCTGCGCGCCCCCCTCCCCCTTCCAGTCCGAATAGGACAAGGAGAAGGGGGGCGGCGCCTTCCCCTTTCCCCTCCCCAATCCTACTCCAACTAGGAGAAGGGGGAGTCCTACTCGGTGGGAGTAGGACTCCTCCTTGCGCGCCTCCTCTAGGGCCGCCACCTCCCCTTGTCTCCTTTATATCTGAGGCAGGGGCACCCCAATACACACAAGTTGATCTACGGATCTTTCCTTAGCCGTGGTGCGGTGCCCCTTCCACCATATTCCACTTCGGTCATATCGTCGTAGAGCTTAGGCGAAGCCTCGCCGGAGAAGTCATATCGTCGCAGTGCTTAGGCGAAGCCTCGCGCCGGTGGAGCATCAACATCGTCATCACGCCTTCGTCTTGTGGAACTCATCCCCGACACTTTGCTTTGGATCGGAGTCCGGGATCGCCATCGAGCTGAACGTGTGCGTAACTCGGAGGTGCCAGACGCTCGGTGCTTGGATCGGTCGGATCGTGAAGACGTACGACTACATCAACCGCGTTGTTATAACGCTTCCGCTTTCGGTCTACGAGGGTACGTGGACAGACACTCTTCCCTCTCGTTGCTATGCCATCACCATGGTCTTGCGTGATCGTAGGAAATTTTTTTGAAATTACTGCGTTCCCCAACACGTTGAGGTAACTTAGTGCTATTCGAAATTTCTCTGGTTCCGTGTTAATCGGAATGAGCTCGTTAACAAGACTTGATCAACCTTGTTAGTGGATTCTTTTTTATGAACATGAGATGGATGAAACTAGAAGCACAACCTTCTATACCCTCTTTATATTTTCTGTTATTTAGTAGAAATAAAGTAAAATAGTATATTTTCTGTCTGTGTCCTCACTTATCCCTGCAATATAAAAATATCCTGTAAATAAAAGTCCTCAGAATGCCATGCCAATTTAATATGATTTTTTCGGGAATATTTAAGAATTGACTGTGCAAATATCACCGCGGGGGAGCTGCCACCTGGTCACGAGGGTGGAGGGCGCGCCCCCTGCCTCGTGGGCCCACGGTGGCCCTCCTCCACTTATCCCTGCACCCTTCTTCTTCCTTTGTCTCACACAAACACGAAAAACTAACTCAAGCACGAGTTCCAGCCCCCGTTGCTGTGATTTTCGATCTCCTTGCTCAGAGCACCTCTCGCAAAACTGCTTGGGGAGATTGTTCCTTGGTATGTGCCTCCTCCATTGGTCCAATTAGTTTTTGTTCTAGTGCTTTATTCATTGCAAATTTTTGCTGCATAGGTGACCATGTTCTTGAGCTTGCATGTCAAATTTATATGGTTCCAAGTAGTTCCAATGCTTTATATAGACTCTAGGCACTTGTAGGAGTTGTTGCTATCAATTTTATTGAAGTTGGTTCACTTTTATTTGAAGTTACTAAAAATTTTAGATTGTTCAGAAATAATGAAGAGACTTTTGAGGGGCTTGGCGAGCCGAAGCTCGAAGGAAAAACAAAAGGAAGAAGAACAGAAGCCCAAATTTAATTTGCCTCGCACCGCGGAGGTCCGGCCGTGTGAATGACCTTCGGAAAATTTTATGAATCAAGTGGGAATCAAAGAAGAATTTAGCGCATATTTGCGCAACGCCGGTCTTGAGGACTTTGAAGCTGACAAATGCCCCCAGTATCATGATCTCACAAGTTCATTTGTGAGGAGGTTTGAGTTTTCATCTTCGCGTAATTCTCCTTCAGTCATGTTTGACCTTTATGACAAATCTTATACCATGGACTTAGAGGATTTCACTTCTGCTTGCAAACTTCCTTCATGGGGTAGTGTCAGGGATCCCCCTAAATCTGAATATAGAGACTTTCTTGCTAGAATAACTGTGGGGGAATCTAGAGATATAACACAAGCCACTTTAAGGAGCATTCATTTCCCTGCTATACACTATTTTGCTCTCTTTATAGTTAGATATATTAATGCTAAGGATGAAGTATGTCACTTGTGTGCCCCTGATCTCAGCATTCTCAGAAGTGCTGTGTTAGGAGACCAATCTTTTCATTTGGGAGCCATTGTAGCTCGTAGGTTGCATCAGAATAGACATAACGGATATTTCTTTGGAGGAATTTATGCAACCCGCTTAGCTAATTTTCTTGAGATAGACATTCGTGAGGGTGATATGGAGTTACCCCCTTCTTATTTAGATTTTGATTCTATGGTTTCCCACCAGTTTGTTGAGAGGACAGAACCACCTCTCCAGTATTGATTAATCTTTAACAAATGTCGTGTAGTCCATATTGCTCTTCCTGCTCCTGCCTTCTTTGATTTTCAGACAAAAGGAAGATATATTATTACCAGAGAGGAGGCAGATGAATACGAGAGGAGAGAGGATGCAGCTAGACGCTACGCTGCAGCTCAGGAGGCGATAGCCGCTGCATCACAGTATGACCCCAGCTTCACTTACGGGTATCCGCTAGGCCATCCCTGGCAATAGACCAACTTAGGCCAAAAGCCTAAGCTTGGGGGAGTACGTATTTCCCACCGACATTACATTCATGTTCACACACACTCCTTGCCAGATGTCGGTGTTCATACTCTTTCACTGTAATATCCATGCTAGATTACTCTCTTTTTCCTGCTTTCTTCTTGTGTGTTTAATAAACCTTAGAAAACCAAAAAAAATAGTAGTAGTTTATTTCTTTGCTGTAGTAATTAAAAAGGAAAACCCAAAAATATTTCCAGTTCTTGTTTTGCTTGTTGGGAGCTTTCCCGTGTAAATAGTTTTTCTTTTCCTTTCTTTGGGGGTCGAGAAGGCCATATTGAAAATGCTTAGTGGCTCTTATTTGCATGATTGTTTATTTAACTTAGAGCCCATATTGCTTGTCTTCTCTCTTGAGTTGAATGCTTGCAGATTCCAGCTTAGTCCAATACACGTGCACTCTTATTATTATACACTTCGTTCGGTCGTGCAAGTGAAATGCAATAATGATGATATATGATGGACTTATTGGGATGAGAAAAGCTGGTATGAACTCGACCTCTCTTGTTTTTGTAAATATGATGATTCATCATTCCTGAGTTAGCTATTATGAAGTAAGCATATTTGCAATGACATTTAGAGATTATAGTTGCTTGTGCCATGCTTGATTAGCTATGAGTTATAATGATTTACCTTGCGTGCCAACATGCTATTAGAATGATCATGATGTGGTATGATGGGATGGTATCCTCCTTTAAATGAATTGAGTGACTAGACTTGGCACATGTTCACGCATGTAGTTGAATCAAATCAACATAGCCTTCATGATATTTATGTTCATGGTAGATTATATCCTACTCATGCTTGTATTCGTGTAAATTAATTTTAATGCATGTTTACGATTTGTTGTCGCTCTCCCAGCTTGGTCGCTTCGGTCTTTTGCTAGCCTTCACCTGTACTAAGCGGGAATACTGCTTGTGCATCCAAACTCCTTTAAACCCCAAAGTTTTTCCATATGAGTCCACTATACCTTCCTATATGCGGTATTTGCCTGCCGTTCCAAGTAAATTTGTATGTGCCAAACTCCAAGCCTTCAAATGAAATTATGTTTTGTATACTCGAGCAGCTCATGTTTCAACTAGGGTTGTCCTTATCTTCCATGTTAGGTGGTTATTCTCAAGAGGAGTGGACTCCACTCCTCATTCATGAGAAAATGGCTGGTCACCGGGATGCCCAGTCCCATGCTTTATGCAAACTAAATCAAAATAATTGCAAACAAAACTCCCCTTGGGACCCGTTGAATGTTGGAGGCACTCGTTGTTTCGAGCAAGCCATGGATTGATGCTTGTGGAGGAGGGGGAGTATAAACTTTACCATTTTGTTTGGGAACCGCCTATAATTTCTTTAGCATGGAAGATATCGTCATCTCATAGTTGTTGTGTTGACAGCAAAAGTATGCCGCTCAAAATGTTATTCAATCTCTATTTTAAAACCGAGCTCTGGCACCTCTACAAATCCCCGCTTCCCTCTGCGAAGGGCCTATCTATTTACTTTTATGTTGAGTCATCATCCTTCTTATTAAAAAGCACCCGCCGGAGAGCACACTGTCATTTGCATTCATTATTACTGATTTATATTGGGTATGACTTGACTGGATCTCTTTTACCATGAATTACAATGTTTAGTCAGTCCTTGATCTTTGAAGGTGCTCTGCATTTATGTTTTGCGGTCTCAGAAAGGGCTAGCGAGATACCATTTCATTATATCATGTTATGATTATTTTGAGAAAGTGTTGTCATCCGAGTTTTGTTATTATAGCTCGCTAGCTGATTATGCTATTGATAGGAGTAATTGTGAGACCTTTGTGTTATTGTTAGTATGGTTAGTCCATAATATTTGCTGAAACTTGAATGCTGGCTTTTCATGTTTACAAAAACAAGAGCAAACAGAGTTTATAAATTTTTTTCTTTTTCTCTTTCAGTTTGTCAACTGAATTGCTTGAGGACAAGCAAGGGTTTAATCTTGTGGGAGTTGATACGTCTCCGTCGTATCTACTTTTCCAAACACTTTTGCCCTTGTTTTGGACTCTAACTTGTATGATTTGAATGGAACTAACCCGGACTGACGCTATTTTCAGCAGAATTGCCATGGTGTTGTTTTATGTGCAGAAAATAAAAGTTCTCGGAACGACCTGAAACTCCACGGAATATCTTAGAATAATCAATAAAAAATCCTTGCCAAAGATGAAGACCAGGGGGCCCACACCCTGTCCACGAGGGTGGGGGGCGCGCCCCCTACCTCGTGGGCCCCCTGGTGGCCCTCCGACGCCAACTCCAACTACATATATTGGCTTTCGGGGAGAAAAAAATCAAAGAGAAGAAATCATCGCGTTTTACGATACGGAGCCGCCGCCAAGCCCTAATCTCTCTCGGGAGGTCTGATCTGGAGTCCGTTCGGGGCTCCGGAGAGGGGGATTCATCACCGTCGTCATCATCAACCATCCTCCATCACCAATTTCATGATGCTCACCGCCGTGCGTGAGTAATTCCATCGTAGGCTTGCTGGACGGTGATGGGTTGGATGAGATTTATCATGTAATCGAGTTAGTTTTGTTAGGGTTTGATCCCTAGTATCCACTATGTTGCGAGATTGATGTTGCTATGACTTTGCTATGCTTAATGCTTGTCACTAGGGCCCGAGTGCCATGATTTCAGATCTGAACCTATTATGTTTTCATGAATATATGTGAGTTCTTGATCCTATCTTGCAAGTCTATAGTCACCTACTATGTGTTATGATCCGCAACCTCAAGTGACAATAATCGGAACCACTCCGGTTGATGACCATAGTTTGAGGAGTTCATGTATTCACTATGTGCTAATGCTTTGTTCCGGTTCTCTATTAAAAGGAGGCCTTAATATCCCTTAGTTCCCAATAGGACCCCGCTGCCACGGGAGGGTAGGACAAAAGATGTCATGCAAGTTCTTTTCCATAAGCACGTATGACTATATTTGGAATGCATGCCTACATTACATTGATGAACTGGAGCTAGTTACATGTCACCCTTTGTTATGACTGTTACATGATGAACCACATCCGGCATAATTATCCATCACTGATCCGGTGCCTACGAGTTTTCCATATACTGGTTCTCGCTTATTTACTTTTCCGCTGTTACTGTTACAATCACTACAAAAAGACCAAAAACATTACTTTTGCTGTCTTTACTTTGATTACCGTTACCACCACTATCATATTACTTTGCTACTAAACACTTTGCTACAGATACTAAGTTTCCAGGTGTGGTTGAATTGACAACTCAGTTGCTAATACTTGAGAATATTCTTTGGCTCCCCTTGTGTCGAATCAATAAATTTGGGTTGAATACTCTACCCTCGAAAACTGTTGCGATCCCCTATACTTGTGGGTTATCAGTCGGCGGCGCGGCGGCTTCCATTGGAGGGAGAGGGGCCGGGGAGAGGGGCTCACACCGCGAGCGGTGGCGACGGCGACGGCGAGGCGACGGGATGGCGAGGCGACGGGACGGTGAGGCAGAGGGGACGACGACAGACGGCGACAGGGACGGCAACGGGGGCGGCGGCTACGGCTACGGGGACGGCAACGGGGGCGGCGACGAGGGGCGGCGACAACGGGGCAGAGGAGAAGAAGCAGAGGGAGAACGAACTGACAATTTTTTTTGAAGTGTTTTCTTATATAGAACCTACCTTTAGTACCGGTTGGAGCCACTAACCGGTACTAAAGGTATGTTTTGGCCAGGCGAAGTGGCGGGAAGCATACCCCCCTTTAGTACCGGTTGGAGTCACCACCCGGTACTAAAGGGGGTGCGCTGGCGCAGGTGCGGTGCGGGCAAGTTTAGTCCCACCTCGCTAGCAGAGGGGCGCCCGCACCTGTTTAAAAGCCCCAGCGCGGCTTCTCTCTTGAACTCCTCTCTATAGCAGGCATCTGGGCCTAACTCTGCTCTCTGCCCCTGTGGGCCTACTAGGCCTTGCGGGCCTGCATCCTGGCCCAACTACGGGTTGAGTTACTAGTCGTATGCAGGCCGTTGTGGCCCAGTAGGTGGGCTTTTTTATTTAGTTTTTGTCTGTATTTTTTTATTTTTTTTCTTTTCTACTTTATTTATTTTCATTTATTTATTTCTGAATATTTTTTCTTTAGGTACAAAAAATTACTAACTTTCTGTTAGTGCCAGTAGTTTTCAAATTTGAAAAGTTTAAATTTGAATTATCTAACGAACTAATTTGTAGACGAAGTGCATCCAGTTTTTGCACATAAAATTTCTTCGCGATTCAAATGCCAAAACACATAAGTAACCCTATCTATTACAAAGATTCCGTCCAATTTGTTCAAAGCGGCACTTTCCAAATATATAAGTCTGGAAAGTCACTATAGAAGAAAGTGATGACGGTGAAGCCTATCACATCCCAGAGTGGGATCTTTGGGTGTGAAACTTTTTCTTCGCGTGTGTCCCTTTGCGCCGTAACCATGGACAATCTTCATCATTTAACTGGATGCTCGGATCAATCTTCACTGTGAATGGAGCAATTTCATCAAACTTTTCATAATCTTCTGACATGTGTGTCTTGTCATCCACTCCCACGATGTTTCTTTTCCCTGAAAGAACTATGTGGCGCTTTGGCTCATCGTATGATGCATTCGCTTCCTTATCTTTTCTTTTTCTCGGCCTGGTAGACATGTCTTTCACATAGAAAACCTGCGCCACATCATTTGCTAGGACGAATGGTTCGTCTGCATACGCAAGATTGTTGATCCACTATTGGCATTCCGTACTGTGGGTCTTCCGTTACCCCGCCTCGTGTCATATTGACCCATTTGCACCGGAACAAAGGGACCTTCAAACCACCTCCATAGTTAAGTTCCCATATGTCCTCTATGTAACCATAATATGTTTCCTTTTCCGTGTTGGTTGTTGCATCAAAGCGGACACCACTGTTTTGGTTCGTGCTCTTCTTATCTTGGGCGATCATGTAAAATGTATTCCCATTTATCTCGTACGCTTTGAAAGTCATTATATTCGAAGATGGTAACTAGGACAGCAAGTACAGGTCATCTTCAATATCGCCATCATGCATGGCACGTGTCTGCAACCAACCGGCGAAAGACCCCGTTTGTTCACGTGTAATCCGGTCGTCGACCGCTCACAGTGTTTGGAGTGTAGAAAATTCTTGTGTTCCTCCATATACGGAGCCACCAAGGCGGAATTCTGTAGAACTGTGTAGTGTGCTTCAGTGGAGAATGCCCGTCCATACATATTATTTGATCCCCTCCTAGCGTGCATTTTCCATCCACTCTGCCCTTATGCCGCGATTCAGGAACACCAATCGGCTTAAGGTCAGGAATAAAGTCAATACAAAACTCAATGACCTCCTCATTTTCATGGCCCTTCGAGATGCTTCCTTCCGCCTAGCACGGTTATGAACATATTTCTTCAAGACTCCCATGAACCTCTCAAAGGGGAACATATTATGTAGAAATGCATGACCCAAAACGTTAATCTCTTCGCAAAGGTGAACTAGGACGTGCGTCATGATGTTGAAGAAGGATGGTGGGAACACCAACTCGAAACTGAACAGACATTGCATCAAATCATTCTGTAACCTTGGTATGATTTCTGGATCGATTACCTTCTGAGAGATTGCATTGAGGAATGCACATAGCTTCACAATGGCTAATCGAACGTTTTCCGGTAGAAGCCCCCTCAATGCAACCAGAAGTAGTTGCGTCATAATCACGTGGCAGTCATGAGACTTTAGGTTCTGGAACTTTTTCTCTGCCATATTTATTATTCCTTTTATATTGGACGAGAATCGAGACGGTACCTTCATACTGAGCAGGCATTCAAAGAAGATTTCCTTCTCTTCTTTGGTAAGAGCGTAGCTGGCATGACCCTGATGTATGTCGTCTTTTCCGTGCATACGTTGCTGGTCCTCCCGTGCCTCCAGTGTATCTTTTGTCTTCCCAAACTCGCCTAAGAAACCAAGCAGGGTCATGCAAAGATTCTTCGTCATGTGCATCACGTCGATTGCGGAGCGGACATCTAGGTATTTCCAATAGGGAAGGTCCCAAAATATAGATTTCTTATTCCACATGGGTGCGTCTCCGTTAGCATCCTTCGGAACAGGTTGTCCGCCACTGCCCTTTCCAAAGATTACCTTCAAATCCTTGACCATATCATGTACATCAGCACCAGTACGGTGGCGAGGCTTCGTCCGGTGATCCACCTCACCTTTGAAATGCTTGCCTTTGTTTCTTACTGGATGCCTGCTCGGAAGAAATCAACGATGTCCCAGGTACACATTCTTCCTACAACTATCCAAATATATAATGTCGGTATCATCCAAACAGTGTGTGCATCCGCGGTATCCCTTGTTTGTCTGTCCTGAAAGGTTACTGAGAGTAGGCCAATCATTAATGGTCACGAACAGCAACGCCTTTAGGTCAAACTCTTCCTGTTTATGCTCATCCCACGCACATGCACCTTCTCCATTCCATAGTTGTAATAGTTCTTCAACTAATGGCCTTAGGTACACATCAATGTCGTTGCCGGTTTGCTTAGGGCCTTGGATGAGCACTGGCATCATAATGAACTTCCGCTTCATGCACAACCAAGGAGGAAGGTTATATAAACAAAGAGTCACATGCCACGTGCTATGGTTGCTGCTCTGCCCCCCAAAAGGATTAATGCCATCTGTGCTTAGACCAAACCATGCGTTCCTTGGGTCACCTGCAATCTCCTCCCTATACTTTCTCTTGATTTTTCTCCACTGCGACCCGTCAGCGGGTACTCTCAACTTTCCATCTTTCTTACGGCCTTCTCCGTGCCATTGCATCGCCTTGGCATGCTCTTTGTTTTGTAACAAACATTTCAACCATGGTATTATAGGAGCATACCACATCACCTTGGTAGGGATCTTCTTCCTAGGGCGCTCGCCCTCGACATCACCAGGGTCATCGCGGCTAATCTTATAGCGCAATGCACCGCATACCGGTCACGCGTTCAAATCCTCGTACTTACCGCGGTAGAGGATGCAGTCATTAGGGCATGCATGTATCTTCTGCACCTCTAACCCTAGAGGGCAGACAGCCTTCTTTCCTTCGTACGTACTCTCGGGCAATTCGTTGTCCTTTGGAAGCATATTTTTTATCATTACCAGCAACTTTCCAAATCCCTTGTCAGATACACCATTCTCTGCCTTCCATTGCAGCAATTCCAGTGTGGTGCCCAGCTTTTTCTTGTCACCTTTGCAATTCGGGTACAACAATTTCTTGTGATCCTCTAACATGCGCTACAACGTCTTCTTCTCCTTTTCACTTGCGTAGTTTCTCTTTGCATCGGCAATGGCCCGACCTAGATCATCAGCGGGCTCATCTGATGCCTCTTCTTCAGCTTCTTCCCGCATTGCCGGCTCAGCTTCTTCCCCCATTGTTGTATCATCGTATTCAGGGAATTCATGGACAGGATAGCTATCATCGTCCTCTTCTTCTTCATTGTCTTCCATCATAACCCCTCTTTTTTTCTCCGTGCTTGGTCCAAACATTATAGTGGTGCATGAAAATGGACTCAAACAGGTGGACGTGAATGGTTCTTGAGTTAGAGTAATTGTGATCATTCTTATAGCCAGCACATGGACTAGGCATAAAACCATCCGCCCGCTTGTTTGCCTGAGCCGCAACCAGAAAAG
The DNA here is from genome assembly GCA_021605145.1 of Aegilops bicornis. Classification (NCBI taxonomy): domain Eukaryota; kingdom Viridiplantae; phylum Streptophyta; class Magnoliopsida; order Poales; family Poaceae; genus Aegilops; species Aegilops bicornis. Next base: position 822,482,998 of record CM038675.1, read on the forward strand.
TATGCACGCCATCAACAAAATGGGGAGAGCATCGGTCATCGTACATCCATTGCCGGCGCATCTTCATTACACACCACCAAATAGACCAAATTAATACAAGTTCACACATAAAGTTCATACAACACTTAAATGCAACATAGAAATAACTCTCTACCTAAAGCATTTAAATGCAAAAACAAATGCGATCAAGATCGCAACTAAGGTAACAATTGATCCAACAGCATAATGATACCAAGCCTCACTATCAATGGCATATTTTCTAATCTTTCTAATCTTCAACCGCATTTTCTCCATCTTGATCTTGTGATCATCAACGACATAGGCAACATGCAACTCCAATTCTATCCCCCCTCCCTCAATTCTATTCAGTTTTTCTTTCAAATACTCGTTTTCTCTTTCAACTAAATTTAACCTCTCGACAATAGGGTCGGTTGGAATTTTCGTTTCACATACCTCCTAGATAAAAATATCTATGTCAACTTGATGGGCATAATTTGTCATAAACACGAAAATGCAACAAATAGTTTTAGAAGAGAATATACCACATGCGAATCAGAACACGGACGAGGGCCGACGGGGACGGATAAAAAAACCATGGCACTATGTATAACAAAAAACGCACGGGTAAGATAATTATACAAGTAACTATATATCTAAATCACACAAACATGATTTTTTTATATAACAAATATAAGAACAAGAGGCTCTCACCACAAGGTGGTGCCTGCCGGCGACGGGTCGGTGCGGACGATCGACGGTGGTTACGACGGAGACGGGAAGGCACTAAGTAAACAACACCTGCATATGCAAACTAAGAGTTATTTTAAGCTCAAATTGCATATAAATTAAATAAACTACCACATATAATTCCTCCCAAATTACTAAAACCCACAAATTAATTACTATATAAAGCATTGCAAGAGCTAATCTAGCAATGAAAGATGAAAGGACAAAGTTGCTAACCTTTGTGATCACTTGAATGGATGGGGGCCATCAAATCTTGACAAAATTTGGGCAAAATGTGTGATGAGCTCGAGGGGGAAGAACAGAGAGGAGAGGGGAAATGGGGAAAAAACAGAGCGAGCTGGACGAAGGGTTTATATGTAGGATGACCTTTAGTACCGGTTCGTGGCACGAACCGGTACTAAAGGTGCTGGAGGGGCCCAAGTTTGACAACATCCTGCCACCACTCTCTTTAGTACCGGTTCGTGGCACGAACCGGTGCTAAAGGTTCGCCACGAACCGGTACTAATGAGCTCCATCCCCCTAGCCGTTGGAACCGGCACTAATGGTCACATTAGTGTCGGTTCTGTTACAAACCGGGACTAATGTGCTTCATATTAGGCCCTTTTTCTACTAGTGCGAGTTCGCCGGCGGAAGAAGAACATCCCTCGAACTGTCCAATGTTGCCTGCGGCGGCTACACTAGAGGTATGTATCCCCTTGAAAGCTAATCATTTGATAGAAGCCCATGTTTGTTTCAGTTTATCGCTTCTGAATTGGTGCCACTTATTGCTCTTTAGTTGATTGTTTCTGAATTGGCCGGTAGATATAAGCCCCTGAAATTGCTTGATTATACAGTTATAAATTTTGTATACCTTGATGTGTTTTCTTCCTTAGGTTCATGTTCACACGAGCAACCAAAAAGGTTCCAGATTCATCTCATGGTCAGGAGTGGGCATGTGAATTAATGCGTGGATGAATCTAGGTATGTTGGTTGGTGCCCAGGTGAGGCGGTCTATTTCTATCTAATCTAACTGTCTAGGCATGCTTGCATGGCGAAGTATTGGAATTATCTATCTATGTTACACACCTATTCATGCACTATTGGAAAGCTAGAGCTGGAGTAGGTTGGCTGTGGACATGCACAAAATACTTTCAACTTTACTTGTTTTATCATTGTTATCAAAAAAACTCTGTCCTTTGGCTTTCTGAAATCTTATGGTATTGTTTCTTGCAGACACAGTTCTTGTCAAGCGGGTAAGGAGATGGGCAGTGGGTGGTTTGATAACCCACAAGTATAGGGGATTGCAACAGTTTTTGAGGGTAGAGTATTCAACCCATATTTATTGATTCGACACAAGGGGAGCCAAAGAATATTCTCAAGTATTAGAAGTTGAGTTGTCAATTCAACCACACCTAGATAACTTAGTATTTGCAGCAAAGTATTTAGTAGCAAAGTGCTACGTCTTGAGCTTGCGTTGGTTTTCCTTGAAGAGGAAAGGGTGATGCAACAATAGTAGCGTAAGTATTTCCCTCAGTTTTTGAGAACCAAGGTATCAATCCAGTAGGAGGCTCCTCACAAGTCCCACGCACCTACACAAACAAACAAAGAACTCGCAACCAACGCGATAAAGGGGTTGCCAATATCTTCACGGCCACTTGCGAAAATGAGATCTAATAGAGATAATATGATAAGAGAAATATATTTTTGGTATTTTATAATATAGATGCAGAAAATAAAGATGCAAATAAAAGTAGATTGGAAGCAAATATGATAAGAGATAGACCCGGGGGCCATAGGTTTCACTAGTGGCTTCTCTCAAGATAGCATAAGTATTACAGTGGGTGAACAAATTACTGTCAAGAAATTGATAGAAAAAGCGAATAATTATGAGATTATCTAGGCATGATCATGTATATAGGCATCACGTCCGCAACAAGTAGACCGACTCCTGCCTGCATCTACTACTATTACTCCACGCATCGACCGCTATCCAGCAGGCATCTAGAGTATTAAGTTCATAAGAACAGAGTAACGCATTAAGCAAGATGACATGATGTAGAGGGATAAACTCAAGCAATATGATATAAACCCCATCTTTTTATCCTCGATGGCAACAATACAATACGTGTTTTGCAACCCTTTTTGTCACTGGGTAAGAACACCACAAGATTGAACCCAAAGCTAAGCACTTCTCCCATGGCAAGAAAGGTCAATCTAGTAGGCCAAACCAAACCGATAATTCGAAGAGACTTGCAAAGATAACTCAATCATATAAAAGAATTCAGAGAAGATTCAATTATTATCCATAGATAAACTTGATCATAAACCCACAATTCATCGTATCTCGACAAACACACCGCAAAAAGAGATTACATCAAATAGATCTCCACAAGAGAGGGGGAGACCATTGTATTGAGATCCAAAAAGAGAGAAGAAGCCATCTAGCTAATAACTATGGACCCGAAGGTCTATGGTAAACTACTCACAACTCATTGGAAGGGCTATGGTGTTGATGTAGAAGCCCTCCGTGGTGGAATCCTCCCAGTAACGCCGCGACGGCTCCAAGATGGGATCTCGCGGATACAGAAGGTTACGGTGGCGGAAATATTTCTTTCATGGCTCCCTGGATGTTTTCGGGGTATGTAGGCTTATATAGGAGGAAGAAGTACGTCGGTGGCCGCCCGAGGGGCCCACGAGACAGGGGGCGCCCTACCCTCTCGTGGCCGCCTCGGCTGCTTCTTAACTTGCACTCCAAGTCCTCTGGATCACGTTCGTTCCAAAAATCACGCTTCCAAAGGTTTCATTCCATTTGGACTCCGTTTGATATTTCTTTTCTTCGAAATACTGAAATAGGCAAAAAAAACAGCAATACGGGCTGGGCCTCCAGTTAGTAGGTTAGTCCCAGAAATGATAATAATGTGTAAAATAAAGCCCATAAACATCCAAAACAGGTAATATAATAGCATGGAACAATAAAAAATTATAGATACATTGGAGACGTATCACAAAGTAATATGGAAGTAACGGTAACAATGGCAAAAGTAAAAGTAGCAGTTTTGTAGTAATTGTAACAGTGGCAACGGTAAAGTAACTAAGAAAAGATCAATATGTGAAAAGCTCGTAGGCATTGGATAAGTGATGGATAATTATGTCGTTTGCGATTCCTCATGCAATAGTTAAAACATAGGGTGACACAGAACTAGCTCCAATTCACCAATGTAACATAGACATGTATTCCGAATATAGTCAAACGTGCTTATGGAAAAGAACTTGCATGACATCTTTTGTCCTACCCTCCCGTGGCAGCGGGGTTCTAATGGAAACTAAGGGATATTAAGGCCTCCTTTTAATAGAGTACCGGACCAAATCATTAACACTTAGTGAAAACATGAACTCCTCAAACTACGGACATCACCGGTAAGTATCCCGATTATTGTCACTTCGGGGTTAACGGATCATAACACATAATAGGTGACTATAGACTTGCAAGATAGGATCAAGAACTCACATATATTCATGAAAACATAATAGGTTCAGATATGAAATCATGGCACTCGGGCCCTAGTGATAAGCATTAAGCATAGCAAAGTCATAGCAACATCAATCTCAGAACATAGTGGATACTAGGGATCAAACCCTAACAAAACTAACTTGATTACATGGTAAATATCATCCAACCCATCACCGTCCAGCAAACATACGATGGAATTACTCACGCACGGTGGGGAGCATCATGAAATTGGTCATGGAGGATGGTTTATGATGACGATGGCGACGGATTCCCCTCTATGGAGCCCCAAACGGACTCCAAATCAGCCCTTCCGGGAGAGTTTAGGGCTTGGCAGTGGCTCTGTATCATAAAACGCGATGAATCCTTCTCTCCTATTTTTTCTCCCCGCACGTGAATATATGGAGTTGGAGTTGAGGTCGGTGGAGCACCAGGGGGCCCACGAGGCAGGGCGTGCCTTAGGGGGGGGCGTCCCCCACCCTCGTGGACAGGGTGTGGGCCCCCTGGCCTTGATTCTTTCGCCAGTATTTTTTATTAATTCCAAAACTAACTTCCGTGGAGTTTCAGGTCATTCCAAGAACTTTTATTTCTGCACAAAAATAACACCATGTCAGTTCTGCTGAAAACAGCGTCAGTCCGGGTTAGTTCCATTCAAATCATGCAAGTTAGAGTCTAAAACAAGGGCAAAAGTGTTTGTAAAAGTAGATACGACGGAGACGTATCATGCTTCCCATCACACTCTGCTGTAGTTCATACTCGGTTCAGCAAAAGTTCTTTTTCCGTGGAAAACCGGAGGATTTCAGTTTGTTAGTGCTCGACTGCTCGTAGAATGTCAAAACACTACTGGGGAAAACCTTATACACAACATCTTAGCAGTAGCGCTGGACAAATATGGGCGCTACTGCTACTTAGTAGTAGCACGTATAAATAAACCGCGCTACGGCTACTACTTTAGCAGTAGCGCGTGCTATGACAACGCGCTGCTGCTATGTTTGTACTGGGCGCAGATAGCTAGCCCCACTTAGCAGTAGCGCGTATCTCTGGCCAGCGCTACGGCTACGTCCCATAGCAGTAGCGCATGCTAGGAAAACGCGCTACTACTTACTTACCTTATCCTACACGCGCCCGACCCTCTCACTCACTCTCCCTCTCACTCTCACTCTCGCCCGTGCCGGTTTTCCGTCGTCCGCTGCCGACGCGCTGCTCCTCTCCATCAAGGTACTCCCTCTGGCCTGCCTCCTCCCCCCATCCTCCTCCCCTCCTTCCGGCCGCCCCTCCCATCGCCCCTTCCTCCTCCTCCTCCGGCCGCCCCCTCCCTCCTCCTCCTCCGGATGCCCCTTCCACCACCTCCCCCTGCCCCTCCCTCCTCCTCCGGCCGCCCCTCCCCCTCCTCCCCCTGCCCCTCCCTCCTCCGATCCCACCAGCCTCCTCCCCCTCCTCCTCTCTCCTTCCTCCTCCCTTCCCCTCCTCCCTCCATCTTTTTTTCTTCTGTTTTTACTATAGTTTTTTTACTGTTTTTAGTAAGTGTTTAAAATAATTAGTAAATAAATTAATAAAACTAGTTGAACTAGTTTATTTTTAGTAAGAACTAGTTGAATTAATAGAACTAATGTATTTTTAGTAAGAAAATTAATATAACTAGTTGAACTAGTTTATTTTTAGAAAGAACTAGTTTATTTTTATTTATAGTAAGTTTATTTTTAGTAAGAACTAGTTGAACATGTCACATTTGTTGTTATTTTTTTAGTTTAAGCAATTATTCCCGCATTGACGTCGACGATGCCTATCCCGCATCCTCGTCGTCGATACCCGTCGTTCGCTAGGGTTTTAGTTGTATCAGTGATCGATGCAATATGTATGATACTATTCGAGATGTATTTTTTTTGCAGAAATCTAGGAGCCCCTCCATCATCCCCGCCGTCGTCCCCATCACCGACCCCCTCCGACCTCGAGGTGAGACCAGACAAATCTCCATGTCAATATGAGTCCTATAAGATATGATGTAGATAAAAACATGTTAAATAGGATATGTGTTTGCCCAAGTGGCCGGTAATGTTTGCAGGTTACACCTCCGAGTGGCCTATATTTTGCCGGAGTGTTGATTAATTTCCGTCCCGGCAAAGTTCAGGCGCTCGAATGTCCTTTTTTAGCAAAGGTCATGCCAAAAAATTTCGTGAATTTTGGCATGACTTGTGCTAGAATATGTAGGAAATATTGAGTGGCCTGGATTTTCTAGAAAGATAATTAAACGATATTTCGGGTTGACTTTAATTCTGTTGAGGCCGAAGAATCCTGACTGTTGTTGTGGGGGTCGTTTCTCCTTCTTCTCCTTGTGCTAGACCTTTTTTATGCACTAGGGGAAGGAGGAGTAACGACCATCACCGACGGTCAAAAAATCAGTGAGGGAGTGTGTCCACCATATATGAGAGAACGAAGAAGAATGCCGACTGTTGTCATGGGGGTCGCTTCTCCTTCGTTCCCGTGTGCTAGACATTTTGGTTTAATGCACTCCGGGACGAAGGGAGGAGCGGTCATCACCAACGGTCGAATATATACACCATGTGAGCTGGGAGTTTAAAAAAAAACTCGACGGACCGATAGTCAACCCGTGCTGAATAATAATGATCTAATTTAGTTTTTGGAGTACATATATTTAATTGTACAAGTTTAATCTTTTAATTATGAACATAGCAAATGTCGTCGGACGAAGAAGGTCCCAGGGAGTGCTCCTGGTGCGGCGACAACCGGGGTTTATGCGACAGGCCTCACCTGGACGAAGGTCGGCGCTTCAGCATTAAGCTCGAGGAGGCCTTCGATTGTGATACAGTAAGATACGACGCAAAGTGTGTTTTTTTGTAATTAAGCTCGACTTCTACTACTTCAACGTGTAATTTTCGTCTTTTACAATTCGACTAGCTTATCCCATGCCATACAAAACGCTATGTCTTGGAGAGGATGGGTTTTGAAGATCATGAGAGAAATGAAATAAAGAAAATTAATCTAAGGACCCGTCATGGTATGGATTTTGAGGTAAATCTATACAATTCTGAGAGCGTATCCCATTTTGGTTTCCTGGGTTGGGAAGCACTTTGCAAGATGTATGATTTTCAAGAGGGTATGTTTGTCACCATGGATCTTGGGGATCCTGACATCGACCAAGACAATTTGGACATTTGGGTCCTTGTTGATACACTTCCAATTCTACCGCTATGTGAGTTCCTCAAACATAGTTATTAAGTAATTTATATTGTTTATTTCAAAATAGTTGACAACTTATTTTCATTCATAGCTTATTTTCATTCTTCAAATAATGTGCGGAAGATGGTAGACAGAACCAACTACACCGATGGCTCTGAGTTAACTTATCAGGAGAAAAATTATTTGGTTGCATATTGTACTGAAATTGAGTATTACAATGCCTTTTATCAAACTCCTCCAAATTATGGTCAATACGTGCCACTAGTGCACGTGTTGAACCACGATAACTTCCATGGAGATATCCTGGTAAGATTCTTTTACTATTACGACATCCGTGCATCTTTTGCATACTTCTAAAACTGAACTACATTGCTAACTGTGAAGTTATTACTATGTTTTTCAACAGAAAATCCCGACGGATTGTGTGCCTCATTTGATGTATCAGAATGGTCGTCTTGATGTTTTGAACATACAGCCATGTCGTCCTACGAATCTCATCTTTCCATACCAGATTTCTAAAAACGGAGAACACATGATATAATCAAAGAATGGAAAAAATGTATGGACAGTCGTAAGGAGGTTCTTGGAAGCAACATTGTGCGAAAGGCAAGAATTGGAGACAGGATAATCTCCATTCTCCATAATGGAGAGTTAGGGGCTATCTTGTTTTATGCTATTTTACCTAAGATAATATAGTAGGTCCTAAGAGAATGTAGTAGGTCCTTTGAGGTAAAATATGTTTATGAGAGTTGATGATGAGGAGTAGTTGTGATTATGTCTAGTGACCAACTTGTATGTGATGTCTGATTGATGAAAACGATGATCATGACCAACTTGTATATGACAATGATGTATTATGATGATAAGTTGTTAATGATATGACGATGATGATATTTATTACTCCCTCCGTTCCTAAATATTTGTCTTTTTAGAAGTTTTAAATGGTGACTACATACGGAGCAAAATGAATGAATCTATACTCTAAAATATGTCTATATACATCCGTATGTGGTGACCATTTGAAATCTCTAGAAAGACAAATATTTAGGAACGGAGGGAGTATATCATTGGTTGAAAGAACCACAGATTAGTTCCACTTGAAACTAGTCCATGGTTCTTTCTTCCGGTGATGTAATAACTCATTATGATGTAAAAACATTCTCTAAATTGCTGCGGTATGAAAACTTGTATAAAGGTGTATGAATACAACATGAAATAAAAAAGAAATACGGAATAATAGCAGTAGCGCGTGCTAAGAGAAGCGCTACTACTAATTACCAGTAGCGCTTATAGTATAAAGCGCTGCTACTAACTCGATATAGCAGTAGCGTGGTCCAACCCACGCTACTGCTAACCTTTAGCTATAGCGCCTTACTAGTAGCGCAATTCCACGCGCTACTGATAGGGTTTTCCCTAGTAGTGGAAGAAAGATGTCATACGGAGGTTTAACCAAGATTTCCTTTTGTTGGCTTTCCTGTGTAATTAGCACTTACAAATATGGAGTGCAGGTAGGAGAATGCTACGGTTCTGCATGCATCTGACGGGTGACGTGGACCAGCCCTGCGGCTCTACATAACCATCAGATAACCTTGGACGATCATGCCTCTTTGCTAGAGAAGATTGTAGCTTGTGAAGTTTGTGTCTGACTCACCATTAAATGGTTCAATATGCTCTCTTGTGGTTTAATTGATGATCTCTTTTTCTTAGTGTTGTGTATACAATCAGAAATCTGAGACTGGAGAGAAAACTAGGTGTTTGCCACATTGTTTCGGTTACTTCCATCTGGCGATTCCAGGTTAGTTAGAACATCTTGTTTCTGATTGTGAATTTTGCACATTGGGACTATTACTCCTGATGCTACAGCTGAAACTTAGAAACTGTAGATATTTAGCTTGCACAACCTGGGTACCATTTTTGTAGACATGTTTGAAATTTTCTTAGGATAAAATAAACACATTGTTTTTGTTTGTTAAATAGAGTAAATCATAGCTTTCTAGATGATAGTTTTTGGTCTGTTAGTAACTTGGTCTGAGTTGTTGCCTCTGTAATCCTGCGCCTAGTTTAGTCGTCAGTCAAGTTCAGTCAGAAATAAAACGGCTAGTGCATGAGCCTGTTTGTGCACTGACCGATTCTTAGTTTGCTTAGGTAGGTTAGTTAGGCTGCTGTGCGCGCATCGTGGGATGGCACGAGCTCATGCGAGCATGGCGGCGTCAAGGGAGGTGGCGAGCGGACGTGGGATGGCACCGCCGTGAAGCTCGGATCACTCTCCCTGTCATTCTGTAATCGCAGTATAAATAACAGAGAAGAAAAACAAGAAAAGTTGCAGTTTGTGCGCAACGCAAAACACCTAGTCTCCTCTCTGAATCCGATCGATCTTGCTGCCGCTGCCTGACAATTGGCATCAGAGCGGGGTTCGCGTGGTTCCTGTATCGCCATGGCCGGCAGCAACAAGGATGGAGAGTCAGGGGAACCGAGGGGGCGCAAGTCGCCAACGAGGTCGCCGACGCGGACGCCGTTGACGCGGCCGCGCGGAAGGAGCATGGCTCGGAGGGGCGTCAGCGAGGTCATCGTCCACGAGCGCGTGATCCGCGATGGCGGCGCGAGCTCCCACATCTTCTACCCCACGCTGACGTCAACGAACTACATCGAGTGGGTGCAGGTGATGAAAATCAACCTGCGCGCGCAGGGTCTCTGGGAGGCCACGACCGACATGGGAGAGTCGGGGGATCGCGAGGACATGGCGGCGCTATCGGCACTGATCCGTGCGGTGCCACCGGAGTTGGTGCCCATCCTCGCCACCAAGGACACCTCCGCTGAGGCGTGGGAGGCGATCAAGCTGATGAAGATGGGGGTGCACCGTGCGCGCAACGCGCGCGTAACGCGACGGCGCAGCGCCTCCGCAAGGAGTTCGAGGCGCTCGTGTTCAAGGACGGCGAGACGCTTGACAGTTTCTCCATCCGCGCCACGAACGTCGCCAACAACCTGCGATCCTTGGGTGACAAAGTGGAGGAGGTAAAGGTTGTAGAAAAGATCCTCAATTCCGTTCCCTCTAAGTACTCGCAGATAGCATGCTGGATCGAGACTCTGGTCGATCTGGAAGATCTGTCTGTGGAGGAGCTGATGGGCCGGCTCACGGCTGCTGAAAAGCGGTACGGGGGCGGGTCCTCGGAGGGAGCAGGGTCCCAACTTCTCCTCACGGAGGAGGAATGGATCGCGTGCGACAAGGAGATGAAGGAGCAGGGCTCGAGCTCCGGCGGCGCCAGCGGCAAGAGAGGTCGCGGCAAGCCGCAAAACGGCAAGGGCAACGGTGGCCGCGACATGTCGCATGTCAAGTGCTACAACTGCAACAAGTTTGCAGGACACTTCTCGCGTGACTGCAAGGAGCCACGGCGAGAACGAAAGGGGCAACTGTAGCAGCCCCGAGCGCAGGCACACCTCGCTCAGGCCAGCGAGGAGGAGAAGGCTGCCCTTCTCATCCGCACCTGCACGATCAGCGACGACGACAGCCCGTCGCTGCTGATGGCACGAGTGGACGTGACGACGACACTACTGAACGGCAACGGCGCACACGTCGATCTGGTGGAGGAACGCGTCCTCCTCGCCAACGAGCCGCGCTGTGACGACACCAGGTTCCTCGACACAGGGGCGAGCAACCACATGACAGGGAATCGCTCTGTCTTCTCAGAGCTGGACACCTTCGTCACGGGCACAGTGAAGTTCGGGGACGTATCGCTGGTGGAGATCAAGGGGCGCGGCACCGTGCTCTTCGCGTGCGCGAACAGCGATCACCTTGCCCTCGTCGACGTCTACCACATCCCTCGACTTCGCAGCAGCATCATCAGTCTCGGACAGCTCGAGGAAAACGGCTGCCAAATCACAATCCGTGATGGGTACCTCAAGCTCCATGATCGCCACGAACGCCTTCTCGCCACGGTGCCCAGGGCGCGGAACCGTCTGTACCTCGTCACGCTCGCCATCGCCAAGCCAGTGTGTCTCGCGGCGGTGCGCGGCGATGAATCCTGGAGGTGGTACGAGCACTACGGCCACCTCAACTTCGACGCACTCCACAAGCTTGCACGCTGCGACATGGTGCGTAGCCTGCCCGCAATTGATCACGCCGGGCAGCTGTGCGACAGTTGTCTGGCGGGCAAGCAGCACCGCACCTCGTTCCCGCAGCAGGCCAAGAGACGTGCCACGGGCCTGCTCGATCTGGTGCACAGCGACCTGTGCGGCCCGATCACGCCGGTGACGCGAGGAGGGCGCCGTTATTTCCTTTTGCTGGTCGACGATCTGAGCCGTCATATGTGGCTCACGCTCCTAACGACGAAGGATCAGGCCGCAGCAGCTATCAAGTAGTTCAAGGCTGGGGCAGAGGTGGAGACACGGCGCAAGCTGCGTTTGCTCCGCACGGACCGTGGCGGGGAGTTCACTGTGGCCACGTTCTCTGCATTCTGTGCAGACGAAGGCGTGGGACGGCAGCTCACAGCGCCGTACTCACCACAGCAAATCGGTGTCGTAGCTCGTCGTAACCAGACGATCATCACCACCGCATGGAGCATGATGAAAGCCATGGCGGTGCCGGCCAGGTTTTGGGGGGAGGCGGTGTCAACAGCCGTGTACCTCTTGAACCGCTCGCCCACGAAAAGCGTCGATGGCAGGACCCCGTTTGAGGTATGGCATGGATACCAACCTGATGTGAGTTACTTGCGCGTGTTTGGCTGTGTCGTACACGTCAAGGTCACGAAGCCGCACCTGTCGAAGCATGAAGACAGGAGCAAGCCGATGGTGTTTTCGGCTACGAGCCTAGAACTGCGGCATACCGTGTCTACGACCCTGTCGGCAATCGCGTGCACGTCACACGCGACGTCTTTTTCGACGAGGGTGCTCGCTGGGGCTGGAAGAACACTGCGGAGGCGCAGGAGGCTGCTCCACTCCACGTCGAGTTCTTCTCCTACCCAGCCACAAGCACCCTGGCTAAAAAGGTGGCCACGACGAATGAAGGTGTTGCCTCCGAACCAGCAACGCCTGCACTAGCGCCAAACGCTCTCGAGAGCGACGGCGCGTCGGGAAGCTGCCCTTCGCCACCACCAAGTCCCAACTCCACCGCTGCAGCCACAACCACCACTCCACCATGCCCACTGCACCCCATGGTTACACGGGCACGCGACGGCATTGTGCAGCCCAACAAGCTGTACGATGACTTTGTGTTGGCAGCAGAGGTGGATGCATTCGAGCTGGACGAGCAGTGTCTGGCTGCTGCGGAGGAACCAGCCAGTGTGGACGTAGCGCTGTCTGAGGCGTGCTGGAGAAGGGCCATGGACGACGAGCTGGGGTTGATTCATGGTAACGATACGTGGGAGCTCGCCACGCTCCCGCGTGGTCACCGCGCGATTGGCCTCAAATGGGTCTTCAAGGTCAAGAAGGACCCAGAGGGCAATGTGATCAAGCACAAGGCGCGCCTTGTCACCAAGGGCTACGTCCAACGACAAGGGGTGGACTTCGACGAGGTCTTCGCGCCGGTAGCAAGGATGGAGACCGTGCGGTTGCTGCTCGCAGTGGCCGCCCACTGTGAGTGGCAGGTGCACCACATGGACGTAAAGTCCGCGTTCCTCAACGGCGATCTCACGGAGGAGGTCTACGTACACCAGCCACCGGGGTACATCAGCGTCGGCAACGAGAACAAGGTGCTGCGGCTGTGGAAGGCGCTCTATGGACTCTGTCAGGCACCGCGGGCATGGAATGCAAAACTGGACGAATCCCTCGTCACGCTTGGATTCGAGCGGAGCCCGCTCGAGCACGCCATGTACAAGAGGAGCAGCGGCAAGGGGACGCTCATCGTCGGCGTCTACGTCGACGGCCTGATCATCACGGGCACTTACGAGGAGGAGATCACAGCGTTCAAGGAACAGATGCATCATCTGTTTGACATGAGCGACCTCGGCCGGCTAAGCTACTACCTAGGGCTGGAGGTGAAGCAGGAGGCAGGTGAGATCACCATCTGCCAAAGTTACCATGCTCTGAAGATCCTGGAGGCGGCCGGCATGTCTGGCTGCAACGCTTGCCACACGCCGATGGAAGCGCGGCTGAAGCTGTACAAGGGGAGCCCTGGTGACGCAGTCGACGCCACGCGTTTTCGGAGCATCATCGGGAGCCTTCGGTATCTCTGCAACACCAGGCCTGACATCACGCACGCCGTTGGCATGGTGAGCAGGTACATGGAGGCTCCTACGACGGCGCACTGGGCTGCGGTGAAACAAGTGCTGCGCTACGTCAGCGGAACAACAGGATATGGATGCTGCTACATGAAGGGGAAGACATCGGATCCTGGTCTGACAGGGTTCAGTGATAGCGATCACGCAGGCGATCTCGACGATCGCAAGAGCACGACTGGATACGCCTTCTTCCTCAACTCAGGCATCATCACGTGGACGTCGCAGAAGCAGAAGGTTGTCGCCCTTTCGTCCTGTTAGGCGGAGTACATTGCGGCGGCGACAGCAGCGTGTCAAGGGGTGTGGCTGAGTCATCTTCTTGGGGAGCTGATCGGCAAACCGCCGGCAACGGTGAAGCTGCGGATAGACAACATGTCCGCAATCGAGCTTTGCAAGAACCCAGTCCATCACGAGCGCAGCAAGCACATCGACACTCGTTACCACTACATTCGTGAGAAGGTCGCGGAGGGCAAGGTGGGCGTTGAGCATGTCGGAACCAACGGCCAGCTCGCCGACGTTCTTACCAAGGCATTGGGCCGTGCAAGATTCACGGAGATGAGGCTCAAGCTTGGAGTCATGGAGATTTCACCAGGGCGTCAGGATTAGGAGGGGATTTGTTGCCTCTGTAATCCTGCGCCTAGTTTAGTCGTCAGTCAAGTTCAGTTAGAAATAAAACGGCTAGTGCATGAGCCTGTTTGTGCACTGACCGATTCTTAGTTTGCTTAGCTAGGTTAGTTAGGCTGCTGTGTGCGCATCGTGGGATGGCACGAGCTCATGCGAGCATGGCGGCGTCAAGGGAGGTGGCGAGCGGACGTGGGATGGCACGGCCGTGAAGCTCGGATCACTCTCCCTGTCATTCTGTAATCGCGGTATAAATAACAGAGAAGAAAAACAAGAAAAGTTGCAGTTTGTGCGCAACGCAAAACACCCAGTCTCCTCTCTGAATCCGATCGATCTTGCTGCCGCTGCCTGACATGAGTGATGTTATTGTCTTCATTAAGACCAGTGGAGCCCCTGATTTTCATTGAACTCGCTCTCAAAGACATGGCCACATATATACAGGTTATTAAAGTTTGGCATGGTTTTGTTTTAATAAAATGGGTGCTCTACTCTATTTTGTACCTTGTGTTCTGTTGTGATAACAGGATTTTTTTGTTGGATAACCCTCCAATTGATGAATGTGGTGATCTGAGCTCTTGCAGATTTACTAATATAGTGACAATCCTTCAGATTCAGGGGATACAATGTCGGATTACATTATGCGGACGTATTGAAGGCAAAAATTCTTGTGGTTGAGGTATTATGTGCTACAGCTTTAGCAGTACATAACCAACTAACATTCTTTATAAATAGCAACAAGCAGTTTTCATCTCCAAGCATATTCGAAAGCGAAAACACTTTGTATTGTTTATCAAAACTGTATGATGAGATAGTCCAGAGTGTTGGACTAAAATTGGAGAACACAAGTTTATCAGAAACAATAAGAATTTGTCATCAAGGATCTAAGAGCTCTTGAAATACGTTGTTCTCCTCTTTTGATTCTCCTTTCAGTACATAAGATTGCAGACTCTGGTTCATAAGTATAAGGATGAAAATAACTTTAAATACCATAATGCACCTCTGTTCGATTCGATTCAAAGTGCAATAATGTACAGACCATTAATTGTTAGTCCCTCCTTCCGGAAATAAGTGACGCTGTTTTAATTCAAAATTGAACTAAAACAACATCACTTATTTCCGGATGGAGGGAGTATATGATTTCTTTATTTGGTTGCTGCATCCCCTTTATACATCAAAATCAGTGTTCTACAATGCTGATTTATGTTGGTTGGAAAGAGGATCGCAACAGAGGCACAATAAACTGCCGGTATATTAACATCATATTGGCGATCTTAAGTAGGTTGTGCCTTTTTTTTGCCCGGTGCAATGCACGGGCATTTGTACTAATATAACCAACGAGCAAAAGCTTCAATGCAGTCCCAATGATCATCCGCGGGGGTGGGGGTGGGGTGTTTGAAACACCCGCTCGCAATGATCATGTTTCCTTTGTTGAAACCCAATTGAATAAACAGAGTTGGTCCATAGGCCACGCAAATTGAATGACGGCTATGGGCCCGAGAGGAGTGACCCAAATATTAGGTTGTAATAACAACTGTACATGTATTTACTTAGTGTTTATAGTAGTCCCTAGGTGATTTATGAATCTAGATGTAATCTTTATTATTTCTGGTGTTTATTGTACTACCATGATTGAAAATGAATAGACCACAAAAAGCGTGTACCATATACAACTAGCGTGTACCATATCTTTACATCATAATAAAGCATCGATGCTCCTGGTCGTACATCATCGTACATTTTGCAGAAAAGTCCCTGCACTTTTGTGAAATCAACCCATGGTCCCGATTCAAGTGGGAACAAACATTTTTCTTTTTGTAGAAACCCCCTAAGGTTTCAGTTAATCAACAGGCAGTCCTATTTTAAGTGAGAATAGAAAACATTTTGAATTTTTGTAGAAAACCACCTAAGATTTTGGTTAATTAACCTGCCGTCCGTCTAGAAAATAATGTTTCTATAGATTCAAATGATTTTTTAAATATTCATATCTTTTAAACCGTAACTTCAATTTTAACGTGTTATATATGAAAGTCGATTCAAAAATGTGTAAAATATGAATATGATGTTATTTGTACCTGTTAACCATTTTTAAATGTTTTTTGGGGACAGATTCAAATGCTTTAAAAAATATTCGTATCTTTTACTAACTCTAATTTTAACATGTTACATATGAAAATTGATTGAAAAATATGTAGAATATGAATATGATGTCGCTTCACATGTTAATAATTTTAAAATGTTTTTTTAGAATGCACCATTAATCGCTAGTTCACAATTCGTCTTTCTTTTGTATTGGTGCAGATTCAAATTGAAAATGAACACCTCAACAAAAACAAATTGGAGACAAAAGAAACCATCTATAACCATGCATGTCCGTCGGCGAGAATGGGAAGAAGGATAAACAGCAAGACTGATAGGATGCCATGTTGAAATAAAGAACGTGCACCTATTGGGGTCTTGAGTCATGGTTATTGTGTTAGGGATGTGTGGTATTTTTTTCTCCCCTTGCAACGCACGTGCTCTTTTTCAAGTAGAAACAATCCAATTAGATAGGTACAAGTGATTCAGTCAGCATCCCTAGTGCCTCTCTGATAGACGTCCTGCAAGTTATACTAAAATCTATACTAACTAGATTTCTAAATTTAAATTAATAAAAAACCTTTTGTTTAAGAAACTCATAGGAGCTCTAGCATCCACTAAATGAAACCAACCAGCGGGAATGACAAGTAAACAAATTTTATGTATGCAAAATTGAATCGATGACATTTTATAGTCGTTGGTAATCCATGTTATTACAATACCAAGAGAGCATTCAAGTCTTATCAAATTATTGTGAACCTAGCTTGCAACTTGTAAGAGCATCTCCAACGGATGCGCTTAATAAGCCACGCGCGGGAAAAAAACGCCTATTTAGCGTGCAAGAGATAAAAAATAGTGCTCCAGTAGAAACTGTAAAATAGAGCGCCCACAAAAACGAAGTTGTAACTTTAGCGCGGGGGCTGCAGGGCTCCAAATTTGCGGCGCCGGCTTGTGCGTGCGGGCTGCTGCATGTGGGGCCGCCGGGTTGGGCATCGTGTTTTTGTGCGTCTCGTAAACCTCTCGTAAACTTTTTTAGCGTGCTGCGCTACCGCGCGTCTGTTGGAGATGCTCTAAATGGTTCAATTTATACTCTAGAAGATTCTATAAATATGCTAACTAATATTAAACTAGAAATCATTATTGAGATATTACTTAGGTATTACACTTTAGAGATCTCTACCATGATATTTAATGATACTAACAAATACATGAACACATGCACATAGACACAAATATATACAGATACACCATAATTTATGCAATCATCAATAAAAAATAGGAGAAGTAATTTTTGGTGATTTTTGTTATATTTGATAATAAAAACACCACTATAGTTACTATTTAATAACATTGTTATGTAGTTAAGTATGATAATAAAAATAAAAATTATACTCATTAGTATTATAATATGATTGAAATAAGTTTCAATAGGTATAAATGTTTTGTATAAAAATATTATTTAAATTATTAGTGAAGATTTAAAAGGCACGATTATGTAAGAAAATAAGTCTAAACTTTTCAATTTGGCAACATCTTTAGTTTTAGGTAACAGAGCGATAATGCGGAGCTGACCACCCGGCCCAATCACTTTATTCACTTGATTAATCCCACAGCCATTCACATGTTTTGGTATAAAACTGCATCTTTTGCCCTGATCAGGCATGCCCCCTGGCCCTGTGACCCGGGCATTGAACACGTACAAGCCATGCCGCTGGCCCGGCTCGATCGGCCGTAAAAGTGGCACGCCGGGGCCGGCCGGCGCAGGCTGGCATCTGTCCAGGATGATTGTTTCATTTGTTCGTTTGGCTGCAGGGACCATCCTAGTCGTAGTCATAGTACCATACGACGACAGCGCAAGGACACATCCCACATGCCCTTATTTGATTATCCTGTGCATAGTTGGACAACTTCTTCCAAGATCTTATGAGCATCTAAAGTATGCCAGCAATACTAGTATCATGCAACTAAAATCCATCAACCTGCCAAATGTGCCATGCAATACCACAAATATTCATGTACCTCGCACAAGATAATCTCCACATAGTAGAGCACTTGCTCTTTTCTTTTTGTAGTTGACATTGAGTCAGCTAGGATGTCAAATATGTCGAGCAGAACGGTGTACTCTCCCCCATGCATCTTAGCTCTTGTTGTGAGACACCTTGATAGTCATTTTTTTCTTCACAATCAGCAGCCGGAGGAAAAAACACATTTATCTTATTTGACCTTTGAAGTAAGACCACATGCTCCATGGCTTCCGGGAACGAGCCGACGAAAGGCAAGCATATACATGTTATGAATACAAAACAACAGGTCATCGCAAACCCAGACATGTCAAGGTTGACGAGCCTCACTATGTGATAGCTCTGTCCGCTTGACAGATGCATCGGGCGGTGTCATCAAACATCCTTTGTATGAAGCTGGGCATATGAGAAGCTCCCGTAGCTTCTTTCAATGTAGAAGTACCTTGAGCCCTTCCAGCCCCGTGCACCGTCACATTCCACTAATATTGTCTCCACGGATGCACATGCACTGCCTGGGAAACCCAGAATTGTCTTGGGTAGCTAGCGGAACGAAGCGGGAGCAAATTGCAGTGCGGCGGGAGGCAAAAAATAGGCCATATCTGGCTGTCTAGGAGGATCTTGAGCGCCCTAAAGTGGTACAACTATATATATATATTCGACGACCAAAAGCATCATGCACTCCCGATGATCATCCGCGGGGGTGGGGGTGGGGTGGTCGAAACACCTGTTGGCAATGATCATGTTTCCTTTGTTGAAACCCAATTGGATAAACAAAGTTGGTCCATAGGCCACGAAAATTGAATGACGACTCTAGGCCCCGAGAGGAGTGCCCCAAATATTAGGTTATAATAACAACTATCCATGTATTTATTGTGTATGTGAAAAATTAAAATACTAAATCTGCAGGAGAAAATCTACACCACGGACTAGTAGCATGTACCATATAGAAACAAGCCAATTATATAGATGAAAGTGATTCAATCAGCCTCCTAGTCTCTCTCGGATAGACTCCCAGCAAGTTATACTGAAATCTATACTAACTAGATTTCTATATTTAAATTAATGCAAAACCTTTTGTTTAAGAAACTCATAGGAGCTCTGGCATCCACTAAATGAAACCAACAAGCGAGAATGACAAATAAACAATTTGTACGTATGCAAAATTGAATCAATGACATTTTATATTCGTTGGTAATCCATGCTATTACAATACCAAGTATAGAGCATTCAAGTCTTATCAAGTTATTGTGAATCTAGCTTGCAACATACTTGTCAATGGTTCAGTTTATACTCTAGAGGATTCTATAAATATGTTAACTAATAATAGACTACAAATCGTGATTAAAATATTAGTTAGCTATGACATTTTAGAGACCTCCACCATGATATTTAATGATATTAACAAATACATGAGCACATGCACATAGACACAAATATATACGTATACACCATAATTTATGCAATCATCAATAAAAAATTGAAGAAGCAATTTTCGTAGTGATTTTTTATACTCCCTCCCTCCCAAAATTCTTGTCTTAGATTTGTCTAAATATGGATGTATCAAGTCACATTTTAGTATTAGATACATCTGTATCTAGACAAATCTAAGACAAATTTTGGAACGGGGGAAATAATTAATAACAAAAACACTATTATTAATGTTTAATAATACAGTTATGTAGTTAAGTATGACAAAAAACATAGAAATTATACTTATTCCTATTATACATAAGGTCAAGTATGTTGCTACAATTCACATGTCCAAATTGTGGTAGAACTGAAAAATACTAGTTCATTCAAGACTTAAAAATAATATTTTTCTGGAGGATTGCACAAAATAGGAACAAATGCATGTCAGTACAAATTCAGATCAAGTAATTGTTTCGATAAAAGTTTGGCTTTTTGTAGGATTTTCGCAGCACAGAGAAACAGAGATGTGACATTACATATTTAGGTTGGAGTTGTGTTGGTTTATACCCCTCGCTATTACTAAGTTGATAGTAGTAGCGTGGGTTTATACCCCTCCCTACTACTAAGTGGTCTCTATCGTGCCCCCCCCCCCCCCAGGACAATGCCATAGTATAGTAGCGAGGGGTATAAACCCACGCTACTACTATCAACTTAGTAGTAGCGTGGGTTTATACCCCTTGCTACTACTAAGTACAAGGTAGGTTAAGGCCCTATATCCTCGATCGAATCCCTCCTCTCTCCCCTACTCTCCCTCTCTCTCCATAGGCTCTCCCATGGTGCTCCTGCTCAAGCACACCTCCTCCTTCATGGCGCCCAACGATTTCGTCTCCTCGCGTCGCCGGCGTCCAGGAGCTCGTCCATCTTCCCCCTCGCCTCCATGCCACCACGACGGAGCACCTCACCGCCGACGACCATCCCCGATGCACCCTCCATCTCCTTCCTTTCTCCCTTGTTTCTGTTTTTTCCTCTCCCTTTCCCTTCGGTTTTACTCACCACCCATGCCCATGCCTGCGCAGGTTGTCGACATGACCAACCAAGAGCTCCCTGCCTTGGCCGCGAAGAGGATCTTCACACTGTCGTCTTGCTCTGCACTGGATCTGATCCCTCTCCAACATTCGTCATTGGATCTGGTCTGCCACTGCCCGTCCGCACCTCTAGCGACCCCTGTCGTCGCTGGATCGAACCATTGACACCATTGACAGCACAAACGGGGTCAAGATTTTATTTTTGGTTTTTGAAATTAATAGTAGTAGCGCGGGTCACAGACATGCGCTACAGATAGTTAGTACTAGCGTGTGTGGAACCCGTGCTAATACTAACACGCGTACTAGTAGCGCGGGATGCACCGCGCTACTACTATCAATTAGCTATAGCGACGTAGTAGTAGCGCAGGCACCCACGCTATTACTAAGCTTTTTCCTAGTAGTGGTAGTGTAGACATTTCAACACACAACACTTTCCAAAATCTCAAACTACAATCTCCAAAAAGAACTTGACGATAGATAATGGGAGAATTTTCCAGAATCTTGATTATGTAGAATCCTGCGCGAAAAGAACTGGCCCTTCACCACGTCATTGGTGGCCCATACAGGTCCCGTTATGTGGTCAGGACAACTCGATGGCTCATCCTCGGATCGACGACAACAATGGTTGTGGGAAGACATGCCTCCCTGGACACCTCTTTGTCTTCGGCAGTGTCACACTCTACACCGATTTGGCTTGCCACCTCAGCCAGATCTAAAACTTCGCTCCAGGCAAGACCATCAGGTTTGGGAATATGGAGTACGTTGTGGATGCCCGCAGCGAGCTAGCGTTTTTGGGTTGGGTGTCAGATCAGTCCGAAGACCCCGCCGACATCGATGTGCCAATCTCATATTCAATCTAGGATCAGGGCCATGGCGGGGATCACACGTCGGATCTGGCTTTGAGCTCGGAGTCGAACACTATCTCTTCGGATCAGGCTCCAAGTCTGGACGACGACGTCCCCGAGGCCATATCAGATGGGACCTTGGAGAAGCTTCAGCTAAGCCCAACCTCGTGTCAAGATATGGGCGAGGCCGACAAAGTGCTTCTGAACGAGATGTTAGATCGGATTCAGAGCCTCACGCTCTCGGACGGTTGGGCCTTAGTCTACGAGTAGATCTGGGCCAAAAATGAAGGGGTGGGAATTTTCAACCCACCCTCCACCCACCTAGTCGCTACCGTGGAAGACTTAACCACCATTTTAGTATACGCGTCGGACGAATATGCCAACATGGATGAAGATGTCAATGAGACGTGGGGCACTGCTTCACCGCCTGCCACTGCTAATACCGGCAAGTGGGCAGCTACGTCCATCTATGATGTTTACATGGTGAACACCCCTAGAGACGGATGAGACGGTAAAGAACCTCCCAAACGCCGACGTAGAGGCCGCCACAATAGAGGCAAAGACAACAACGAGGCGAGCAACGACGGCACTGGAAATGGTGATACCGCTGACAACGGCGCCGCTCAAGATGGCGCCGACAACTAGAATGCTGGCGACAACATCAGCGACGGCAATAACGGCACCGACGACATGGTCAACGAGGCGATGATGACCCCAAGGACGTTGACTAGTATCCGGAGTCCGAGGAGAATAGAGGTTTCGGTCCCATTGAGTTTGATGTTATCGAGGAGCCCCTTGAGGCAACCAGCTCCAAACTTTTCCCAGGTGATTGGCCAGTACAGCCAATAGTACACTGTTGTAAAGGGTGTGGACTGGACCTAACACCTGCGGCAAGACTGTCACGGAGTGCATAATTTTCCTCGGCGCGCATGACACTGATATATCTCCTTCGTTCGGCCCACCTTGCATCTTTTTTTTTAGCATCAGTACAGACACAAGCGCTCATATACACGCGCATACACTCATCCCTATGAACGCACACACGCACACCCTATCCCTATGAGCACCTCCGAAAGACTGAGCCGGCATATCATCTTGAGATTTACGAAGTCACCGTAGGCGCCTCGTCGTCGACGGGAACGTCTCCTCCCACTGAAAGCGCATTGCCGGAAATCCTGAAATAAATCCAGGAATAATGCGAGCACCAGGATTTGAACCCTGATGGGTTGGGGATACCATTATCCACCAAACCAACTCAACCACAGGTTGATTCGCCTTGCATCTTTTCTTTCACTGGGTACATAACGTAAGACCATGGACAATAGGAATTGTTTGGATCTGACTACATTTCTGCCATGCGCGAGATGAATTACGGTGCTCTTTTTCTTTTTCTTTTTATCCGGAGAACTACTTGTTACCCCGGAAAAAAAACTGCTTGTTGGTACGTGAAGCTGCAAATCACACGCTAGATTTTTTGTTCACTATACAACAAGTACTAGTAGAAAAAGGGTCAAATATGAGACACATTAATCCCGGTTTGTAACAGAACCGGCACTAATGTGGCCATTAGTGCCGGTTCCAACGGCTAGCCGGGAGGAGCTCTTTAGTACCGGTTCGTGGCAAACCTTTAACACGGTTCGTGCCACGAACCGGTACTAATGAGAGTGGTGGCAGGATGTTGTCAGAATGGGGCCCTTCCAGCATCATTAGTACCGGTTCGTGGCACGAACCGGTACTAAATAATAAATCTATATAAATCCTTCGTCCACCCGCACTCTGTTCTTCCCCCTTTCCCCTCTCCCTCTCCTCTGTTCTTCCCTTCTTCCTCTCGAGTTCATCACAAAATTTGCCCCAAATTTGTCAAGATTTGCAGGCCCTCATCCATTCAAATGATCACCAAGGTTAGCAACTTTGTCCTTTCATCTCTCATTGCTAGATTAGCTCTTGCATTGGTTTATATAGTGATTAATTGTGGGTTTTAGTAATTTGGGAGGAATTATATGTGGTAGTATTTGATTTATATGCAATTTGAGGTCAAAATAACACTTAGTTTGCATATGTAGGTGTGGTTTACTTAGTGCCTTCTAAATCTCTGTCGTAACCACCGTCGATCGCCCGCACCGTCCCATCGCCGGCACCACCTTGTGGTGAGCCTCTTGTTCATGAAATTTTATATAAAAAATTGATGTTTGTGTGATTTGGATATATAGTTACTCGTATAATAATTATCTTACCCGTACGTTGTTTGTTATACATAGTGCCATGGTTTTGATATCCGTCTCCGTCGGCCCTCGTCCTTGTTATGATTCGGATGTGGTATATTCTCTTTTAAAACTATTTGTTGCATTTCGTGTTTATGACAAATTATGCCCATCAAGTTGACATAGATATTTTTATCTAGGAGGTATGTGAACCGGAAATTCCAACCGACCCTATTGTCGAGAGAGGTTAAATTTAGTTGAAAGAGAAAAGCGAGTACTTGAAAGAAAAATTGAAAAGAATTGAGGGGAGAAGATGGAATTGGAGTTGCATGTTGCCGATGTAAATGCGATGATCACAAGATCAAGATGGATAAAATGCGCTTGAAGATTAGAAAGATTAGAAAATATGTCATCGATAGTGAGGCTTGGTATCATTATGCTGTTGGATCAATTGTTACCTTAGTTGCGATCTTGATCGCATTTGTTGTTGCATTTAAATGCTTTAGCTAGGGAGTTATTTGTTTGTTGCATTTAAGTGTTGTATGAACTTTATGTATGAACTTGTATTAATTTGGTCTATTCGGTGTTGTGTAATGAAGATGAGCCGCAATGGATGTACGATGACCGATGCTCTCCCAGTTCGTTGAGGCGTGCATACTTTTACGCTTATGCGGCTGAGGCAAACAAGCGAGCGGATGGTTTTATGCCTTGTCCATGTGCTGGCTGTAAGAATGGTCGCAATTACTCTACGTCAAGAACCATTCACGTCCACTGTTTGAGTCCGGTTTCATGCCCCACTATAATGTTTGGACCAAGCACGGAGAAAGAGGGGTTATGATGGAAGACAATGAAGAAGAAGAGGACGGCGACAGCTATCCTGGCCATGGGTTCCTGAATACGATGATACAACAATGGGGAAGAAGCTGAGCCGGTAATGCGGGAAGAAGCTGGGCCGGCAATGCGGGAAGAAGCTGAAGAAGAGGCATCGGATGAGCCCGTTGATGATCTAGGTCGGGCCATTGCCGATGCAAAAAGAAAATGCGCAAGTGATTTGGAGAAGAAGAAGTTGCAGCGCATGTTAGAGGATTACAAAAAATTGTTGTACCCGAATTGCGTAGGTGACAAGAAAAAGCTGGGCACCACACTGGAATTGCTGCAATGGAAGGCAGAGAATGGTGCATCTGACAAGGGATTTGGAAAGTTGCTGGTAATGATAAAGGATATGCTTCCAAAGGACAACGAGTTGCCCGAGAGTACGTACGAAGCAAAGAAGGCTGTCTGCCCTCTAGGGTTAGAGGTGCAGAAGCTACATGCATGCCCTAATGATTGCATCCTCTACCGCGGTGAGTACGAGGATTTGAACGCTCCCGGTATGTGGTGCATTGCGCTATAAGATCAGCCGCGATGAGCATGGTGATGTCGAGGGCGAGCGCCCCAGGAAGAAGATTCCTGCCAAGGTGATGTGGTATTCTCCTATAACTCCAGACTTTGACCATCAAGTTTTGCAGAAAAGAAAAAATAGCAGAAAAGAAAGAAAAACTATAGCTGAAAAGAAAAAAACTATATAAAAAAACTACTCAAAAATAAATAGAAGAAAATAAATATAGCAGAAAAGAAAAAACTACTCAGAAATAAATAGAAGAAAAAATAAAGCAGAAAAGAAAATAAAATATATTTGCTATTTTTCAATCGTTTACAAAATAACCGTGAAATTGAAAATCACTACAAAATAAACTCTGAAAATGTTGAATTTTGGCAAACTAGATGAAAAACTACTCACAAATAAATAGAAGAAAATAAATATAACAGAAAAGAAAAAACTATGCAAAAAACTACATAAAATAAATAGAAGAAAATAAAGCAGAAAAGAAAAAAACTATACAAAAATTGGCTGCTGCCTGTGGGCTGATAGGCCATGTGTGTGTAATAACAGGCCTTAAAGGCCCAGCAGACTCACAGAGGCAGGCAGAGTTTAGGCCCACAAGCCTGCTATCTGAGAGGAGTTCAAGTGGTAGCAGCGGCTGGGTTTATAAACCAGTGCGGCTGCCCTTCGCCCGGCGAGTGGGACTAAACTTTGGGGTGTAACATGACGCCTTTAGTACCGGTCGTGGCACAAACCGGTACTAAAGGGGGCCTTTAGTACCGGTTTGTGCCACCACCCGGTACTAAAGGGGGTCGCTTCCCACCGCTTGGGCTGGCCAAAACCGGTACTAAAGGTGCCTTCTATATATACAACACTTCAAAAATTTCAGTCCCCCTCTGTTTCTTCCTCTGTTTCCGTCGTCTCCGTCGCCGCCGCCACCCCCGTCCCCGTCGCCGCCCTCGTCCCCGTCGCCGCCCCGTCCCGTCGCCGCCCGTCTCGTCGCCGCCTGGGCCCGTCCCGTCGCGCCGTCCCAGCGTCGCCGCCCAGCCCGTCACCGCCCGGCCCGTCGCCTCGCCGTCGCCGTCGCCCATTGGGAGCTCTCCCCTCTAACCCCTCTCCCTCGGCCCGGCCACCATGGGCGCCGCCCCTCCCCGAGCCCATACACACACACACAAGCATGATGAACACACACGCACATATGTATAAATTAATGCATGTATATATTAGTATATACGTATTTTGTATGTTTAATTAGTTTAGATTATCTAGATTATTATTTTTTTCACTATTATATATGTATGAATGCATGTTAGATGGATATAATTAGTGTTTAATTAGTATGGAAATTTTTTATATAATGTTGTTTTTCAGTTTTTTAATGGATGTATAGAAGTTGTGTTTCTGTTTTTAGTGTTAGATGCTTAATGAGTATGAAATAGTATATAGATTTTTGAAATAGTAGAAATGTTAGAAATTTTAGTTATCAAAATCCAATCATTAAAAAATTATTACTTTTTATGGGCATATAGCTAGTATTTGTTCTCGACGATGCCCGGCCGCATCCTTCTTTGTCGACCCGTCATGACGGCGTCCAGCCGACCCATGTCCGGGACTGGGCTCCGCTTGAACTGGCACCGGGAGGTGCTTCCTAGAGGCGCGCTTGATGAGGAACCGGTCCCGGGTCCCGTCGTCGACCTGATCTCGTTTGGTGGCGTTCGCGTGGGCGATTCGTGCGGAGGGACCCGGCCCGCCGGAGGAAATGCGTCACCGTGTCGGGGAGGAGGACGAGCACGTCCATCGCTACATGGTTGCGTTAGAGGCGGCAGGTTCTCCAATACACAGCGATATCTTGAGGATCTCACTTCAGCTATGATCCTGTGAGGGTTCCTTCTCTTTGGGTGTCCACCGCTTGCCCGCGAGAACCGCGAGTGTCCTAGATTCTTCTCAGAGAATTCGATCTTTAATTAGCTAGCTAGTGATGTACTATTCAATATTATATATTATTCGAGAGCGATGTATTCAAGATTATATCTATTATTCTAGGCGAAGTATTCGAGATTATATCTATTATTCGAGGCGATGTAATTTGAATACTAAATTGTTTTATATTTTTTGAATTAGTTAAATAAAAGCTATGGCAGACAATACCGGCGAGAGAGGAGAACAGACCATGTTCGATATCATACGCGGGCAGATGATGATCGAATGAAGAAGATTATGACGGCTCAATTTCTAAACAACACCGGAGAGGGTGACATGATATTCGATCATGACGACCGAATTGATGAAGTCATGAACTACGATTATAACGATGACGAAGAACATGTTGATCCTGAAACAACAAAGACCGGCGAGGTATATATATTTATATAAGCAGGTATCTGGTGATCATCACATGTTTTAAATGACTTGAAGATATATTAATGAATCGATCTTTGTTCTTTCAGCCATCCGGATCGAGCAAATCTTCAGGAAAAAGGACGAAACGAGGCCCGAACAAAAAGTTGAAGGAGGGCGTAAAGTACAATATCGAGGTAGACAGACCTAATGGCGAACCATTAGCGCCTAAGAAGATTGCGGACAAGTTCGTTCGTCGGTCACGGAGTTCTTGTGAAGGACCAACTCCTGATCTCCCTTCAAGAATGGAGAGAGCCAGCAAAAGACAAAGGACAAAAAGGCAAAGAGGACGCTGCTCCATGTCCAGATGTTACTTTTGTCGACAAGAATCAAAAGATCTGCTTTGGGATACTCTCATGGAACATTTGACCCTACCAGATCATTTCACGAAGCGAAGTGCAGAAAGTCAAGGGCGCTGCTCTTAGGAAGATGGCGGTTGCATTCAAGAACCACAAGAATCGTGAATGGGACAAGTACGTCAAGGGAGGAAGGAAGACTCCAAGATTCGAGGGAACACTAGAGAACCAACGTGCTCATTGGGACGATTTCTTGAAATTCAAGGATTCGGAATTAGCTAAGGCAGTCGAGAATAAACAAGAAGAATGCCGAAAAAAGGATAAGTTCCATAAGCTGGGGCCGGTGGCTATGCGGTGGCAATGCCTAAGTGGGATAAGTGCGAGAAAGAGATGGAGGATGCAGGTGCCACTCCGGTTACTAAGAGCTGGCCCCCAGTCGGGACTTGGTTCTATGCGCATGGGGGGGAGTTGGACCCGAAGACATGCAATGTTTCGACGAGGGCAAGTCTGAAGGGAGCCGACGATGCGATACTTGTTGCAATAGAAGAGGCATGATCGGGGGTGTTCCAGCCCAACAGATAGAACGACGAGCTTACGCGTGCCCTGGAAAATCCTGAACACCCGGGAAGAACACGAGGCAAGGGCACTATTCCGTGGTATGAGGGGGTTTCAGACTGGAACACCGACTACAGAACCCGTGCGAGAAAGAAGATTGCGGAGGAGAAGAAGAGGAAGATGGAGGAGGAGCAGAGGAAGCGGGACTATGAACACCTTCAAGGCCTAGAAGCAAGTCAAGCGGAATTGGTAGTCAAATTCCAGCGGCAGCAGGAGCAGATCGACTCACTTACCTAGCAAAGGGGTCTCGGCGGCTGCAGCAGCTAGCGAATGATCCAGCATTGGATAGCACCGCCCCATCCATGCCGAGAAGCAGCGTGGGTTCCGCCCAGACGACGCAATGCTTTGGGTAGATACCCGTGGATGACATCACGGAGAACACTAGCTGCGAGCTACACATCAAAATGAAGAACATATCCATGAAGGTGGCGGACGGCGTTGCTTTTCGATTACCCGAAAGCAACCTACCATTGCATCCCGATTCGAAGAGAGCTATGCTCGTGTCATGGTTGACGAGGTGGTGGACCCATATTCGGGGCTAGAGCTTGACATTCACGGAGGTGACGATGGCGCTTTCTCGGAGACGCCAACCATCGTATAATCCTATAGAAAAAGGATTGCATCATCTTTCGAAGGCCACCGACACCGCGTCATCCGAATCCTCGTCGAAGTCCGCCACCGAGTCAGCAGTCTCCCGCTCCTGCAAGTCCACCAAGTCCGGCAAAGTGTCAGGCCACTCCTCCTCCAAGTCCGGCAAAGTGTCAGGCCACTCCTCCTCCTCCAAGTCCGCCACAGCATCAGACGTCGACTCCTCCAAGTCCGGCACAACCTCAGGCCACTCCTCCTCCAAGTCTGGCACAGCTTCAGGAGGCCACTCCTCCTCGTCCAACTCAGCCCCGTCAGCCGGCGTCTCCGCCGCCTCAGCAATCGCAGAAGAGACACCCCGCAGCTATGGTGCATAGCGGTACGAGTCAAGGTAGTACAGGAAGTACAGGCGGAGGCAAGCGATATAAATATGGTTCAAGCCTCACGCCTCTTCCGCAGAGGTCTTATGACAGGTCCGAGGAGGAAATCGCAACCATATCGAAGTCCGAGGTGGAAGCCCATTTTGCACCGAAACCGCCACCGCCGCCAAGGGAGAAAGTGCCTGAGGAAACGATTCACCACTTCATTCGTATGGCTCAACCACCAGCTCCCAAGCCTGTTGACACAGACTATGAGCGCCACATCAGGAAGTTAAATCGAGCACGTCTACGTAAGGAGGCGAGCTCGAGATCGAGCAAACAAGAAGCAGCTGTCAAAAATGCGGAAAACCATTCCCGAGCTGGGAGAACAAGCGGCGCAATCGATCCCTCGCTTGTTGTGCCAACAACACGCAAGACGCTGTACCAATATTATTGTGGGCAAACAGTTTACGTTCTGAGGTGGGCAATGTGGTAATAACGGAGGACCATATAATGCAGGCTGAAGTTCTCAAAATCACTGTTGGACAACTCCTCGAGATCGAGCCATGCCTGTGCTTAGAGAGGATGAAATAAAACGAAAATATGTCCGGGGCCAACCTTTGGTCGAGCCAGACAAGGTGAAGAACCTCCCAACGAGAATGTATGAATTGCATCAATGGTACATGAACATTATCAAGATTTCCGATCGATTGTCCCTCATGGTGAATGTCAAGGGGGAGCATTACTTCCATGAGAAAGCTGTGTCCGTTGAGTATTCTGAAATGTTTCAGTTATACAATCAAGAGCCTTTTCGACAAATCTATCGTCAGTTGCTATTGTCTGTAAGTGATTTCTTTCTGTAATTGAAGTCTCAAGCTAGGTGTAGTGATCCTTTTGATCAATCATTACCTGTAATTATTCTCACTATATTCTTTTCCGTGGTATTATATGCAGGATGAAGATGTATGAAATGAGAAAAGGTGGACGCTTTGGCATTGGGTTCATTGACCCAAACACTGTTAATGAATACACATGGAAAATAAATCCACGTCATTAAAAGGCCGTAGAGGACAACATGCTAGAGTTCTTGAAGCGCCTCAAATACAATGAAGATATACTACTTCCTTACAACTTACAGTGAGTCACACTGTCTTGTACTACAAATTCTCTGTTTTTGCCTACTAGCTAGCTACATGTTTTTGCTTACATATGCCCGCTTAATTAAGACATGCAAACGTGTGTGCATGCAGATTTCACTGGGTCTTGTGTATCATTAAAGTTGACGCCGGAACAGTTGAAATACTGGATTCACTACTCAAAGAAAAAACTGACTATAACATCTTGTTTGGGATAGTCAACAGGTAATTTCAATCATTATTAACTATATATCTCGGCCTATTTAGTTTGTCATTTTTCATGATATGAACTATTTAATAACCCATTTATTCATTTTCTTTGTCGGCGGGCAGGGCTTGGGCAAGGTTCATCAGCGTGACCCCAGGAGAATGGAAAAAAAAGCTTAAATGGTTTCGACCCAAGGTAAGTAATTAAGTAGTACTAGCTAGCTAGCTAGCTGCCATCTCTTTAATTATCATGCTTGATTAATTATTATCTGATCAAATTCCATTCTCTTAAAGGCCCTGAAGCAGGCGCAGGGGACTGATCTGTGTGCATTCTGCGTTTGCGAGAACATTCGCATGATGGCGTCCGAAAGGAGAAGATCTCAAAGACAGGAATGGGTACGCTTGTCAAAACACTATTCACAATTTTTACACCATTATCGATATCTAGTCAGAAAACTAATACACATGCATATTGATCTCCTTCTTAACAGTTCACAGAGGTGCTGAGAAGCTCCTAGAAACGAAGCGCCAGAGAAGCACTTCAAGAGGAAATAGCGGGATTTTTGCTCGACCAGGTCATAAATCCAAGGGAGAATACTATTACCCGCTACCGCCCCCATGAAAACCACTTCCAATTGTCATCGTGTTCAAGGCACCAATTAGGCTAATGCCACTGGCTCAAGGCAACATGCATATGTAGGAGAAATTGTATATAGCTATACATGTGTGTATGTGTGAATTAATTAATATGATGGTTTGTGACACTGATGATATATATATATATATATATATATATATATATATATATATATATATATATATATATGCATGATTTGTTCTACTAGAAATTCTATTTATATATATATGCATAACGTGTACAATGTGTAGTATCGTAAAATACCAGCAAACGAAAAAGAATTAAAATGGAAACACAAAATTAAATGAAAAAGAAATCATAAAACTAAAAACCCCCCAAACCTTATAGTATCGGTTGGTCTTACCAACCGGTACTAAAGGGCTCCAGGCCCCTGGAGCTGGCTCGTGTCACGTGGTTTCCCTTTAGCACCGGTTCGTGCTGAACCGATACTAAAGGAGGGGGGGGGGGCCTTTAGTGCTCATACTTTAGTGCCGGTTATGGAACCGGCACTAAAGGGCCTTACGAACCGGTGCTATTGCCCAGTTCTGCACTAGTGAAGGAACAGTCGTTGGTAAGTGAGGCTGCAAATCTGACATCAGCTTTTTTTATCATTTGAACTTCAGTTTATTTATTATCTGAAAAAATAAAGTTCCTCTCAGAATTCGTGAACCATCTATAATTTAGAATCTCCGCAAGTTTTTTTTTTGAGAACACCATTATAACTTTATTTAAACAATGTTTGTAGGGATACAAGCTATAGGTGGGGGTGAGGTGAGCCAAACATGGCGCCCACTCTCGAGAGAAGTAGCAGCTTTCACTAGACTATGTGCTTCAATATTGCATGCTCGATTTTCATGACTAATGGACACCTCCTGGAACAACGCCTTTTTCGCGAGAATCTCCTTGATGATTACGGCATAACTGCATGGGTTATCCTTCTTGATATTGCGAACCACTTGTAGACAATCCGTAGCAATTTGTAATTGTGAGAGGTCTAGATCAAGAGCTAGCGACATTGCCTCACTGCATGCAATGGCTTCAAGTGTCGATGGATGTGTAAGACCTTCAAAAACAATTGAGGATGCGCCGAGGAAGGTACCCGTCACATTACGGCGAATTGCACTTACAGCTCCCTTCCGTTCTCGTCTGTCTATACCTCCGTCAACATAAATTTTGGCACTTCCCACAGCAGGAGCTTGCCAGCCGCCGCGGGCAGGCCTACGGGGTTGGCTGGGCTGGTTAGACTTCTTGACTGGTAGCCCTTCAAGCTATGACAGAAAACGCTGGATAAAGGAGAACGTCGATAGCGGACTCTGAAATTGTTGCTCATGAATCACTTTCCGGCGAGCCCACCAAATGGACCATAGTGTTATCAGGACCTTCACAACTTCCGCATGTGATGCTACTTCGAGTAGATTGAACAACCACAACTTAGGATCTTCCTGATCACGTGATTGAACAAGATTCACAACATCATCATCCATCAGCGACCATACTGCTTTCGCCATGTTACAGTCTATGAGCGAATGGTGCCACGAATCTTCAGCTGCATTGCAAACAGAACAAGTCACCTCCTGCGCCATGTTCCGAGATAGCCTTACATCACCCGTCGGGAGGGACACGTGAGCAAGTCGCCAAGCAAAAATTTTAACTTTAGAAGGAACCTTGATGCCCCATAAATCAGACCATTGCCGGCGAGTTCTTTCAAGGTCGGACGGCCCCGGTCGGTGCTCGAGCCAGTCCTCTCTTTGTCGCTTCGTCTCCACTAGTAGCCGGTAGGCTGAGCGGACAGAAAATCGTCCAGAGTGCTCATAGTGCCATGCCCAGGTATCCGGCAAGTTGATTGAACTTAGCGGGATGTTTAGCACCACGTCCGCATCAGGTGGGACCATATGCTCTCGTACAGCCTCTATGTTCCATGCATGCACGGCTTGGTTAATTAATTCACTAACAAACTCCGGCGGTGTTGCACTCCTTGCACAAATCGGCTGTAGCTTATGGTCGCGTGGCAGCCAGTTATCAAAAAACTGTGTCTCTTTTCCATCACCAATTCTCCGGATTACGCCCAGCTTCAACACATCCCTACCTTCACAAATGGACCTCCAGACGGTCGAAGGGCGTGAGCCAATAACAGCAGTTAGGATATTTCCTTCAGGAAAATAGACAGCCTTTAAAACTTGGGCACTGATGGAATCTGGGTTAGTTAACATTCGCCATGCTTGTCGAGCCAATAACGCGAGATTGAAGAGCTCAATATCCCGGAAGCCTAGACCACCATCTCGTTTCGGCCTAGTCATCTCGTCCCACAAAACCCATGCTGTTTTGCGCTCACCGTCCTTGCAGCCCCACCAAAATTTTCTAAGCAAAGAATTTATATGCTCGCAAAGACCTCGAGGTAATTTTAAGCATGCCATCGAATAGGTGGGTATCGCCTGAGCCACCGACTTGATCAAGATTTCTTTCCCTCCACAAGATAAAGCCTTCTCCATCCACCCTCTTACACGAGCCCAAACTCTATCCTTGAGATATTTGAAAACTCCATTCTTAGATCTACCCACGGACGAGGGCAATCCCAAGTATTTCTCCGCTAGTGATTCATTTTGGACCCCAAGGAGTCCCTTAATCTGCCCACGGGTTGCGTCAGAACAACCTTTTTCCAAAGAAAATTGAATATTTGTCCATGTTTATCCTTTGTCCTGACACCTGACAATAGATGTCCAGAGAATCCTTAATTTGCTGGGCTCCCACTTCATTGGCTTTGAAGAATAAAATGCTATCATCTGCAAAAAGCAAGTGATTAATACATGGTGCAGTGGGGGCCACTTTGATCCCAGCAACATCATCAGTGATATTTCGGCCCTTCAAAATACATGATAATCCTTCAGCCGCTAGCAAGAATAGATACGGTGAAATAGGGTCACCCTGCCGGAGTCCCCTAGATGGCTTAAATTCTTCCAACTTGCCTCCATTAAACAACACTGAGAAAGACAATCAAGATACGCAACTCATAATCCGTTCAACCCAAATAGCATTGAAACCCAGC
This sequence comes from Aegilops bicornis, assembly GCA_021605145.1. NCBI lineage: Eukaryota > Viridiplantae > Streptophyta > Magnoliopsida > Poales > Poaceae > Aegilops > Aegilops bicornis. The sequence goes on from CM038675.1 coordinate 822,517,536, forward strand.
TTGATCATAACTTTCTTCAAGTATGCCCACTCTACGCGGTCATAGGCCTTCATCATGTCGAGCTTGAGAGCACAAAAAGTATTTTTCTTCCCCCTCTTGACTTTCATATAGTGTAAACATTCATAGGCAATGATCACGTTGTCGGTAATGAGTCTACCTGGCACGAAGGCAGATTGCTCCATAGAAATAATTTCCGGAAGGATGAGCTTCAGACGGTTAGCCAGTACTTTCGAGACAATTTTATATATCACGTTGCACAAGCTAATAGGTCGAAACTGAGACAAAAGTGTCGGTTTTGATACCTTAGGGATGATAACAATGAAGGTTTTGTTGATCTCTTCCGGAGAATCCTCACCATTGAGAATCCATAATACTATGCCAGTCACCTCTTCATGACAAATATCCCAATTTTTCTGAAAAAAGTGTGCCGGGAGGCCATCCGGGCCAGGGGCTTTGGTTGGGAACATTTGAAACAATGCCTCCTTAACTTCCTGTTCACAAAACAGGGCATTAAGCTGCTGATTCATCTCCGCCGAAACTCTACAAGGGATATGCGGTAGAACCTCTTCCATACCCACTGTTCCTTTAGACGCATACAAATTTTTATAGAAATCTGATGTCATCTGGCCAAGCTCATCCTGGTCTTCACAAACAGTGCCATTAGCACGGGTGAGCTTGTCAACTCGGTTCTTCCTTCGGCGCGCCGAGGCCTTCCTGTGAAAGAATGCTGTATTATTATCGCCCTCCATTAACCACTGGATGCGAGATCGTTGACGCCAAAGGATCTCTTCTCTATAATTCTATTCAGCAATGCGTTCTTGAATTTTTAACTCTGCATGCATTGGTCCCGTCCTGCATGGGTCAGCACGCATTGCCTCAAGGTAGCCCTTGAGCTCCTGCAGCTCCTTGCGCACTGAACCGAAGGACTGCGCACTCCAGGAGGTAAACGCAGCCGCAACCACGTCCAATTTCTGCCGTAGCTCCGCGACCGAAGAGCTCTTCGGCCTGCTCGACCACACCTGTTGCAGTACCCTAGAGAATTCTTCGTGACGCTCCCACATCACTTCGTATCGGAACGGACGAGCGATTGCAACTCTCCTATTATTAGCTTCAAGCTCACACTAGTAGAAAAGGGGCAATGGCCCAGGCCAGTTCAGCCCATTAGTCCCGGTTCAATCTAGAACCGGGATCAATGGAGCTATTTGCCCCGGTTCATGAGCCCAGGGGGCCGGCCGGGCCATGTGGGCCATTGGTCCCGGTTCGTCCGGACCTTTTGGTCCCGGTTGATGGGACGAACCGGGACCAATGGGCCTGGCTTCTGGCCCACCACTATTGGTCCCGGTTGGTGGCATGAACCGGGATCAAAGGGTCCCGGTTCATGCCACGAATCGGGACCAATAGTGCTGCCTATATATACCCCTTGCTCGCGAGCAGAGCACTCCAGTGCTTTGTTTTTCTCTTGCCGACGAGGGGGAGCTTTGTGGTGCTCTAACTCACCTCCTATGCACATGAGGTGTTCGATGAAATGCCCGAGCCACACTACTTAAGCTTTCTCCTCTCCAAGCTCGACCTCCAACCTCCATTTTTCTCAATATTTGTCTAGGTTTAGCGGTCCGTCACGCCCCGTCCCCGTCTTCACCGCCGTCGATCACCCGCGCCGATCTCATCGCCGGCACCACCGTGGTGAGCCTCTTGTTCTTATCTTCTTTCTGAAAGGAAAAATATTCTTACTTGTATTATTTTCTTACTTTTATTATTGCATCTTATATAGTGCGATGGTTTTGGTATCAGCCCCGGCCCTCGTCATGTCTATGATTCGGATGTGGTATATATTATCTTTTCATAACTATTGGTTCATTTATTGTTTATGAAAATTATGCCAACCAACGTGACATAGATTTTATTTATCTAGGAGGTTGTTGAACCGAAATTCCAACCGACCCTATTGTCGAGAGGTTAAATTTAGTTGAAGAAGAAAACAATTTCTTGAAGGAAAAAATAAAAAAACTTGAGGAGGAGAAGATGATATTGGAGTTGCATGTTGCGGATGTCGCCGATGATCACAAGATCAAGATGGATGCAATGCGCTTGAAGATGAGAAAGATTAGAAAATATGCCATTCATACCGAGGCTTGGTATCATTATGCCATTGAATCAGTTGTTACCTTGGTTGCGATTATGATCGCATTTGTTTTCGCATTGAAATGTTTTACATAGTTTCAATGTATGGTTTAATTAATTTAGATGCTCTGCAGAACTTTATGTTGTTAGATGAGAACTATGTATGTACTTTGGTTTTTATGTGATGATGAACTTCTATTAATTTGGTCACTTAATTATCTATTCATGATGTTCTGTAATGATTTTTGACACACTTAATTATATATAATGCACGCAGATGAACCGGCAATGGATGTACGGTGACAGAGACACCTCCGAGTACATTAAGGGCGTGCATGATTTTCTCGAATTGGCTGAAGCAAACAAGCAGAATGGTTTTATGTGTTGTCCATGCCCTATATGTGGGAATACGAAGTCTTACTCTGACCGGAAAATCCTTCACACCCACCTGCTTTACAAGGGTTTCATGCCACACTATAATGTTTGGACGAGGCACGGAGAAATAGGGGTTATGATGGAAGACGGCGAGGAAGAAGAGTACGATGACAACTATGTGCCCCCTGAATACGGTGATGCTACGGAACATCAAGATGCACCAGACGATGTGCACGCTGGTGCTGCAACGGGCGAAGCTGCTGAAGATCAAGAGGAACCAGACGATGTGCCCGATGATGATGATCTCCGCCGGGTCATTGTCGATGCAAGGACACAATGCGAAAGTCAAAAGGAGAAGCTGAAGTTCGATCGCATGTTAGAGAATCACAAAAAAGGGTTGTACCCCAATTGCGAAGATGGCAACACAAAGCTCGGTACCGTACTCGAATTGCTGCAGTGGAAGGCAGAGAATGCTGTGCCTGATAAAGGATTTGAGAAGCTACTGAAAATAATGATGAAGAAGCTTCCAAAGGATAACGAATTGCCCGACAGTACATACGCAGCAAAGAAGGTCGTATGCCCTCTAGAATTGGAGGTGGAGAAGATACATGCATGCCCTAATGACTGCATCCTCTACCGTGGTGCCTACAAGGATCTGAACGCATGCCCGGTATGCGGTGCATTGCGGTATAAGATCAGACGAGATGACCCTGGTGATGTTGACGGCGAGCCTCCCAGGAAGAGGGTTCCTGCAAAGGTGATGTGGTATGCTCCTATAATACCACGGTTGAAACGTCTGTTCAGAAACGGAGAGCATGCCAAGTTGATGCGATGGCACAGTGAGGACTGTAAGAAAGACGGGAAGTTGAGAGCACCCGCTGACGGGTCGCAGTGGAGAAAAATCGAGAGAAAGTACTGGGATGAGTTTGCAAAGGACCCAAGGAACGTATGGTTTGCTTTAAGCGCGGATGGCATTAATCCTTTCGGGGAGCAGAGCAGCAATCACAGCACTGCCCGTGACTCTATGTATGTATAACCTTCCTCCTTGGATGTGCATGAAGCGGAAGTTCATTATGATGCCAGTTCTCATCCAAGGCCCTAAGCAACCCGGCAACGACATTGATGTGTACCTAAGGCCATTAGTTGAAGAACTTTTACAGCTGTGGAATGGAAACGGTGTACGTACATGGGATGAGCACAAAAGGAGGAATTTGACCTAAAGGCGTTGCTGTTCATGACCATCAACGATTGGCCCGCTCTCAGTAACCTTTCAGGACAGACAAACAAGGGATACCACGCATGCACGCACTGTTTACTTGACACCGATAGTATATACCTAGGAAGCTGCAGGAAGAATGTGTACTGGGTTATCGCCGATTTCTTCCGACCAACCATCAATGTCGAAAGAAAGGCAAGCATTTCAAAGGCGAGGCAGATCACCGGAAGAAGCCCGCCATGCGCATCGGTGATCACGTACTTGCTATGGTCAATGATTTACACGTAATCTTTGGAAAGGGTCGGCGGACTAGTTGTTCCGAATGACGCCGAGAATCACGCACCCATGTGGAAGAAGAAATCTATATTTTGGGACCTACCCTCTGGAAAGACCTAGAGGTCCGCTCTTGACCCACGTGACGAAGAACCTTTGCGTGAACCTGCTAGGCTTCTTGGGCGTGTATGGGAAGACAAAAGATACACCGAGGCACGAGAGGACCTGCAACGCTTACACGAAAAAAGAGGGCATGCCTCCGAAGCGGTATGAAGGTCCCGCCAGCTACGCTCTTACGAAAGAAGAGAAAGAAATATTCTTTCAATGCCTGCTCAAGATGAAGGTCCCGACTGGCTTCTCGTCGAATATAAAGGGAATAATAAATATGCGGAGAAAAAGTTCCAGAACCTAAAGTCTCATGACTGCCACGTGATTATGACGCAACTGCTTCCGGTTGCATTGAGGAGGCTTCTACCGGAAAACGTCCGATTAGCCATTGTGAAGCTAAGTGCATTCCTCAATGCAATATCTCAGAAGGTGATCGATCCAGAAATCGTACCAACGCTAAGGAGTGATGTGGCGCAATGTCTTGTCAGTTTCGAGCTGGTGTTCCCACCATCCTTCTTCAATATCATGATGCACGTCCTAGTTCATCTAGTCGACGAGATTGTCATTCTGGGGCCCGTATTTCTACACAATATGTACCCCTTTGAGAGGTTCATGGGAGTCCTAAAGAAATATGTTCAGAATCGCGCTAGGCCAGAAGGAAGCATCTCCATGGGCCATCAAGCGAGAGGATGTCATCGGGTTTTGTGTTGACTTCATTCCTGGCCTTAAGAAGATAGGTCTCCCTAAATCGCGGTATGAGGGGAGACTGATCGAAAAGGCACGCTTGGAAGGGACTCAATAATATGCAGGGACGGATATTCTTGGTCTCAAGCACACTACATGCTTCTACAGAACTCTACCTTGGTGACCCGTATGTCGATGAACACAAGAACAGTCTCAAGGCCCAAACACCCGGAGCAAAGGCGACGATCGGATTACATGTGAACACATCAGGACTTTTAGCAGTTGGTTGGAAACACGTCTCAGAGGTGACAGCACTGTTTGTGATGAGCTGTACTTGTTGTCCAGGGGACCATCTTCGACTGTAATGATTTGGAAAGGATGCGAGATAAATGGGAATACATTTTACACGATTGACCAAGATGAAAAGAGCACCAACCAAAACAGCGGTGTCCGCTTGATGCAGCAACCGACAAGGGAAATGACACATATTATGGTTACATAGTAGACATATGGGAACTTGACTACGGAGTAGATTTTAAGGTCCCTTTGTTTAAGTGCAAGTGGGTCAATCTGTCAGAGAGGTGCAGGTAGACCCACGACGGAATGACAACAAGTGGATCTGAAAAATCTTGGGTACACCGACGAACCGTTCGTCCTAGCCAATGATGTGGCACAGGTTATCTATGTGAAGGACATGTCTACCAGACCGAGGAAAAGAAAAGATAAGGAAGCGAATACATCATACAATGAGCCAAAGCGCCACATAGTTCTTTTCAGGAAAAGGGACATCCCGGGAGTGGAGGGCAAGACAGACATGTCCGAAGAGTATGAAAAGTTTCATGAAATTCCCTTCAAAGTCAAGGCTGACCCAAGCATCCTGATAAACGATGAAGATTATCCATGGTTACGGCGCAATAAGCAAACGACACAAGCGAAGAAAAAGTGAAGACTTTCTCCCGCACCTATTATGATGATACCATGCCAACTTTGTAACTGACGAGTATGATACCATTGTCCGTTTTGTACATGCACATGCTATGCCAACTTTTTCAGAGTTCATTTGAAAACTATGAATTTGAAAACCTCGCCAACCGAAGGGCGCTCACACCGGTTTATAAGCCCGTCCCTCTACACACCGTTTTGTTGTAAGCAGAAACAAAATAAAATAAATAAAGCAACAAAGAAAACAAAAAAGTGTTTTCAAATTTGAAAACTAATGGCACTAACAGAAAGTTTATAATTTTTCTACAACTAAAAGAAAAAAGAATTATAAAATAAATAAAAAAACAACAAAAAATAAATAATGCAGAAAACAGAACAAAAAACTGAAAAAAATAAAAATAGCAACAATAAGTATTTTGTTGTAAGCAGAAACAAAATAAAATAAATAAAGCAACAAAGAAAACAAAAAAAGAGTTTTCAAATTTGAAAACTAATGGCACTAACAGAAAGTTTATAATTTTTCTAAAACTAAAAGCAAAAAAGAATTAAAAATAAAGCAAAAAACAACAAAAAGTAAATAATGCAGAAAAGCAGAACAAAAACTGAAAAAAATAAAAATAGCAACAATAAGTATTTTGTTGTAAGTAGAAACAAAATAAAATAAATAAAGCAACAAAGAAAACAAAAAGAGTTTTCAAATTTGAAAACTAATGGCACTAACAGAAAGTTTATAATTTTTCTAAAACTAACAGCAAAAAAGAATTAAAAAATAAAGCAAAAACAACAAAAAATAAATAATGCAGAAAGCAAAACAAAAAACTGGAAAAAATAAAAATAGCAACAATAAGTATTTTGTTGTAAGTAGAAACAAAATAAAATAAACAAAAACAAAAAAAAAAAGTGCCACCCATCGGGCCCCACGGCCCGAATACGACTAGAAACCCTACCAAGGCCAGATTCAGGGCCCGCGGGAGGCCCAAGAGGCCCACAGCATGATTGCAGGTTTAGGCCCGAAAGCCTGCTTTAGAGAGGAGTTCGAGAGGGAAGGCGCACCGCACCTTATAAACAGGTGCGCCTCCCTCTCAACTAGCGAGGTGGGACTAAATATTTGGGTTCGGGGCAGCACAGGCCTTTGGTCCCGGTTGGTGGCACCAACCGGGACTAAAGGGGGCATTGGTCCCGGTTCATGGAACAAACCGGGACTAATGCCCCCCTTTAGTCCAGTTGGTGCCACTCAACCGGTTCAAACCGCCGCTTCCCGCCCTTTGGGCTCTTGAAACAGGCCTTTGGTCCCGGTTGGTGGCACCAACCGGGACTAAAGAGTGGCATTAGTCCCGGTTTGTGCCACGAACCGGGACCAATGCACTTTCTATATATCTGGACTTTGCGAAAATTTCATTCAGTTCCTCATCCCGCCGCAGACGCCGCCCTCGCCCCCACGCCGCTCCTCGTCGTCGTTGCCCGCGCCGACGTCGTCGTCGCCCGTCGTCGCCGCGCCTGCGCCGCCCGTCGTCGCCCGTACCTGACGTCGTCGCCGCCCATATCGCCCTTGCGCCGCCCGAAACCCGTCGTCCCGTCGCCGCCCGAGCCCGCCGTCCCGTCGCCCGAGCCCGCCGTCCTCGTCGCCCCTGCGCGCCGCCCGAGCCCGTCGTCGCCTGCCCGAAACCCGCCGTCCTCGTCGCCCCTGCCCGCACCGCCCGAGCCCGTCGTCGCCCCTGCCTCGCAAGGCTCGTCGTCGCCGTCGCCGACGCCCTCGCCGCCGCCGCCGTCGCCCTCGCCGGCCACCCCCATTGTGAGTCGCCGCCGTCGAGCCTCTGCTCATATGTTGCAATATGTTTTTTATTTTTATTAGTTTATTTTTTGTTCATATGTGATGTATATGTGTATGTGGCTATAATGTATATGTTTTTATTTTTATTAGTTTAGTTTTTTGTTCATATATAGAAAGTTACAATTTTAATTAGGTTAGTGGAGGAAAAGGTTAGTGCATTTTAATTAGGTTAGTGTAGAGGAAAAAGTAAAATAAGGAAAAGGAAGAAAAGAGGAAGAAGGAAGAAGGAAGAAGAAGAAGAAAAATAATGAGACGAAAAAGAAGAAAACGAAGAGGACAAGAAGCACGGAATACAGGAGAAGAAGAAAAAATAGACAAAAAAATTCTATATTTTCTTCTTCTCCTCTATTCTTTTCTTCTTCTCCTCTCTTTTTTTCTTCTTTTTTTTCTTCTTCTTCCTTCTTCCTTCTTCCTCTTTTTTCTTCCTTTTCCTTATTTTCCTTTCTCGAGGGATAAGAAGAAAAGAAGAGGAGAAGAAGAAAGAAAGGAATAGAGGAGAAAGAAGAAACTTCAACACGAGGGGGGGGGGGTACGGATACCCCCTCCCCGATAACATTATTTTCCCATGTATATGTATGTCGCGTCATTGTTGATATAACGAGGGTGTCGAGGATCGCCGAGGGGTCGAGGGTCGGGAACTAGGGTAGAGGGTCGAGGGTCGTTAAGGGGTCAAGGGTCGAAGGTTTTAGGGTCGAGGGTTCCTATAGTGTCAAAGTATTGAAGAAATCCATGGCTTCATCATTAGCCGGAAGTAACCATGGCATGATGGTTGAAGTCCTCCAAAGTTATTTCGGAATGGAGTCCGGATAGGATAATTTGCCTTTTGTGCAATTTCAGCAAAGGCCTTTCAAATAACGATATTCGGAAGGTTCTTGCTGAACTTTGTACCAAAAAGCGAATTATCCTATCTCGGGACTCGCTCCAAAATAACTTTGGAGAGCTTCGCACCATCATGCACCTGTTATTTTCTACTAATGATGAAGACATGGTTTTGTTGAACTTTGACACTAGGCAACCTCCCGACCCTCGGCGATCCTCGACCCTCGACCTCGACCGCCGGTGATCCACGACCTCTACCCTCATCACAAGGCCGATGCCCACGCCACTTGTGGGACATAGATGTAGTGTTCAACGCCGACCCCTCCCGATAGCTTCAACACGTGGGGAGTCGATATTACCCCCTCCTTGAAGCGTTCTCGAGGCCACCCCTAACCCTTGAAGCGTTGTCGAGGCCACCCCAAACCCTAGAGAAGCAGCGTCGAGGCCACTAATATGATTCCTTATTGTGATTAGCTAGCTAGTTCTACGCTTTGCCACTAATATATCCATATCTGTCATGTTTGAATAATAATTGCCATGTTGTAAATATTTGTAGAAACTATGGACACCCCCGAGACGAAGCACAAGAAGCGTTGTTGAGGGACATAATCGCACAAGGAAGTGATGCCGTACGCTCGATGATGTTTCTCAACGACAACGATGGTCTGGAAGGAGAGGATGAAGAAGCAGCTGGCTATGATTTACATGGCTCCGATGACCCAATGCCGGTGCAAGAAGGAGAGGGTGAAGAAGTAGACCGTGAGGACGGCTCCGGTGATCACCAAACCGAGTCCGGACAGGTATATATATTAGTTAAGCATGTGCTGACTAGCTAATTGATGCATTCATTGTTTTGGTATGTACACATATTAATTAACTCTCGTCTTTGTTCTTTTTTCTAGCCCTCCGGATCGAGCAAAACTTCGGTAAAGAGACGAGGCCGAAGAAAAAGTTGAGCTCGGATGAAAAATTTGAGATCATACAAATCGCATGACGGCCAACCGATTGAACCCTACCGGACAAAGAAGGCATTTGTTGCTCGGTCATGGGGTTCTGGTTAGGGACAAGATCCCGATCAGCATCCACCAATGGTATAAGCCTAAGAACGAAGACCCTGAGGTGTCTTATGTCAATGATATGCAGAAAAATGATCTTTGGACTGAGCTGAAGTCAAATTTTACCCTACCGCTAGAGGATGATCCCTCTGTTTGCTTAATTACTAGCTAGCTAGCGTGTCTAGCTAGTCCTCTCTATATGTATGTATAGTACGTAGCGTCGACCAAGCACGGACAAAAGAGAGGACACTTTTCTCTATTAATTAGCTAGCTATAGCACAATATATGAAACACCTAAATTAACCACCCAAAACCCCCCAACCCCCCTTTTAAAAAAAACAAAACCACAGCCATAGAAATCTTGTGGCGTGGATGCCTATTGGTCCCGGTTGGTGCCACCAACCGGGACCAAAGGCCCTCCTGCTCGGGCTCACGGACAGCCACGTGGAGGCCCATCTGTCCAGTTCTGGATTGAACCGGGACTAAAGGGTCGAGCATTACTACCGACCCTTTAGTCCCGGTTCATGAACCGGGACTAAAGGCCCTCACCAACCGGGACTATAGGCCCTTTTTCTACTAGTGTCATTCATCAACAGTATTGGGGAGTGATCAGATTTTACAGCAGTAAGATGCCTTAGAGTAGCAAAAGGAAACATGTTACACCACTCATTGGACGCAAGTGCCCGGTCGAGACGGACACGACAATATTGGCCACCTGTAACCTTCTTCTCAAAAGTCCAGTCCATGCCCACGTAGCCAATATCAGCTAACCCGCAGGCATCCACCACCTCTCTAAACTGGTGAATCTGCGTCCATGCTCGATCACTCGGACCCAAATGTTCTTCCCTGCGGAGCACTTCATTAAAGTCACCGATGCACATCCATGGAAGTCTCGCTCATCCGCTCGTAGGAACCTCATCATATCCCATGTTCTATATCTTAAGCTTCTATCCGCCTCTCCATACCAACAAGTCAGGCGCCAAGGGTCCTTTCCAACTTCCTGAACCACCATATCAATATGATACTTGGAGTAATTCCTTAGTGTGAGGTCTACCGTGTTCTTCCAGTATATGCACAGCCCCCCACTCCGTCCAGAACTACCAACTCCATAGGCACTATCAAAGCCAAGTGTACTCGCCAAACCTTCCACCCGATACTTTGCAATTTGTGTTTCCACAACACAAAGGATCGTCGGCGCACATTCCCGCGCGAGGTCGCGCAATTCTCGAACTGTCGCGGGGTCGCCAAGCCCCCGACAGTTCCAACACAAGGTATACATTAGGCACGGCGGCTCTCCACCTGGGAGGCCACCAAACTCTGGATTGTACTCTCACTATGCCCATCAGAACCATCTTCTATTCCTGCACTTGCCCCTTTCTTGAGCTTCTTCCTCTCTCGTGGTGTGACAAAGATGGCCAGGGGTGGGGGTGCAGCAACAGAACTAGCTGTAGATACACCATCGTGCAGATCCTTGTGAGCGGCAGGGACAACCTGCTCATTGCCCATCAACACGTCCATAGCCGAAAAAGCATCCGCCACCGCTGCTGGTAGAACCAATCTACCCTCCTCGTCGAGCCCCCAACCCCAAGGCTGGGAAGACAGGCAAGCTATCCCCCTGGTCAGCCCGAGGGTCCAGAGTGATCGGAGGTGACGGGTAGAAGCAGAGGTGGGTAGGGAAGACTCAACGCCGGCTGGACGCCGGCGGAGTAGGTAAACCCTAGTCGCCATTGGCGGCTAGGGTAGGTTTCGCTCTAGGCGCCAGTTCGTGTCTCTGCTCGCTAGAATCTCCGCAAGTGCTCAGCACAATTGGATACTGTTGGCGACGACCTTGCTAAATAAACAGGGCCTGTGGCACTAGTAGAAAAAGGGTCAAATGTGAGACACATTAGTCCCGGTTTGTAACAGAACCAGCACTAATGTGGCCATTAGTGCCGGTTCCAACGGCTAGCCGGGAGGATCTCTTTAGTACCGGTTCGTGGCAAACCTTTAGCACCGGTTCGTGCCATGAACCGGTACTAATGAGAGTGGTGACAGGATGTTGTCGAATGGGGCCCTTCCAAAGATTTTAGTACCGGTTCGTGGCACGAACCGGTACTAAATGTCGCCCTATATAAATCCTTCGTCCACCCGCACTCTGTTCTTCCCCTTTCCCTCTCCCTCTCCTCTGTTCTTCCCTTCTTCCTCTCGAGTTCATCACAAAATTTGCCCCAAATTTGTCAAGATTTGCAGGCCCTCATCCATTCAAATGATCACCAAGGTTAGCAACTTTGTCCTTTCATCTCTCATTGCTAGATTAGCTCTTGCATTGGTTTATATAGTGATTAATTGTGGGTTTTAGTAATTTGGGAGGAATTATATGTGGTAGTATTTGATTTATATGCAATTTGAGGTCAAAATAACACTTAGTTTGCATATGTAGGTGTGGTTTACTTAGTGCCTTCTAAATCTCCGTCAGAACCACCGTCGATCGCCTGCACTCCGTCTCATTAACGGCACCACCTTGTGGTGAACCTCTTGTTCATGAAATTTTATATAAAAATTGATGTTTGTGTGATTTGGATATATAGTTACTCGTATAATAATTATCTTACTCGTGACGTTGTTTGTTATACATAGTGCCATGGTTTTGATATCCGTCCCCGTCGGCCCTCGTCCTTGTTATGATTCGGATGTGGTATATTCTCTTTTAAAACTATTTGTTGCATTTCGTGTTTATGACAAATTATGCCCATCAAGTTGACATAGATATTTTTATCTAGGAGGTATGTGAACCGGAAATTCCAACCGACCCTATTGTCGAGAGGTTAAATTTAGTTGAAAGAGAAAACGAGTACTTGAAAGAAAAATTGAAAAGAATTTAGGGGGAGAAGATGGAATTGGAGTTGCATGTTGCCGATGTCTTCGATGATCACAAGATCAAGATGGAGAAAATGCGCTTGAAGATTAGAAAGATTAGAAAATATGCCATCGATAGTGAGGCTTGGTATCATTATGCTGTTGGATCAATTGTTACCTTAGTTGCGATCTTGATCGCATTTGTTGTTGCATTTAAATGCTTTAGCTAGAGAGTTATTGTTTGTTGCATTTAAGTGTTGTATGAACTTTATGTATGAACTTTTATTAATTTGGTCTATTCGGTGTTGTGTAATGAAGATGAGCCGGCAATGGATGTCACGATGACCGATGCTCTCCCAGTTCGTTGAGGGCCTGCATACTTTTACGCTATGCGGCTGAGGCAAACAAGCGGGCGGATGGTTTTATGCCTTGTCCATGTCTTGGCTGTAAGAATGGTCGCAATTACTCTACGTCAAGAACCATTCACGTCCACTTGTTTGAGTCCGGTTTCATGCCCCACTATAATGTTTGGACCAAGCACGGAGAAAGAGGGATTATGATGGAAGACAATGAAGAAGAAGAGGACGACGACAGCTATCTTGGCCATGGGTTCCCTGAATACGATGATACAACAATGGGGGAAGAAGCTGAGCCGGTAATGCGGGAAGAAGCTGGGCCGGCAATGCGGGAAGAAGCTGAAGAAGAGGCATGAGATGACCCCGTTGATGATCTAGGTCGGGCCATTGCCGATGCAAAGAGAAACTGCGCAAGTGATTTGGAGAAGAAGAAGTTGCAGCGCATGTTAGAGGATCACAAAAAATTGTTGTACCCGAATTGCGTAGGTGACAAGAAAAAGCTGGGCACCACACTGGAATTGCTGCAATGAAAGGCAGAGAATGGTGTATCTGACAAGGGATTTGGAAAGTTGCTGGTAATGATAAAGGATATGCTTCCAAAGAACAACGAATTGCCCGAGAGTACGTCGGTTAAAGAAGGTTGTACGCCCTCTAGGGTTAGAGGTGCGAAGATACATGCATGCCCTAATGATTGCATCCTCTACCGCGGTGAGTACGAGGATTTGAACGCTTGCCGGTATGTGGTGCATTGCGCTATAAGATCAGCCGCGATGAGCATGGTGATGTCGAGGGCGAGCGCCCCAGGAAGAAGATTCCTGCCAAGGTGATGCGGTATTCTCCTATAATACCACAGTTGAAACGTTTGTTCCAAAACAAAGAGCATGCCAAGGCGATGCGATGGCACAGAGAAGACCGTAAGAAAGACGGAAAGTTGAGAGTACCAGCTGACGGGTCGTAGTGGAGAAAAATCGAAAGAAAGTACGGGAAGGAGTTTGCAGATGACGCAAGGAGCGTATGGTTTGGTCTAAGCGCAGATGGCATTAATCCTTTTGGGGAGCAGAGCAGCAACCATAGCACCTGGCTTGTGACTCTATGTTTGTATAACCTTCCTCCTTGGTTGTGCATGAAGCAGAAGTTCATTATGATGCGGTGCTCATCCAAGGCCCTAAGCAACCCGGCAACGACATTGATGTGTACCTAAGGCCATTAGTTGAAGAACTCTTACAACTGTGGAATGGAACAGGTGTACGATGCGTGGGATGAGCACATGGGGAGGAATTTGACCTAAAGGCGTTGCTGTTCGTGACCATCAATGATTGGCCTGCTCTCAAGAACCTTTCGTGACAGACAAACAAGGGATACATGGTGCACGCACTGTTTGGATGATACCGACAGTATATATTTGAATAGTTGTAAGAAGAATGTGTACAGGACATCGTCGATTTCTTCCGGCAGGCATCCCGTAAGAAAGAAAGGCAAGCATTTCAAAGGTGAGGCGGATCACCGGACGAAGCCTCGCCACCGCATCGGTGCTGATGTACATGATATAGTCAAGGATTTGAAGGTGATATTTGGAAAGGTCTGGCGGACAACCTGTTCCGAAGGACGCTGACAGACGCGCACCCATGTGGAAGAAGAAATCTATATTTTGGGACCTGCCATATTGGAAAGACCTAGAGGTCCGCTCCGCAATCGACGTGATGCACGTGACGAAGAATCTTTGCGTGACCCTGCTTGGTTTCTTGGGCGTGTATGGGAAGACAAAAGATACACCTGAGGCACGAGAGGACCAGCAACGTATGCACGGAGAAGACGTCATACATCAGGGTCAAGCAAGCTACGCTCTTACCAAAGAAGAGAAGGAAATCTTCTTGAATGCCCGCTCGATTAAGGTACCGTCGGCTTCTCGTCGAATATAAAGGGAATATTAAACATGGCAGAAAAAAGTTCCAGAACCTAAAGTCTCATGACTGCCACGTGATTATGACGCAATCGCTTCCGGTTGCATTGAGGGGCTTCTACCGGAAAACGCTCGATTAGCCATTGTGAAGCTATGTGCATTTCTGAATGCAATCTCTCGGAAGGTAATCGATCCAGAAATCATACCAAGGTTACGAGAATGATTTGGTGCAATGTCTTGTCGGTTTCGAGTTGGTGTTCCCACCATCCTTCTTCAACATCATGACGCACGCCCTAGTTCACCTATGCTTGAAGAGATTAACATTTTGGGTGCTGTATTTCTACACAATATGTTCCCCTTTGAGAGGTTCATGGAGTCTTAAAGAAATATGTTCATAACCGTGCTAGGCGAGAAGGAAGCATCTCCAAGGGCCATCAAAATGTGGAGGTCATTGATTTTTGTATTCACTTTATACCTGACCTAAACCCGATTGGTGTTCCTCAACCGCGGCATAAGGGCAGCATCGATGGAAAAGGCACGCTAGGAGGAACAAATAATATGTATGGACGGACATTCTCTCGAAGCACACTACACAGTTCTACAGAATTCCGCTTTGGTGGCTGCGTATATGGATGAACACAAGAATTTGCTACGCTCCAAACACCCGGAGCGGTCTGATGATCGGATTACACGTGAACAAACCAGGAGTTTCGCCATTGGTTGCGGACATCGCACCATGCATGACACCTCTATTGAAGATGACCTGTACTTGCTGTCCAGTTACCATCTTCGAATATAATGACTTTCAAAGGGTACGAGATAAATGGTAATACATTTTACACGATCACCCAAGATAAGAAGAGCACCAACCAAAACAGTAGTGTCCGCTTTGATGCAGAAACCAAGACGGGAAAGGAAACATATTATGGTTATATACAGGACATATGGGAACTTGACTATTGACATGGTTTAAAGGTCCCTTTGTTTCGGTGCAAATGGGTCAATATGACACGAGGCGGAGTAACGGAAGACCCGCAGTACGGAATGACAATAGTGGATCTCAACAATCTTGCGTATGCAGACGAACCATTCATCCTAGCAAATGATGTGGCACAGGGTTTCTATGTGAAGGACATGTCTACCAAGCCAAGAAAAAGAAAAGATAAGGAAGCGAATGCATCGTACGATGAGCCAAAGCGGCACATAGTTCTTTCTGGGAAGAGAAACATCGTGGGAGTGGATGACAAGACAGACAAGTCAGAAGATTATGAAAAGTTTGATGAAATTGCTCCATTCACAGTGAATATTGACCCGAGCATCCTGTTAAATGATGAAGATTTTCCATGGTTACGGCGCAAAGGGACACACGCGAAGAAAAAGTTTCACACCCAAAGATCTGGGATGTGATCAGCTTCACTAGCTATCATCACTTTCTTCTGTGTTTCGCACCGAGAGGGGAATCTCTGTAATAGTTATGGTAGTTATGTGTTTTGGCATTTGAAACGCGAAGAAATTTTATGTGCAAACAAATTCACACTAATTTCAAATAATTCAAAATTTAAACTATTCAAATTTGAAAACTACGGGCACTAACAGAAAAGTTTGTAATTTTTGTACCTAAAGAGGCTGTGTCAGCCTCCGGTCAAAACTATGGCCCCACCATCACCATTTAGTGCGGTTCGCACTACCTAACCGGTACTAATGAGGTTGTGTCGTAAGGTCAGGGCCCCACGAGCACCTTTTTAGTACCGGTTCATGGATGAACCAGACGTAAGCTGTTTTTAGTCCCACCTCGCCAAGTGAGAGGGACTAGGAGCGTTTATAAGCCCCGAGTGCAGAGGCGATGAAGAAGAGGATCAATGCTCACGTTGCTTAGCTTCAAGCCTTCAGAATACGGTTGACTGCACGGAGCTATGCGCAGTGCAGTTTACACTATTCAAAGGCTTGAAGCAAATTAACGAGCATTGCACCTCTTTTTATTTTTAATAACTTATTACAACTCCGGACTTCTTCTGTTATGGCAAAAACTAATTGCACGTCGACATTTCTTTTTTTTAAGTTATAACTCCAGACTTTGACCATCAAGTTTTGCAAAAAAAAAATAGCAGAAAAGAAAGAAAAACTATAGCTGAAAAGAAAAAAACTACATAAGAAAACTACTCAAAAATAAATAGAAGAAAATAAATATAGCAGAAAAGAAAAAACTACTCAGAAATAAATAGAAGAAAAAATAAAGCAGAAAAGAAAAAAAATATATTTGCTATTTTTCAATCGTTTACAAAATGACCGTGAAATTGAAAATCACTACAAAATGAACTCTGAAAATGTTGAATTTTGGCAAACTAGATGAAAACTACTCACAAATAAATAGAAGAAAATAAATATAACAGAAAGAAAAAAAACTATACAAAAAACTACATAAAAATAAATAGAAGAAAATAAAGCAGAAAAGAAAAAAAACTATACAAAAATTAGGCGCTGCCTGTGGGCTGATAGGCCACAGGTGTGTAATAACAGGCCTTAAAGGCCCAAAGCAGACTCATTGTGGCAGCTGCAGAGTTTAGGCCCACAAGCCTGCTATCTGAGGAGTTCAAGTGGTAGCCGCGGCTGGGTTTATAAACCAGTGTGGCTGCCCTTCACCCGGCGAGGTGGGACTAAACTTTGGGGTGGCAGAAGGCCTTTAGTACCGGTCGTGGCACAAACCCGGTACTAAGGGGCCTTTAGTACCGGTTTGTGCCACCACCCGGTACCAAAGGGGGTCGCTTCGCCGCTTGGGCTGGCTAAAATAGTTTTTAGTACCGTTGGTGGCTCCAACCGGTACTAAAAGTGCCTTCTATATATACAACACCAAAAATTTCATTCCCTCTGCTTTCTTCCTCTGTTTCCGTCGTCTCGCCGCCGTCCGCAGCCCGTCCCGTCGCCGCCCTCGTCTCCATCGCCGCCCGTCCCGTCGCCGCCGTCCCCTTCGCCCTCGTCTCCGTCGCCGCCCGGGCCCGTCCCGTCGCGCCCGTCCACGTCGCCGCCTGCCCGTCACTGCCCGGCCGTCGCCGCTGCCCGTCAGCTCGCCGTCGCCGTCGCCGCTGTGAGCTCTCCCCTCTAACCCCTCTCCCTCGCCCCCGGCGGCCACCATGGGCGCCGCCCCTCCCCGAGCCCATACACACACACACACACACAAGCATGATGAACACACACACACACACACACATATGTATGAATTAATGCATGTATATATTAGTATATACGTATTTTGTATGTTTAATTAGTTTAGATTATTTAGATTATTTTTTCACTATTATATATGTATGAATGCATGTTAGATGGATATAATTAGTGTTTAATTAGTATGGAAATTTTTTATATAATGTTGTTTTTCAGTTTTTTAATGGATGTATAGAAATTGTGTTTTCTGTTTTTAGTGTTAGATGCTTAATTAGTATGAAATAGTATATAGATTTTTGAAATAGTAGAAATGTTAGAAATTTTAGTTATCAAAATCCAACCATTAAAAAAATATTACTTTTTGCGGGCATATAGCTAGTATTTGTTCTCGACGATGCCCGGCCCGCATCCTCGCCGTTGACCCGTCATGACGACGCCCAGCCGACCCATGTCCGGGACTGGGCTCCGCCGGCTGGCACTGGAGGTGCTGCTCGAGGGTCAGCGCCCGCTTGATGAGGAACCCGGCCCCGGGTCCCGTCGTCGACCCTGATCTCGTTTGGTGGCGTTCGCGTGGGCCAGTTTCGGTGCGGAGGGACCCGGCCCCGCCGGAGGAGGTACGTCGCCGTGTCAGGGAGGAGGACGAGCACGTCCATCGCTACATGGTTGCGTTAGAGGGCGGCAGGTTCTCCAATACCTGGCAGTATCTTCGGGGATCTCACTTCAGCTATGATCCTGTGAGGGTTCCTTCTCTTTGGGTGTCCACCGCCAAGGCCGCAGAGAACCGCGTAGTGTCCTAGATTCTTCTGTAGTATTCGATCTTTAATTAGCTAGCCAGTGATGTACTATTCAATATTATATATTATTCGAGACGATGTATTCGAGATTATATCTATTATTCTTGACGAAGTATTCGAGATTATATCTATTATTGGAGCGATGTAATTTGAATACTAAATTGTTTTATATTTCTTTTGAATTAGTTAAATAAAAGCTATGGCAGACAATACCGATGAGAGAGGAGAACAGACCATGTTCGATATCATACGCGGCCGATGATGATCAGAATGAAGAAGATTATGACGGCTCAATTTCTAAACAACACCGGAGAGGGTGATATGATAATCGATCGCGATTTAATCGAATTGATGAAGTCATGAACTACGATTATGACGATGACGAAGAACATGTTGATCCTGAAACAACAAAGACCGGCGAGGTATATATATTTATATAAGCATGTATCTGGTGATCATCACATGTTTTATATGACTTGAAGATATATTAACGAATCGATCTTTGTTCTTTCAGCCATCCGGATCGAGCAAATCTTCAGGAAAAAGGACGAAACGAGGCCCGAACAAAAAGTTGAAGGAGGGCGTAAAGTACAATATGGAGGCAGTCAGACCTAATGGCGAACCATTAGCGCCTAAGAAGATTGCGGACAAGTTCGATTCGTCAAAGGCGGAGTTCTTGTGAAGGACCAACTCGATCTCCCTTCAAGAATGGAGAGAGCCAGCAAAAGACAAAGGACAAAAGGCAAAGAGGACGCTGCTCCACGCCCAGATGTTACTTTTGTCGACAAGAATCAAAAGATCTGCTTTGGGATACTCTCATGGAACATT
This sequence comes from Aegilops bicornis, assembly GCA_021605145.1. Taxonomy (NCBI): domain Eukaryota; kingdom Viridiplantae; phylum Streptophyta; class Magnoliopsida; order Poales; family Poaceae; genus Aegilops; species Aegilops bicornis. The sequence goes on from CM038675.1 coordinate 822,536,832, forward strand.
TCACCCTACCAGATCATTTCACAGAAGCAGAAGTGCAGAAAGTCAAGGACGCTGCTCTTAGGAAGATGGCGGTAGCATTCAAGAACCACAAGAATCGTGAATGAGACAAGTACGTCAAGGGAGGAAGGAAGACTCCAGTATTCGAGGGAACACTAGAGAACCAACGTGCTCATTGGGACGATTTCATGAAATTCAAGGATTCGGAATTAGCTAAGGAACGGTCGAGAATAAACAAGAAGAATGCCGAAAAAAGGATAAGTTCCATAAGTTGGGGCCAGGTGGCTATGCGGTGGCAATGCCTAAGTGGGATAAGTCTGAGAAAGAGATGGAGGATGCAGGTGCCACTCCGGTTACTAAGAGCTGGCCCCCCAGGGTCAGGACTTGGTTCTATGCGCATGGGGGGGAGTTGGACCCGAAGACAGGCAATGTTTCGATGAGGGCAAGTCTGAAGGGAGCCGACGATGCGATACTTGTTGTAATATAAGAGGCATGATCGGGGGTGTTCCAGCCCAACAGAGAGAACGACGAGCTTACGCGTGCTCGGGAAATCTCGAACACCCGGAAGAACACGAGGCAAGGGCGCTTATTCCGTGGTATGAGGGGTTTTCAGACTGGAACACCGACTACGTAACCCGTGCGAGAAAGAAGATTGCGGAGGAGAAGAAGAGGAAGATGGAGGAGGAGCAGAGGAAGCGGGACTATGAACGCCTTTCAAGGCCTAGAAGCAAGTCAAGCGGAATTGGTAGTCAAATTCCAGCGGCAGCAGGAGCAGATCGACTCACTTACCCAGCAAAGGGGGTCTCAGCAGCTGCAGCAGCTAGCGAATGATCCAGCATTGGATAGCACAATCTCAGGCCACTCCTCCTCCAAGTCCGGCACAGCTTCAGGCGGCCACTCCTCCTCGTCCAACTCAGCCCCGTCAGCCGGCGTCTCCGCTGCCTCAGCAATCGCAGAAGAGACACCCCGCAGCTATGGTGCGTAGCGATACGAGTCGAGGTAGTACATGAAGTACAGGCGGAGGCAAGCGATATAGATATGGTCCAAGCCTCACGCCTCTTTCGCAGAGGTCTTATGACAGGTCCGAGGAGGAAATCGCAGCCATATCGAAGTCCGAGGTGGAAGCCCATTTTGCACCAAAACCACCACCGCCGCCAAGGGAGAAAGTGCCTGAGGAACGATTGACCACTTCATTCGTATGGCTCAACCACCAGCTCCCAAGCCTGTTGACACGGACTATGAGCGCCACATCAGGAAGTTAAATCGAGCACGTCTACGTAAGGAGGCGAGCTCGGGATCGAGCAAACAAGAAGCAGCTATCAAAAAATGCGGGAAAATCATTCCCCAGCTGGGAGAACAGGCGGCGCAATCGATCCCCTCGCTTGTTGTGCCAACAACACGTGACAGACGCTGCCCAATATTATTGTGGGCAAACAGTTTACGTTCTCGAGGTGGGCAATGTGGTAATAACGGAGGACCATATAATGCGGTGAAGTTCTCAAAATAACTGTTGGACAACTCCTCGAGGTCGAGCCCATGCCCGTGCTTAGAGAGGATGAAATAAAACGGAAATATGTCCGGGGCCAACCTTTGGTCGAGCTGCATAAGGTCAAGAACCTCCCAACGAGAATGTATGAATTGCATCAATGGTACATGAACATTACCAAGATTTCCGATCGATTGTCCCTCATGGTGAATGTCAAGGAGGAGCATTACTTCCATGAGAAAGTTGTGTCCGTTGAGTATTCTGAAATGTTTCAGTTATACAATCAAGACGCACTCGACAAATCTATCGTCAGTTGCTATTGTCTGTAAGTGATTTCTTTCTGTAATTTAAGTCTCAAGCTAGTTGTAGTGATCCTTTTGATCAATCATTACCTGTAATTATCCTCACTATATTCTTTTTTGTGGTATTATATGCAGGATGAAGATGTATGAAATGAGAAAAGGTGGACGCTTTGGCATTGGGTTCATTGACCCAAACACCGTTAATGAATACACATGGAAAATAAATCCACGTCATCTAAAGGCCGTAGAAGACAACATGCTAGAGTTCTTGAAGCGCCTCAAATACAATGAAGATATACTACTTCCTTACAACTTCCAGTGAGTCACACTGTCTTGTACTACAAATTCTCTGTTTTTGCCTACTATCTAGCTACATGTTTTTGCTTACATATGCCCGCTTAATTAAGACATGCAAACGTGTGTGCATGCAGATTTCACTGGGTCTTGTGTATCATTAAAGTTGACGCCTTGAACAGTTGAAATACTGGATTCACTACTCAAAGAAAAAACTGACTATAACATCTTGTTTGGGATAGTCAACAGGTAATTTCAATCATTATTAACTATATATCTCGGCCTATTTAGTTCGTCATTTTTCATGATATGAACTATTTAATAACCCCTTTATTCATTTTCTTTGTCGGCGGGCAGGGCTTGGGCAAGGTTCATCAGCGTGACCCTAGGAGAATGGAAAAAAAAGCTTAAATGGTTTCGACCCAAGGTAAGTAATTAAGTAGTACTAGCTAGCTAGCTGCCATCTCTTTAATTATCATGCTTGATTAATTATTATCTGATCAAATTCCATTCTCGTAAAGGCCCTGAAGCAGGCGCAGGGGACTGATTTGTGTGCATTCTGTGTTTGCGAGAACATTCGCATGATGGCGTCCGAAAGGAGCAGATCTCAAAGACAGGAATGGGTACGCTTGTCAAAACACTATTCACAATTTTTACACCATTATCGATATCTAGTCACACAACTAATACACATGCATATTGATCTCCTTCTTAACAGTTCACAGAGGTGCGGGAGAAGATCCTAGAAACGGAGCGCGTAGAAGCACTTCAAGAGGAAATAGCGGGATTTTTGCTCGACCAGGTCATAAATCCGAAGGGAGAATACTATTACCCGCCACGCCCCCATGAAAACCACTTCTAATTGTCATCGTGCTCAAGGCACCAATTAGGCTAATGTCACTGGCTCAAGGCAACATGCATATGTAAGAGAAATTGTATATAGCTATACATGTGTTTATGTGTGAATTAATTAATATGATGGTTTGTGAGACACTGATGATATATATATATGCATGATTGGTTCTACTAGAAATTATATATATATATATATATATATATATATATATATATATATATATATATATATATATATATATATATATATGCATAACGTGTACAATGTGTAGTATCGTAAAATACCAGCAAACGAAAAAGAATTAAAATAGAAACACAAAATTAAATGAAAAAGAAATCATAAAACTAAAAAAAACCCCAAACCTTATAGTACCGGTTGGTCTTACCAACCGGTATCAAAGGGCTCCAGGCCCCTGGAGCTGGCTCGTGCCATGTGGTTTCCCTTTAGCACCGGTTCATGCTGAACCGGTACTAAAGGGGGGGGTCTTTAGTGCCCACACTTTAGTGCCGGTTATGGAACCGGCACTAAAGGGCCTTACGAACCGGTGCTATTGCCCGGTTCTGCACTAGTGTGGGCCGCAACCTTATTAATGCGCTTCTTGGGCCAAGCGCGCACGGACGCAACCCTAGACTCGTTGGTGGAATATAATCCCACATCGGTTTTGCACATAAGTTGAGGCGGTCTGCATAGCAACAAAAGGAGAGTAGGAGACCCGGGGTTACTGTTCAAATCATACCTTTCTCGGCCTCTTGGCTAAGATCAAGTGTAGTATCTGTTCTTATCAGTTTAATATCTGATAATGGATTTTTGGATCCGCATGATATTAATTTATTTTTTTATGGGGAAGGGCCCATCATAGTGGCTTGTTGCTAAGGCCCTCAAGCATCGTCCTTGGTGTTGCACTATAGCCTTGGGTTGTCGCACCCCCACCAAATCATAATCAAATGAATTGTGATCGACTTGTAATTGTTGTCGTATCCTTGGTGTGTTTTATTAATCTAGTTGTTGGTTGCTATTGTCTTTGGATTAATTTTCTTACCATCTTTTGTTCAAGAGTTTGTCTTCTTCAGGTGGCAATGATCTGATCGTGTATGAATGAGCATGTATACAACTTAGAGTGATCCGAAGAAACATTATCACCCGCTGATGTTTTTTTCTCCTCTTACATCATGTCTTTGTGAAGTGTGGAAAAGTATGAGATGTTACAAAATCATTTTTGGTCCATAGCAGCACGATGGCACTCTAGATTATGCATTCATTCCTCGTCAGAAAAGATAATGTGTATATTTCATGCATAAAAAATATCAAATCATATTGCTCATCCAAAGAAAACAAGAGAACAACATTCAGCGTATGATGGTCTGGCCGTTACTAGTACTAGTTCATCACGAACAAGTTTGATCTAGTTTTTTCAGTGCACCAGTCCTTTCCAAAAGTTTGGTCTAGCAGCGTGTGTTTATTCGATTTTTTAGTGTGTGATGAGCTATGCAACAAGCTTTGAATGTTTATCATTAATTTAGATGAATGCCGATGTTTGAATTTTAATTTAGGGATTCACCAAAAAAAAAGTAGAGACAGACAGATAGGGAACACCCTTGGGTACCATGATAAAATGTTTTCCTTCGTTTTTGTCCAGACATTCCCGTCAATGAGGGAGCTAGCAAAAAATGTAGGCAAAAGGGTATGTATATTTTTGAACCGAAGCCCACTCCAAAAAATCCCCTTCATAGAGTGGTCCAAGGCAGGAGGGAGGGAAGGCAATGTCTCCCTTTACTTGAACATAGCTCTACTAGTGCGGCTGTTCTGATCCTGAGCTCATATAAACAGTAAAAAGAATATATTTTTTGTGCCAAACATTGGAGCATCAATTTTGTTTTTGTTGCCACGTTTTTCACTAATGTCATCCGGTGATTAAACTTTGTAGGCAATAAGAACATTTGTCAATGTTAGGCACAAAAAATCAGAATTTTCTCTGCCACATATAATTTAAGATAATGGACTTATTTGGGTTGTACACTTGTACTTGATTTGTTTGTTTGAGTTTCATTTCTCCCACGCTAGAGGTATTAGGGTGCTACTCATCCCGGTGGTGCATATCTATCATCATTGGTGGGCGTGTGAAGGTGCGTCTCCGGCGGATCCGTCCTTAGTAGATTGCTCGGATCTGGTCGTAGTCTGTATACATTCGTGTGTCTTCAGGTTAGCCACTTCCAGTCTATGCTACTCTTCAACGGCAAAGGTTGTTGTTCTGGTGCATTGGTTCTGTGAGGCATTATCATCACGACTTTCCGACTGTCTACTGCAAGAAGTTTTGTCCGGTTCCGACAAGGGAGGGGCGATGACGGCGACACGCCTTCTGCTCGCTTCAGTGCACGTAGTCGTAGCTAAATGGTTTAGGGATCTGTATGAAATTTATTATTTTTTATATTCATACTGCCATAACTGAAGATGAATAGATTGATTTTTCTTTAAAGGGTGCTACCAGTCGGTACGTTGAGCTGCAAAACCTCCTGTCAGATTTTTTATTTACTGCAACGAACAGTCGTTGGTACGGGAGGGAAGGCTGCAAATCCCCTAATTCTATACGCCTGTGGACCGCTACCTCGTTAATGGGCTTTTCGGCCCAGGCTCGCGCGTCCCTCTGGTTTGGTCGAACGGAGGCAGCCTTCGACTCGTGGGTGGAATAGTCCCGCATCGCTCTCGCACACGGGCAGAGGCGGTTCGCAGATCAATTAAACCAGGGGCAGGGCCAACATCCAAACCATACCTTTCTCGGCCTCTCGGCTAAGATCAAGTGTAGTATCTGTTCTTGTCAGTTTAATAGTATCTGATACGTGGATCTTCAGATCCACCCTATGATATTAATTTAATTTTTTGTGGGGGAGGGCCAACCACAGTAGCTAGCTGCTGGGGCCCTCAAGCGTCGCCATGGTCTTGCACTATAGCCTTTGGACTGACGCACCCCAACCAAACCAAAAATCAAAAAGATTTATGTACTTGTGACTTAAGAATTGTAGTTGGCACTGGATTAATTTGGACACAGTTCGATCATGTGTGGCTGAGTTGATTACAAGGTTGCATGTTTTGTTAACAATATATGCACGCAACTGGTAAATCATAAATTTATTCCCCATAAATAAAGAATATGTTTATTTCCCGCATAAAAAAAGATCAAATCTTGTTGCTCATCCAAAAGAAAAAGAGACCATTATTATTCATCATGGCGGTGGTCTGGCTGCTACTACTACTAGTCTACCACAATTTCAGTGCACCAGTTCTCTTCCGAAGAGCCCAGCGATGGCTCGCCCAGGGTCCGCTTGCTTCACCAAGGATTCGCCTACCAAAACCTACACCATCAACGTGAAAGTTTATGTAAGTCGAACATGATTCAAGAAGGCATTCATAGAATCGACTAGCAAGGAACGGTTATGTAAGTCAAACATGATTCAATAAGGCATTCATAGAATCAACGAAAGTAGACGAGCAAGGAAAGGCATCCTTTTGGTGAACGCATCACTCATACCCCAAGAAATGTCGCGGCTGTTTGAAAGTTTCTATAGCATATATTTTGTAGCCCAAAACTGAGGTACATTGAAACTTGAAAGAAAGAAAAAGAAAGACATAGGCGTGGACAAACTGGCAGACATGTGTACACAGCACAGCTAGAGAGGGGAAAAGCAAATGAGATGAGACTACTGAGTGATTCGATATATATGCACATTTTTTTTGTCACGCAGAATTTCTGTATCAATCCATAAGCAAACGGATAACTTACAGCGGAGACTCCAGCATTCTGCACATAAGCAACATCATCTGGGGTGAATAGCCCTGATTCGCCGACAACCTGAAAAGAAGAGGTTGGGCGAAAAGATTAGCACAGAAAGCTCATGACAAGCATTTGAGATCATAGAATCAAAAGGACCTTGCCAATTCATGGAATTTGCGATCAAAGTCCAAAAATGAACAGCTATGTCCGACTTTGAGGTGCATGCAAACATTCAGCATCTCACAACAATGATAGAACTTCAGATAATACCAAAGTTTAACATGTAAAAGAGAATTGTGTAGAGTTCCATGTGTGTAAAATAAATTTTCCTGGTTTACTTTCACTGTAAATTTTGTTTTAAAACTATGTTAAGACAGTAATCAAAGTGAATTCAAGTTTATGGGTTCAACAGGCTGAAAAATATGTCTTTTAAGGACTTTCATGCTGTATGGCATTTAATTACTGTATGTCTGTAACCATTCAGGGATGACTTGCCATTAGAGCACACATATAAGGGACTAACTGATGTTTTTCTTCAGTCAAAACACATACATGCATATAAGACCACAAAAAAAATTCAAATCAGCATGGGACAGTACCAATATTCCCTTCTCCCTGATGGCATCACCATGCTTCTCCAGCAACGTCTTCGTGTTCGAAGTATCCACTATAAATGTTTCTGCATCATAAATAATTTTTGATATCATAAGAAAAATGATGCATTAACCAGATTAGGGATAATTCTTGACTCAGAGAAATGCAAACGTGATGTGTCAAAGTTTGTAGCATATGTTTACTCAATTACTAGACAAAGTGAGCACTAAAAGAAGCTCATACCAAGGCTGCGGTTGTTGATGCCAATAAGCTGAACACCATTTATCGCGAGGACACGCTCCATCTCTCTTTCATCATGAACCTAAAATAAAAACAAAAGCTTAGTTTTGTGCAAACTATAAAGACCAAATCACATGCATGGTGTACCTTCAAGTACAATTTCATCATAATTACTGTCATTTGAGAAACTGAAACATATGTCAAACCTCAATAAGAGCTGTCAATCCCAACTCCTTGCATATCCGAAGAAAGTATTTTATGTCGAGATCAGTTAGCACGGCGGCAATTAACAGAACTGCATCAGCACCCATCGCACGGGCATAATAGATCTGCCATTTATGAACGACGAACTCTTTGCACAGAAGGGGGCACTGCATTTACAACAAATGTAACTGTATGTTGAGAACAAATGCTGACCCAGAAAAATCCTCTTCACATTTAACGAACATATATATCTATTTGTCATTACCTTCACTCCTGCTTTGCGCACCTTCTGAAGATTCTCAAAACTTCCCTATAGGATTAGATAAATTTAGCTTGCCCAGTAAATACAACATCTACCATCCTCACAAACAGATACAATTTTAGACAACGAACCTGGAAGTATTTCTCATCAGTCAAGATGCTCAAGCACGCAGCTCCATGCTTTTCATAAGCTTGAGCAATTTCAACCTACAACATTTTTTAGCATTAGTTATTTCACTAATAATCTTTGAAATCACTAGAGCCAATGGCAACTATGAATGAAACCAGAACTCACAGGATCGAAGTTCTCCCTGAGTACGCCCCTACTTGGTGATGCCTTCTTGACCTCAGCGATCAATGCTGGCACCCCATTACGCTTGTGGGCTGCTGCCAACGCACCATAGAAGTCTCTTGTAGGAGGAGCCTTCCCTGCAGACTCAATCACCTCCTCCAGAGGATTCCTGGCAAGCCCCTGTACAAGATCAATAGCACCCATCATACATATGATTCCATACCCCCTAACATTAGGGGAAAAAAAAACATAAACAAGCATATGCCATTCGTCACTTCACATTAGGACTACACAAAGTGCGGGATACCCTGCTGCAATTAGAAGGAACAGTACGGTCATGTCACTTAATTGGCTTTCCTATTAAAGAGGATGATAGAAAGGAGTCTGCAATCAGTAACCCGTGGGATGTAGAAAATCCAGACTACACATACACATCGGTGATATAGGCGGACAATTGTCAGTGGTTTCAATAAAGGCTATGTATATTTGTGTAAAGGTTCATCACAAAATATGTGAAACTCATGTTGTGCTCCAGACAAAATACATGTGTATGGATTTCAACCAAGTGCTCCTTGTAAAATTCTGAGAACGGACATGCATATTTCAAATTGTGAAATGGTTAACATTGGTAGTTAAGCAAGACCAAGTCCAAATATAAGTATGAGTATGACAGGCAGAGCAATAAGAACTTTCCTAAACCGCAGAGCAACCTTAATTGGTGACACAAATGCATGCACTGTACTATCATACCTGGGCCACTTCGATCTCCTTGTCCCAGATGATCTTCTCGAGGATGTTGCGGGGGGCGCCCATCTCCGCCTCGATCTCCGCCATGGAGGCGGCGGGGCGGCCGTGGCGGCGGATGCGGATCCCCTGGCAGGCCGCGATGTCGCTGGCGGACTTGCCGCTCTCCCACTGCTCCAGCTCCACCGCGTTGAGCATCTGGTCCCGCTCCATCGCCGCCATGGTGTCCTGAGAACACAAAATCGAATCCTGTTAGTAGTATGAGAGACAGCAGATCGAGCCGACAGATTAGAAAAAAAAAACAGAGCGAGGGACAGCAGAGCAGGCCGCACCCTGGGGCCGCAGCGGAGGGGGCGGGCGCGGGCGGGGAAGGCGGCGAGGGCGACGCGCCCCCGCGACGGCGGAGGGGAGCGGGCGGCGGGGGAGGGGGAGGCCCGGAGCGCAGGCGAGGCGAGGAGGGCCTGCATCGCGCGCGAGGAGCGGAGGCGGCGGGGGTAGGTGGGGGGCTGGCGGGAGTTGGTGGGGGTAGGTCGCCTCGCCGATGTTGGGCTGCTTCGTCGCAGGGGACGGGCGCTGGCTTTATAGCGCGGCGGCGGTGGGTGGCGGCGGGGCGGGGTCCCGGCAGCAACGGTCCGGGGCGGGCGTCTCCGACGGCGACGGGCTCAAAGCGCTATAGTAACTGAAAGAGGATGAGGAGCAGCGCGGCACTATTTCCACGTGCCTGGTCGATCCCACGCGGGGCCCGCCGTCCTCTTCACGAGCTCGTGTCGCGACCCTGTTTCTTTTCGTTCTCCTTTTCGGAAAAAAAGATTCGATTTAAACCACCGTTTTGTTCCCATGCTCTCTCCTCGACTCACTCTCTTGTAACCACTGTCATCTTCTTGGGGGGGCTTTGCTTCTCCTCCCCATCGCTCCAACAACCCATTTTTTCACATTAAGGTGTAATTTTCATGTCCACTACTATAAAGAAAAGGTGTACCCCCTCGTGAAGAAATGTAAAAGAGTGATCTAAACGCTCTTATATTTCTTTACGGAGAGAGTAATTTATACCACCCTATCACTGTCGTGGTAGCTAGCCTTTATCCACACCGTACCACTGTGTCTCTACCTCGGCCAATGACATTTCCCATTCGTATTGATGATCAACAAAAAAGAAAAAGTCATAAAATGAATAATTCCTCCATAAAATCAGTTAGAAGTTGCTACTTTTGATTGTAAAAAGTTCATTCATCACCCCAAATTTAGGAGAGAAAAAAAATCGCTAAAAGACCAAGACCATTTTTGACAAAGTTGATTGGGACTTATTAGTCGAGCAACCACGACATAAAAAAGGTTTGTGCATGTGTGTTAGGACTTGCATGTTGTCTGACCAACTATGTAGAAAGTGCTTGACATTTAGCTGGTGCATCGGAAGACCAATTTATCTACTACCCCTATAAAAGTAGAAAGGGTGTAGAATCAAAACCATCTCGACCATCGAGCCATGCTGATCTGATGGTCTAAACCGTTCCGATGTTTAGCACCAAACATATTTTAACGCTCTGATTACCCACCACAACCACATGTTATAAACATGTTTTAACTAAATGTCATCTCGTGAAATTTGTCACGCAATTAATATCCTGCCAATTATCATTTATCATCACGGAATTAATACTTTACCTTATATCAACATGCAATTCATATTGTACCAAATATCATCGTGTAACTAACACCGTACCTAATATCATTATGCATTGCACATACACGATTGCTAGTAGCGGAAAGGTGTAAAAAAGTTCTTTTTATAAGGAATGCAAAAAAGGACTTGTATGCCAGGCTAGGTTTAGTTGGACTTGGATGGTGTGATGCCTATGATATCATGACACAAGAGACAACGGAATCTGAACTAGACAAGCATCGTCTAGTCCATTCACTTGTTTCCTATTTATGCGCCTGGGATGGAGAGTATGTCTATATATTGCTTGTCGCAAGTTGGACACCATGCTCGCCTACGTTGTTCCTGCATATGGAACATGCTCGGCATGGCTATGAGATGCAAACTTGTCCCTGTGAGCAGCATAGACACGCAAATGTGCATTTTCTTTCCTTATGCTCATTTTCATTTTCCCCCACTTTCTTCTTGGTCACGTCGCATATTAAGAAAGTGTTCATTATGTAGAAATTAAACATTCAGCTTGTAATACTAGAATATTTATTATGTATTAGGAATAGTTGTTGTGAATTGAAAATATTCATCATGCACTTCAAAAAAAAATTCATTGTGTTTTTTCAAAACAGCTCATGGTGTCATTACGAAAATGTTCGGTGTCTATTTGAAAAATGTTTATCATGTGTTTAAAAATTGTTCGTCGTGTATTTGAAAAAATTGATGTGCATTTAACAAATATTCAACATGTACTTAAAAATGTTCAACGTGCATCTGAATTTGTTTAGCGTGTTTTTAGAAAATGTTAACATCCATATAAAAATTGTTTAAAAGCAGTCAACACACATTTTAAAAAAATTCAACGTATATTAAAAAAGTTCAATGTGTATTATAAAAATGATCAGTGTGTATTCGAAAAATGTTTAAGATGTATTGAAAAACCTCAACATGCACTTGGAAAAATGAAAACATAAAAATGACAATACAATGAAAAGAATGGTCATTTAATTCTAGAAAAATGTTAATGACATATAATAAAAAATAGGTACACTAAAACTGAGCAGCTTAAAAAGATCGTGTATTTTATAGTGAAGAAAACACAGAAAAGTAGACGGCCAACTACAACAGCTAAAACGGGCCAGCCCACAATTCCCAACTCTGTAGGCCAGGCCACCATAGGTCTCGCAATAAGCGAGGTTTAGCCTAGGCATGGCAGAGGCAAATCCTATTCCACGCATAACGCGCAAACGTGCACCCATGAAGAGAGGCCCTGCTATATATGAGCTGGCACATTCCCGGATTCGCTCCCAATCGATCTTGGGAAGAGAGCCTAATACCAATTTTTTCACATATATTTTCTGCCTTTTAATTTCATTTTGTTGTTTTGTTTATTTTCTTCTTTTCTTTTTCTATTCTTTAGTTTCATGAATATTTCTAAATTAAAAAACAATTAAAATGTAGGAACACATTTGAAATCAGTAACCATTTTTGGAAATATGGATCATTTTTTAAATTAGAAAACCATTCAAATTCATGGATATTTTTAAATTCAAGATTTTGTAAAACATATTTTGGAATTTGAAACATTTTCTGAAATCAACAATATTTTTCAAATTCATGAGTATTTACTAAAATCAGTTTTTTGTTGAAAGTTTTGAACATTTTCTAATTCATACTCCCTCCTTTCCTAAATATAAGTCTTTCTAGAGATTCCAATATGGACCACATATCCATATTGAAATCTCTAGAAAGACTTATATTTAGAAATGGAGGGAGTATTTTATAAAAGATGGGAATTTTTTTCGAATTCATGAACATCTTTTAAAAACCGTGAACATTTTAAAACCCAGGAACGACTTCCAAATTCATAAACAATTTTAAAACCCATGAGCCCGACTGCGTGGTCATGGCACTCAGTTTCTAGTACCCGTGGAATGAGGGAGAGGGAGGATGAGCAGATAGAGGAGGGAGAGGGAGAGGAAGTGCAACGCGAGGTGGTGCTTGCCGGCGGCATCATGAGGCGAGTCAACTGCAGCGGAGCCGAGGAGATCCTCGGCGGCGACAGACAAGCAGCCTGGCCAGCTAGCCTTTCTTTCTGTGTGAGAACAACGAGAAAGGAGGAAGAAGAAGCGAGTGGGGGATAGATAAGGTGGCTTGCCATCCTGTGTCTCTCACGTTCGCGGCGACAGGTTCCTAGAGCGAACGAAGGTAAAACATGACATGAAAAGCAGTTACGCTTCAAGATTCATGCAGCTGATCTAACGGCGACGAACGCGTTCGTTGGGAATTGCCTAAAAAATGCTAGTATGTAACATTTCCGAAAATAATTTCTTGCGATTCAAATCCCAACATGTCACTGTGGTGGACAGTATGAATGCAATCCCGTGGGAGGGAGGTTTCTGTGGAACAGCGGAAATGATACCGCGCATGTTTGACGGCCGGCCGAGCTCAACTTGGGGATACTCAGTGGAGTTGGCTCTTCAGATCCGTATCGACATTTTGACTGTTCGCTACGCGTAGTCCACACGGTGGATGGCGACGGCAGATGATTCCACCAACCAAAAGGGTAAAAAACCTCGTTTCATCATCCAAGATACAAGGAATTCATCTTGCACTGAGAACCGACGGAACATTAAAATTGATTGATTTATTCCTATGTATGTATACTTGATGCTACTGCACACTGCTACTGCTACGGAAGTATAAACTGCTTTTACAGAGCTGATTCAGTCTCACTCGGAGAAGAAGAAAATTCAGAGAGACAAAAGCTACGGAAGCAGCAAATTAAGGACTTCAGGCGATGGCGACGGCTCGGGAGGCCGGCGCCGGCGAGGGCGGCAGGCGCGAGTTGAAGTTCCTGTATCGGAAGGCGGCGTCCTCTGCTTCCACGCCGTCGTCGCTGCCGCTGCTGCCCTCGTCGAAGTTGAGCGCGTAGCTAAGCGGGTCGTACCTGAACTCCCCCGCGGCCGCCACGCGCCTCCTCCACCTGGTCCTGCCCCCGCTTTGCGGTCTCTCCCCGTCGCTGCCCTGCAAGCCGAAGCAGCCGCAGACGGTGGTCCGCAGCTTGTGGCGCAGCGACGGCGGCGAACAGGGCGAAGTGGAGGACTCCACAGCGTCCATGGCGTCTGCCTGCCTTGGTAGTACAAGCTAGAGATGGATGTGGGTTGTGACAGTGTGCTCTGCTGCTGGAGGAGGAAGGCGGAGGTGTGCGGGACTAAATAGGAATAGCGGAAAAAAAGACGGATAAGGACAGGGGCAAGAGACGCGGGGAAGCAATCGCCGTAGCGTAGCGCACGCGTGCGCCTAGGCGTGAGGGTGTTCTCGGGATTTCGCAGGTCTCGGGAGTCGGGGCTCCGGAGCCGTTGGGACGGGAGGGAGGAGGGCGATGGCAACGGTCGGTCGTGTGTGCAAGCTGTCACAGTGAGTGCCCAGAGAGAGAGACAGCTGACCGTCGTGGCAGCAACGGTAACAGCGGGAGGTAGCTTAGCTGCAAATGGAACTCTTTACTACAGGCTTTGGTTTTCCTTTGCTTACCATGATTGGCCGTTGTTGTAGTGTCAAACAGCTGGTACTCTTTTTTTCTTTTCTCCCCTCAGAGAAGAAACAGTTGGCACTTTTTTCTCTTTTGGAATTGGAGACCAACATCTGATGTTCGCGCGGACGTACGCTGCGGCTCCTACCTTTTACGTACTATACGTTCGCATCATACAGAAAAAAGAGCATGATAAAAAGCATCGATGAATGTGAAGGCCGGCCGAATGGGATGCCAAACCTCCCGGCGGGGTGAAAACGTTTCGTTCGTACGGCCCGCGCTGACGGAGAAAGGATGGATGCGAGAATCCACGTCTGCTCGAGTGAGCGCCGCGTTCGGCCAAAACGTGCGCCTCGTCCAAGCAGGAAAATATCCCTGCCTCCGTCTCCGTGCACCATTGGTTTGGTTTCCCTGCCCTCCAAGTAGCCTGCAGAAGCGACAACACAACCCGCACGACACATCCCGTGCGTGTTCCATGCGCCCAATGCACGTCTGTCTCATACACTAGTACAGTACGTACTAGAGTAGGATAAGGCTAGCTTCATGCTTGAATGCTTGGGCACGTGAATGTTTGGGCTTGCGTGGTGGCGCCATCCACTCATTTCGATCACAGCGGACTCAACTGATCGGTGACAGTGTTGTGCCCATTTAATCGATCACTGGATGCTCTTGCAAAGTCGGAGCCTCGGAGAAGCGAAGCTCAGCCTTTTTGAAACACCCACCACAAAATATTTCTGACCAGCATATGAGCATCACAGACATTTCAAACCCCACTCAAACGTCCGGACGTGCCGCCCGTCACTCACCGGTTAAAAAAAACCCTGACCCATCCGGGCTGATCAATACTCCTTATATGCAGTGTAAATCTAGGGCGGGCCGGGCGCATCCGCAACGTCGGACTGATGACAGGTCTCACACGTAATTTTTAAAACCCAACGGTCCAACGGGCACCTCTTCCGGTGGGGTGTGAACGCCGCGTGGCGCCACTTAGGCTTGCCGCCTGAGGGCCAAGGTCCAGCTACTTTAGCTGGACGGTGTCCCCGAGCCCTAGACACATCCTCTCTCTCTCTCTCTCTCTCTCTCTCTCTCTCTCTATCTCTCTCTCTCTCTCTATCTATCTCTCTCTCTCTCTGCGCCGCCAACCCGATCCCATCCACTTCTTATCCTCTCCGCCTCCTTCCCTCGCCGTCCGCCTCCTCCATGGCCCGCTAGAAGAAGACCACCTATGCTATGCTAACACCGCAACGGCATTTTCAAGTGACCGAGGAGATCCGGGCTAGGCGCCCGGATCGCAGCGGGGTTGCTTTCGGACTCGCCGAAGCCGAAGGAGGAGGAGGACGAGGAGGGAAGCAGCAGCCAGAGCACATGGAGGGGACGGATCCGATTGAGGAGGACGCGATGAAGCCGGTGGAGGAGCTGCAAATGGTTGCGGGCATCGCCATGCAAGATGCCATGGCGGAGTTCGAGCTCGTCCAGGCGGCGGAACTGATAGCCAACCCGGAGTCCAACGGAATGAGGCCTATGTGGAGGCCAGCTTGCAATACATCCGGCAAGAACGGGCGGAGACCACGGGCTTCGCCATGCAAGATGCCATGGCGGAGTTCGAGCTCGCCTAGGCGATGGAGATGGCGTAGCTGATTGCCACCCTCGAGTCCACCAGGGTGAGGCCTATGTGGAGGCCAGCTCGCAATATATTCGGTAAGAACGGGCAGAGACCGACACGCTTTTTGCCAAACTGGATGCGGAGGCCGTCTCGGAGGAGCCGTAGGAGCCAGAGTTGTGGCTCTCATCCATGTATCCGGAGCCGGGCATGGAGATTGTGGACATCTCTGACGAGGAGTAGGGTATGGTAGATTTTAATTGATCTGTGCAATATGTAGGTTTTTTCTCTTTTGCATGGTGTATATGAATTTAAGGTTTCAAGTATGAGGTATTCAGATGTAGAGAATTTGAGGGCTGCCTGATGAGCACCGGAATTTGGTGTCCACAGCTGCAGATGCTCTAAGTTAGGAGAGCTTGGACTTAACATTTTATCATAACCTCTCTTGCGCCTACAAGAGTGTTCAAGTGTTGTCTCTGAGTCAGTGGTTTCTAACGAGCAATCTATACACGAACAAATTGTTGTAGCCCCTCAGCATCAGGGGCGGTCTCATACGCAGATAAAAGCATTGATAATTGCGGTCATTAAATCCGACCCCTTAAACGATTGCGGACGCGCCGGGCGCAACCGCAGGCACCCCTTAATATTTGTCCTTCACATCCGTGTATCTTATCCTATATTCTTACGAAGCATGCAGCATGAATGAAAAGTACATGAATCATAGCACAAATTATGAAATGGACATAGATATGCACATTCTAATCACATTAATATCACCAACGGGTCATGTTCATTTGGCGGATTTGGCAGCTCCGCAATTATTTGACCCACGGGAAGGAAGTGCCCCATGTGCCAGCCGCTGTCGAGTTCTTGGACAGTTACTACAAGTCCATAAGGCTCGCTGCGCATTACACTACGGAGGAGATTATTAAAGGGAAAAGGTCAACCTCGGCTGTGTTGGTGCCAACCCGAGGAGACAAGCCCCCGGCGGCTCCCTGGCCGGCACCCCTGCATGGCAGGGTGGCGCTGTCAGTTGATGGTTCTTTCCTTCATGAGGATGGCTCAACGGCCGTCTGTATGGTGCTTCGGAACGGCAAGGGCGAGATCCTAATGGCAGCTTACCATTTCATCTTCTACTGCAATGACCCACTCGAGGCAGAACTGCATGCGATTATGCAGGGGATGGCCCTAGCAATACAACACTTTGACCTTCAAGTGGTGGTTCAAACGGACTCCTCTGAAGCGCTGTCTAGCTTGACAAATGGTGCACTTCTTCGTTCGGCATATGGACAAATTGTCCTGGAGATCAAGGCCCTTTTAGGTACTAGGGAGTTTTTTTTCTCAAACGATTAGTAGACTTCAAAATAGAGTTGCCGGTCGGTTGGCTAAGTATAGCCGCTCCGGGGGTGCCACGGCTGTTTGGCTTGGCTCGGTTCCACCATGTATCGAGGATTTGTGGCCTCTTGACTGTAACTCTATATCAATGCAATAAACTCCCTTTACCCTTGCAAAAAAATATATCACCAACGGGTCATCAATAGCAAGTCAAAGTTCGCATAATCCACATACACGATAGACAGGTTCTAACTAGAGTACTAAATAACTAGAAATTAAAGACGAAGACGGCGGAGATTCACCACTTCCTAGCCGGGCCTTTGCCCTTTCAGTTGCCGGCGCAGCTGTAGGCGTCCGCGACAGGTGGTGGATTGTCAGAGTCGTAGGAGTCGGAACCGTGGTCGTTGCCCTCGTCAAAGAGGAAGATGATCCGCTTCATCCGCCGGATGGCCCTATCCTGCTGCGGCTTGAGCTTGGCCACCCGAGCCGTCTCTGCCACCATCTTGCGCTCCGACTGCCCAATGGCAAGCCGGCGAGAATCTGTCTCCGCCGTCGTCAGTGACTAGCGGTAGACCCAATCGAGGAGCCGCTTGTCCTTGTCGGGCTCCGCTAGCAACCCGCAGCGACGGCACACGGATTGGTCCGCTGCTTCCCTCTCCCTTGCACTACCGGACTCGCGGCCTATGCCTGGGGCCCAGGGCCGTCGGCATAGGTCCTTTGCCGTCGGCATAGATCTATGCCTACGGCTGTCATCGGCATAGCCCCGTCGGCGTAGATCACGTCAGCGTAGTCTTGTCAGACCGTCGGCGTAGTATAGCCGTCGGCATAGGGGCCTATGCCGACGGCCGGGCGTCAACCGTCGGCATAGTTTAGCCATCGGCAGTGTTTTTCGCCTGACGGCAACGGACAGCGCCGTCAAAAGCGCTGACGATTCACGGGAAGCCACGTGGCAGAGGTATGTCGGCATAGGTGGAAATCTATGCCGACGGCCGAGCCGTCGGCATACCTCTGCCACGTGGCATTTCGTGGTGCCTCCTGGTGGCAGGGCTATGCCGACGGCTTTGCCGTAGGCATAGCCGTGCCACTGTTGGAGAACGTAGTAATAATTCAAAATTTTCCTACATGTCACCAAGATCAATCTAGGAGATGCTAGCAACGAGAGAGAGGGAGTGCATCTTCATACCCTTGAAGGTCGCTAAGCGGAAGCGTTACAAGAACGCGGTTGACGGAGTCGTACTCGCGGCGATTCAAATCGCGGAAGATCCGATCTAGCACCGAACGGACGGCGCCTCCGCGTTCAACACACGTACAGCCCGAGGACGTCTCCTCCTTCTTGATCCAGCAAGGGGATAGGAGAAGTTGAGGGAGAAATCCACCAGCACGATGACATGGTGGCGATGGAGCTCGTGGTTCTTCAGCAAAGCTTCGCTAAGCATTACGGAGGAGGAGCAGTTGGAGGAGGAGAGGGCTGCGCCAGGGAAGGGGTGCAGCTGCCCTCTCTCTCCCTCACTATATATAGGGGGAAGGGGGTGGAGGAGGCACCCTAGGGTTCCCTAGGGGAGGGGCGGCGGCCACAGGGGAAACCCTAGATGGGTTTGGGCGCCCCAACCCCTAGGAAACTTGCCCCCCAAGCCGGGAGGGGTGGCTGCCCTAGGGAAGGCGCCCCCATCTCTCCACGTTACGTGAGATGGGGTGGGAGGGGCGCACAACCCCTTAGTGGGCTGGTGTGCCCCCTCCCCTTGGCCCATAAGGCCCCCAAACGCTTGCCGGGGCCTCCGAAACACCTTTCGGTCACGCTGGTCGTCACCCGGTACTCCCAGAACAATTCCGGACTCCAATACCCTTCGTCCAATATATCGATCTTCACCTCCGGACCACTCCGGAGTTCCTCGTCACGTCCGGGATCTCATCCGAGACTCGAACAACCATCGGTAACCACATACTATTTCCCATAACAACTCTAGCGCCACCGAACCTTAAGTGTGTAGACCCTACGGGTTCGGGAACCATGCAGACATGACCGAGACACCTCTCTGGCCAATAACCAATAGCGGGATCTGGATACCCATATTGGCTCCCACATGTTCCATGATGATCTCATCGGATGAACCACGATGTGGAGGATTCAGTCAATCCCGTATACAATTCCCTTTGTCTATCGGTATGTTACTTGCCCGAGATCCGACCATCGGTATCCCCATACCTCGTTCAATCTCGTTACCGGCAAGTCTCTTTACTCTTTCCGCAACACATTCCCGTGGCTAACTCATTAGTCACATTGAGCTCATTATGATGATGCATTGCCGAGTGGGCCCAGAGATACCTCTCCGTCATACGGAGTGACAAATCCTAGTCTCGATTCGTACAACCCAATGAGACACTTTCGGAGATACCTGTAGTGCACCTTTATAGTCACCCAGTTACGTTGTGACGTTTGATGCACCCAAAGCACTCCTACGGTATCCGGGAGTTGCACAATCTCATGGTCTAAGGAAACGATACTTGACATTAGAAAAGCTCTAGCAAAATGAACTACACAATCTTGTGCTATGCTTAGGATTGGGTCTTGTCCATCACATCATTCTCCTAATGATGTGATCCCGTTATCAACGACATCCAATGTCCATGGTCAGGAAACCATGACCATCTATTGATCAACGAGCTAGTCAAGTAGAGGCTTACTAGGGACATATTACGATCTATGTATTCACACATGTATTACGGTTTCCGGTTAATACAATTATAGCATGAACAATAGACAATTATCATGAACAAAGAAATATAATAATAACCATTTTATTATTGCCTCTAGGGCATATTTCCAACAGTCTCCCACTTGCATAG
This sequence comes from Aegilops bicornis, assembly GCA_021605145.1. Classification (NCBI taxonomy): domain Eukaryota; kingdom Viridiplantae; phylum Streptophyta; class Magnoliopsida; order Poales; family Poaceae; genus Aegilops; species Aegilops bicornis. The sequence goes on from CM038675.1 coordinate 822,556,827, forward strand.
AGTCAATAATCTAGTTCACATCGCCATGTGATCAACACTCATAGTTCACATCGCCATGTGACTAACACCCAAGAGTTTACTAGAGTCAATAATCTAGTTCACATCACCATGTGATTAACACTCAATGAGTTCTAGGGTTGGATCATGTTATGCTTACGAGAGAGGTTTTAGTCAACGGGTCTGCAACATTCAGATCCATGTGTTCTTCGCAAATCTCTATTTCATATTGTAGATGTAGCTACTATGCTCCACTTGGAGCTATTCCAAATGGTTGCTCCACTATACGTATCCGGTTTGCTACTCAGAGTCATCTGGATAGGTGTTAAAGCTTGCATCGACGTAACCCTTTACGCCGAACTCTTCATCACCTCCATAATCGAGAAAACATTTCCTTATTCCCAAGGACAATTTTGACCGCTGTACAATGATCCACTCCTGGATCATTCTTATACCCTGCTGCACACGTGGCAAGGCACATCGCGGTACACAGCATGGCATATCGTCTAGAGCCTATGGCTAAGGCATAGGGGACGACTTTTGTCCTTTCTCTTTCTTCTGCCGTGGTCGAGCTTCAAGTCTTAACTTCACACCTTACAACTTAGGCAAGAACTCCTTCTTTGACTGATCCATCTTGAACTCCTTCAAGATCATGTTAAGGTATGTGCTCTATGAAAGCCTTATCAGGCGTCTTGATCTATCTCTATAGATCATGATACCCAACATGTAAGCAGTTTTACACATGTCTTCCTTTAAAAAACTCCATTCAAACAACCCTTTATGCTTTTCAGAAATTCTACATCATTTCTGATCAACAATATGGCATCCACATATATTTATCAAAATGTTGTAGTGCTCCCACTCACTTTCTTGCAAATACAAGTTTCTTGCAAACTTTGTATAAACCCAAATGCTTTGATCACCTCATCAAAGCATATGTTCCAACTCCGAGATGCTTGCTCCAGTCCATAGAAGGACCGCTGGAGTTTGCATACCTTTTAGCATCCTTAGGATCGACAAAACCTTTTGGTTGTATCACATACAGCCTTTCCTCACGGAAACCATCAAGGAAACTTTGTTTTGACATCCATCTGCCAGATTTCGTAAATGAAAATGTAGCAACTGCTAACATAATTCTAACAGACTTTAGCATCGCTATGATTGAGAAAGTCTCATCATAGTCAACTCCTTGAACTTGTCAGAAACTTCTTTGAGACAAGTCGAGCTTCATAAATGGTGACATTACCATCAGCGTATGTCTTCTTCTTAAAGATCCATTTATTCTCAATGGCTTGCCGATCATCGGGCAAGTCCACCGAAGTCCATACTTTGTTCTCATACATGGATCCTATCTCGGATTTCATGGCTTCCAGCCATTTGTTGGAATTTGGGCCCACCATCGCTTCTCCATAGCTCATAGGTTCATCGTTGTCCAACAACATGACCTTTAAGACAGGGTTACCACTCAGAAGTTGTACACACCCTTGTCGACCTATGAGGTTCGATAGTAACACTAGTAGAAAACAGGGCATTTGTCCCGGTTCGTAAGGGCCTTTAGTCCCGGTTCTTGAACCGGGACTAAAGGGTCGTTACTAATGCCTCCCACCTTTAGTCCTGGTTCTTACACGAACCGGGACAAATGGGCATCTACGTGGCCGCTGCGGGCAGCCCAGGCAGGGGGGCCTTTGGTCCCGGTTGGTGACATAAACCGGGACCAAAAGGCTTCCACGCCACAAGATTTCAAAGTGGCTTGGGTTTTGTTTTTTTTTGAAAGGGGAGGGGTTGGGGGTTTTGGGGGGTTAATTTAGGTGTTTCGTATATTGTGTTAGCTAGCTAATTAATAGAGAGAGAAGTGTCCTCTCTTATGTCCGTGCTAGGTCGATGCTACGTACTATATACATAGAGAGGCCCTCGACACGCTAGCTAGTAAGAAAATGAAGGAAACCATTAAGTACAGAAGTTCGTCATGCATACCGAGAGAAGTGATCGATCGACCTCTCCTTCTCCGAGAGATTGGTCGAACAACAAGTTATTATCTATCCGACGCCATCGGCTACATACATATACAATATGTAAGATCTCTTACAATCCCCTAGCATTTGAAATCAACTTCCACATGGTATTCTCCGGCTTTATTGATGACGTGGTCAAGAAAGAATCCCGCCAATTCCTCTTGAATTGCTTTCATGCGATCTTGTGATAGGAGTTCTTTCCACATCTGCCACGTCTAATTTGAAGAAGGGGGTTAATACATATATATGAATGAAACTCAACAGAAATGATGGTGTAATAAAATGAAATTGTGAATATTATTGCTTACGCACTTCATATTCTCTTTTAGAGTGGCCCGCTTATTTTTCAAAGTCGCGTTGTAGATGAACTCGCACACGTAGTATCCACAGTAATCATTCCCTTGTTCCTGCCACAAGCACTTTACGAGAAATAGAGGTCAATCAAACTGATAATGAAGCATTATAAATGGCATTGATGAAAGTATAGCTATAGAATCAATGGGAGATGCGCGCAACTAGCTAGCAAGTAGTACTTATGTCTGGGTATGTATATCGCAGCTCCTTCGGCAGTCCCGGAGCTTCTGCGATGAACTGTTTCCAAACCCTGCAAGACAAAGAAAATAATTATTATTACTTGAGATGTCAGGAAATGAACAAAAAGTTGCCGATATGGTGCGATAATGATCGATTGAACTTACTTGTTGAGCAATTTAGTCATATCCGCATAGGTTTCGGGATCTTTTCGTCTCGAGTCTAAGACGGTTACTAGTCCCCACTCAAGCTTAATCTCCAGAAGAACATAGTGGTAGCTGCACACGCATGCATAACTCATCAATTACATTAATATAACCTTGCTCGAGTAATAAGGGAAACCGAATATGCACATGACAGCAACACTCACTTGAAGTTGTAAGGAAAGAGTATGGTATTTTTGTTTTGATTTTTGATCAACGATTGTAGCAAGTTGGCCTCGGCCTCTTCGGCGTGCTTTTTAACCTGAATTTCATCTATGATATTTGTGTTAATGAACCCAATATCATACATTTCTTGTTTTATGCACTCGACGATCTTCAATCTGCATAATATAGTGAGGATAATTAATTATAAATACATGCAATGAAAGAGCTGAGCTATATATAGAGACTTAATGACAGAAATAGTACTTACAGACAGTAGCAAAAGACCGTTAATTTATCGAGGGCCTTTTGATTGAAGAACTCGAAGAACTCCTCAAATGGAACAGTCAGCAGATCAGTTCCAACGAGGTCGTGCTCCTCTTTAATGTTCAGATTCAAAGTATTCGTCCCCCAGTCTCTCTGCAGGTTTTCATGTACCAATTATGGAATCTTCGCATAATCGTTGTTAGAGATTTTTCATCTTTGACGAGAGGCTTCCCGTGATCAGATCTGTGTATGTCCACCTCCATGAAATCAGGAAGTTGATCGTCGTGTGTAATCTGCAAGATTGCCATAACCGACCACCGTCCCCGGAGCATTAGCGACGATGTCGCCGCTAGACACATTGAGCGGGGGGCATGATTGATTTACTTGTTCGCCAAGCTGGGCAATTTTTTCGCAGCTACTCGTTCTTTTGACCTTTGATGTCTGACAGTACTTCCCGACCTCCCGCCTCTGGCTATACTGCTAGACGCCGGAGCAGACAGAGCGACTGCGGCGTCTGTCTTCTTTCATGCTTGCTTACGAGGCGGAGGAGAAGGACTATGATGCGCCGGAGCAGCCGGGGCGGCGGTGGGTATCTTCCGCCCTTGCTGGCGAGGTGGAGAAGGAGGAGGCTGCTGGCTGCTCGGGCGCACCGGCGCAGGCGGAGAAGAGGCGGAGTGCCGCCACGCGCCGGAGAAGGAGGCCAACTGCCCTGATCGTCACTCGCCGGAGGAGGAGGCGGTGGAGGAGGCGGAGTGCCCTGACTCGCTGGAGGAGGAGGCGGTGGAGGAAGCGGAGTGCCCTGACTCGCCGGAGGAGGAGGAGGAGGCGGAGGCGTCCAGTTCGGAAGGTTGATGTGCTCCTTCCGCCATAGGCATGGAGTCTTGAGCGTAACCCAGCCTAGTCTCCCCTTCACCGGTAGGCTGGTCAAGCTGGAGGTCCTCAAATCCCTCCGTTATTTCATCCAACATCACCCTAGCATATCCTTCTGTAATCGGCCGGCAGTGATAAGTTGCGCCGGGTTCAGTATGATAAACAGAGCCAACAACCGCCTTGACCTTCAAATTCATCCATTGCGTCATAATGTGGCAATTTTGAGACTACGTGATAGCATCCACGGGATAGCTGGCAGGAGCCGCCAAGACATGCTCCGGCAAGCAGCTCGGTGGAAGCCACGCCGCTTCTCCGCCGAGATGGCGGGGTAGCCGGGAAGCTTCGGCAGGTCGTTTGCTGCGTTCTGCTTCTCGTTCCTCTAGCCCCATTACCCTTTCGTGCAGCGCCTGCAGTTTCTTCCTCCTCTCCTGGGTTTTGTAACCCCCTGCGTCCGGAAAACCAACCTTCCACGGAATGGAGCCTGGCATGCCTCGTGTCCGTCGGGTGCTTAGGATTCCCGAGGGCCATTGTGAGCTCGTCCTTCTCCCTGTCTGGAACGAACGTCCCTTGCTGCCTGCATCGATATAGTGCCGAAGTTTGGTGACTGGTATTTTCGATTGCTCGTCCGTCTAACGGCACTTCCTCGACATGAGGTCCAAGGTTCCGCCAGCCCGAAGAACCAAGTCCGGCAACGGTCTGGCCAGTTCATTGTCTCTGGTTCGATCCCTTTATCAAGCAGATCATTCTTAGCCTTGGACCACTTAGGCCGGGCTTTGAGGTAGCCACCTGACCCCGTGCAATGGTGAAACTTCTTCTTTGCAGCATTTTTCTTGTTTGTCTCCGACATCTTCTTACTCTTTTCCGATGTCTTGTGGGCCACAAATGCGGGCGATGATCTTTGATCTTCTCATATTTGCCGATGAATTCTGGTGTCTCTTCTTTGTCGACAAACTTGTTCAGCTCTTTCCTCCACCTCCTGAATAGGCTTGCCATCTTCTTAAGAGCACAAGACTTGATTAATTGCTCTTTAACTGGCTTCTCCAGATCCTCCTCTGGCGGTAGGGTGAAATTTGCCTTCAGCTCACTCCAAAGATCATCTTTCTGCATATCATTGACATAATACACCTCAGGGTCTTCCTCCTTAGGCTTATACCATCACTACTAGGAAAAGGGCTATAGATAGGATTGACACTAATAGCGCACCAGGGAAGTAGTGCGCCACTACTATATACTAATGGCGCACCGGTTGGTGATGCGCCATTAGTGTGGAAGACACTAATGGCGCACCACACAAAGGTGCGCCACTAGTTATAATTTTTTTTCATTTTACATACATACTAATGGCGCATCGGTGAAGTGCGCCACTACTAGTTCTAACTAGTAATGGCGCACTGCACAGGAGTGCGCCAAGATCGATTTATTTTATTCTTTTTTTGCAAAACTACTAATGGCGCACCACTGGGTGCGCCATTAGTAAGCTCCCCACTCCACCTATTCCCTCCTCCTTTCCTCCCCAATCAGACCGCCGCTGGCCACCAAGACGCCCATCCGTCCCCTCCGCCCCCTCGCCGCCTGACCCGCTGGGAATCCACCCGCCGCCTCATGCCCCGCGCCTCACCACTGCAGCTCCTCAGCGCCGCGCCTCACGCCCCACCACTGCAGCTCCCGGCCGCCGCCCACGCCCAGCGCCGAGCCGGAAGAGGAGGACGAGGAGGAGGAGGAGACTGCTCCCAGTGCAGCCTCGCCGTCGCCAGGGAGAGCGGGGTAGCCTGCTCCACCACTGCGGCCACTCCGGCCGGCGACCGCGTGGCGTCCTGCAGCGAGGTACTTCCCTTCGCCCCACCCCCTCTGCATTCTTCTCCCGCTCCCTCCCTGTTCGCGCCGCACTCCACCCGCTCCCCTTTTCGGCCATGGGGACCCTCCAGCCCGGGCGACCGACGGCGATTCAAGGCGGCGGCGGCTGCCAGCGAGGTTACTCCCGCACCACCTCGTCGCTCGTCCCATCCGCTTGCCAGATCCTAGGTTTTGGCCCCTAGTTTGCGTCGTATGAGTGAACCCTAGGTTTTGTTCGTGAGATGAAATAGGGTTGCTGTTGAGGGGGGATTTGGGAGAGGAGAGGCATAATAGGCCACATTATGTGTGGACTAATCGATTTCTGGTAGCATCGGTCAAGCTGCAGGCGTAAACTGCAAAGAGCGAAAGCTCTCCGCCTCCTATCTGTCTATGCTGTGTGCTGGAACAACGGAAAGAAGGGCCAAAGTTGCCTTTTCCTTGGCCGGGTAAAAAGGGTTAATTGATTTTTTTGGAGTCAAAGTGTTAATTGATTTTGTTATGTGAAGAACGAGGAATTCAGTGAAGTACTGTACTCCAGTGTGCAGAAACTCATTGAATTACTCCAGTTTGCAAAAATTCTATACTCCAGTATTTGTTAATTTTGAAGTACATCTATCTAGCTTAAATGGAGTAGCTTAAAATTAACTAAACCCATGTGTGCTTGGAGTAATTAAAATTAACTTGTGCTTGTGCAGCAATGTCCTCTCTTCCTCTCTTCTTTTTAGTAAAGTGTAGAAGTAATTAAAATTAACTGAGACCATTTGTGTAAATTAAAATTAAATGGAATCTCTCTTTTCCTTTACTCTGAAGGCTTATGTTCATCTAACTGTCCCGCAGTGAGGTGTTGCAATCTGCACTAGAGCTTGTGCAGTTTACACTTGCTGACTTACATAACCAAGCATTATATAAGGATCACAAACTTTGTCCCTGTTGAAACTGTTGATGCCCAAAATTTGAAAGAAATGCTTTTCCAGGAAATCAATTTATTGTTTGTATATAAACTCTGTGAGATAATCAATTGTTGTTGGTCCCTTTGTATGTCAAAACTGTCAAAACTCAAAACTAAAAAACTATCAAAACTACTCATGCTAAATTTTCCATCAGACTGTGTCTACATATTGCTGTCAAAATATCATAGTAATGATCATCTAGTCAGATGTGTGCACAGATTGTTGTTACATGTTCATTTTGGTCATTTAGTGAGATAATGGTTCATGCATATTTCTGTCTACTTCCACTAGAATTAGATGGATGTATATATGTCTGTCTACTTCTTCTAGAACTAGTGTATTACCAAGATTCCAACACTATTTATGCAGTATCCAGATTGAAAATACCAAGTAGCATTTTGCATTCTCTTTCACATTCAATGTGACTAGAATTCACTTGTTCTTAGGCTAGTGTAGGGTGTTTGCTTCATTCTGTCATCATTTGTAACTATGTCACAAATAAATTGTTCCTTCTTCTTTATTTGACAAGTAATGACTGTTGATAAGCTGAGGCATGGATTAAGCTGTTTCTTTGCTCTGAATTACTTGTGATGCCTCTGAATTACTTGTGATCACATTGAGAAAGACTTGTAAAGATGATGATCATCTTTTACAGAAAAAAATTTCTGATGATTTTGCTAGTTTGCTCGGTTTTGTCTCCGACCATCGTGTCGTGATGATTGTGCAGGTACCCCGAGAGGCCCTTGAGTTTGCCGGAATGTCGATTAACTTCCGTTCCGGCAAATTCGGGTACTCCATATGTCCTATTTTCAGCAAAGGTCATGCTGAAATTTTCCGTGAATTTTAGCATGACTTTGCTAAAAATAGGACATATGGGGTACTCATGACTAATGCCTGTTATCATGCATGTTTTATGATCTGTTGTAAGGGTACTAATTGGTCTCTTCGCTGCTTATCGGAGATGGCGGAAGCAGCCACCGCCGCTCTGCGACACAAGCATCTGAGTTGGATGCTTCGAGTTCTTCACTATCATACTTGAGACTTGATTATCATCCATGACGCAGGTATATAAAGCAGAGATCTCCCCTTCACCCATCTCATTATGATATCTGTTGTTTGCTACATCACTCATTGTCCCAAACTGTAGAGGCTGCCTGACAGTTTTATGAACATGCTGATGGGTGAAGATCCGCCAAATAATGTGAAGCTGCTACAGGCCGGCAGCGGGTTTCGCATGCAGTGGGATGTGGAGTTGGTGATCAAGGAGGGCCACATGTACTTGTCTCGTGGGTGGGAGAAGTTCTACCGTGCCTACGACCTGCGGCTGGGGTACTTCCTTCTCTTCAGGTACGACGACGCCACCATGCTCATCGTGAAGGTGTTCAACACGACTATGTGTCGATGCGCCACACCGACGATGATGATGCCGATGCGCTCGCCTCTTCTTATTCCTCTACATTTGGCTTTGTCTCACATCGATTGTTAACGGTCATTGTTGCATTTTGGACAGGTAATGGGAGCAAAGAAGGCGACATCGGCAGCAGCGATTACGCGCAGCCGATTCGGTCAGTAGCGAAGCAAAGAGCGATTCTGGTCAGAGCGAAGCAAAGCAGCGATTCTTGCAGCAGCATAGACAACAAGAAGGATGATCCGGACTGGAGTGCGGGAGAAGAGGAGCAGAGTGGGGATGAGGAGCTGCAGGATGACGATGGGCATCAGGCTGAGGATGACCTAGCGCCGGTGGTGGCTGACCAAGGGCAAGAGATGGTGGTGGCTGACCATGGGCAAGAGATGGTGGTGGCTGACCATGGGCAAGAGATGGAGGTGGCTGAGGATGACCTAGCGATGGTCGTGCCTAAAGGTGGCCTCGCGGTGGTGGTGGTGCCTGAAAATGACCACGCACCGATGGTGGCGCCGGCGATCCCACAGCTGGGCGACATGACCACACCAATTGTGGTAGAAGACTACATCCCACTGCCTCCACTGCCTCCACCGCCTCGCCACTCTTGGCGATCAGTGAGGAAGGAGAAGGAGAAGGAGAAGAACAATGCATGAGAACTGAACTTTGTCAGGTATGTCAGATCTCCAAAATGATATATATATATACTTAATTACCTATGTTATCTCTAATATGCTTAGTTTCCTATAGGTTAGCTTCATTTTACCTAAGTTGGCTCTAATATGCTAACTTAGAGCTTAATTATATGCTTAGTTTCCTATAGGTTAGCTCCAAAATAACTTATGTTAGCACAAAATGATCAAGTTTACATAATAATCTTATAGTCTTCTTCTTATTCTTCTTCTTTTCCAAAATGACATAGGTTAGCTTCATTTTACCTAAGTTGGCTCTAATATGCTAACTTAGAGCTTATATGCTTAGTTTCCTATAGGTTAGCTCCAAAATAACTTATGTTAGCACAAAATGATCAAGTTTACATAATAAGTTTATAGTCTTCTTCTTATTCTTCTTCTTTTCCAAAATTCTTCTTATTCTTCTCCTAGTGTTCTTCTTCTTCTAGTATTCTTCTAGTCTTCTTCTTCTTTTTCTTCTAACTTGTTTATCATTTTGCAGATTTGATTTAATTCATGGAAGCTTGCATGGATGGAGTGCTTCTTTTCCATTTGTGTTTTTATTTTGTATCAATGTGAAACTTTTGTGAATTGATGGATAACGGTGTTGGATGAACAATGTGAAACTTTTGTAATATGTAACGATGGAACTATGTGTTGGCTATGTATGTATATATGATGGAACTTGTGTGTTGGCTATGATTGTTATATGGATGCTTGTTGTATATATATGTGTTGGATTTCTCATATGTGAAATAGTGACCTGACATTAAGAAAAAAAATTAAAAAAATTGTTACTAATGGCGCACTACCATGTGGTGCGCCATTAGTATAGCAGACACTAGTGGCGCACTATGGGCAAAACTAATGGCGCACTGCGTGGTGCGCCATTAGTACACCAGATACTAATGGCGCACCAGTGGTGCGCCATTAGTAAAAAATACTAGTGGCGTGATACTAATGGCGCACCGGTAGTGCGCCATTAGTAGGCAAAACCGGTGTGCCATTAGTAGGCCTTTTCCTAGTAGTGCATTGTTGGATGCTGATCGGGATCTTGTCCCTAACAAGAACCCCGCACTGAGCAGAAAATGTGTTCTTTGTCCGGATGGGTTCAATCGGTTCGCTGTCGGGCGCGATTGCTGTGATCTCAAACCTTTCATCCGAGCTCAACTTTTTCTTCGGGCCTCGTCTCCTTACCGAAGTTGTGTTCGATCCGGAGGGCTAGAAAAAGGAAGAAAGACGAGAGTTAATTAATATGTGTACATATACCAAAACAATGAATGCATAAATTAACTAGTCAGCACGGGCTTAACTAATATATATATACCTGGCCGACTCGGTTCGGTCACCAGAGCAGTCAGCACGGTCTCCTTCTTGTACCTCCATTGGGTCACCGGACCCATCATGAACATAGCCCTCTTCTTGTACCGGCATTAATGGGCCAAAGCCATCATGAACATAGCCCTCTTCTTCACCCAGTCCCTCCTGACCATCGGTGTCGTTGAGAAATGACGCAACGACATCACTTCCTTGTGCGATTATGTCCCCCAACATCGCTTACATTTGCTTCGCCGAGTGCTCCATAGTTTCTGCAAATATGTACAACATGTCAATTATTATTCAAACATGGTACAGATGGATATATATTAGTGGCAAACGTAGAACTAGCTAGCTAATCACAATAAGGAATCATGTTAGTGGCCTCGACGCTGCTTCTCTAGGGTTTGGGGTGGCCTAGACAACGCTTCAAGGGTTTGGGGTGGCCTCAACACAACACTTCAAGGGTTTGGGGTGGCCTCAATGACAACGCTCTTTTAACTTGGTAAATTTGGGTGGCCTCGAGAGAGTTTGTCGGGTAGGGGCACGGCGGGAGGGGGTAGGAGACCAACATCGTTTTTTCTCTAGGGTTTGGGTGTCCTCGAGAGTTTTGGTCGAGCGAGAGGGCCGAGGGGGGTGCTGTCGTGGTATAAGTTATCACGGTCGCGAGGGGATATATTTATCGACCGCCCCCTCATGTCGAAGTTATCTGGGAGGGGGTTATATCGACAACGACGCGACCAACATATACATGGGAAAATAATGTTATCGGGGAGGGGGTATATCGACCACCCCCCTTGTATTGAAGTTATCGGGAGGGGTATATCGACGATGACAGACCCGATAAAAAACATAAGAAAATGAAGAAGAAATAAAAAGAGGAGAAGAAAAAAGGAATAGAGGAGAAAAAAAAGAGGAGAAGAAGAAAGGAATAGAGGAGAAGAAGAAAAAATAGAATATTTTTTTCTTCTTCTCGCCTATTCCTTTCTTCTTCTTCTTTCTTCTTTTTCTCTTCTTATTTATTTCTCCTCTTGTCCTCCTTTCTTCCTCTTCTTATTTTCCTTTTACCTCTCATTCTTTTAATATTACTTGTTTTTTAAAATGTTCAAATAGAAAATTTGAAAAAAGTAAAGGTTTTGCCTAATGCATTGTTCATATTTCATCAACATATATGCATACAAAAAAGCATACATACATACATATATACATACAAAAAAGCATACATACATACATATATACAAAAAAGGAATACATAATTTCCTAGCTAGCAAAAAAAGCATACATACATACAAAAAAAGCATACATACATACATATATACATATACATATATATATATATATATATATATATATATATATTCTTGGGCAGGGGCAGGGCAGGCGCCGAGGTCGGGGCCGGCCTCGAGGCAGAGGCGGTGGCGCTGAGGTAGGGGACGGCGTCAGGCGACGCTGGGCGGGAGACGACGTCGGGGCAGGCGCGTGCTCGGGGACGACGTCGGGACGGCGAGGCACGGGCGACAGCGACGGCAAGAAGCGGCGGACGGCGTCGGGGCAGCCTGGCGGCGATGAGCTCGGCGTCGTCGGGGGCAAATGGAGATGAGAAACTGAAATTTTCACAAGTCCTGGTTATATACCAAGAGCATTGGTCCCGGTTCGTGGCACCAACCGGGACTAAAGGAGGGCATTGGTCCCGGTTCGTGGCACCAACCGGGACCAATGCCCCCTTTAGTCCCGGTTGGTGCCACCAACCGGGACCAAAGGCCTTGCGCTGCCCGCGGCCAAAAGTTTAGTCCCACCTCGCTAGTTGAGAGGGGCTCGGAGTGGTTTATAAGCCCCACTGCGGCTACCCTCTCGAGCTCCTCTCAAATGCAGGCTTACGGGCCTAATCTCACACTGTGCTGCATGTGGGCCTATTGGGCCTTCTGCGGGCCTAAATCCTGGCCCAGGTTGGGTTTATAGTCGTATTTAGGCCGTGGTGGCCCAATAGGTGGAAGTTTTTTTATTTTTTTTCATTTTTTTGTTTTGTTTTTTTGCATTATTTATTTTCTTTTGTTTTTTGCTTTATTTTTTAATTCTTTTTGCTTTTAGTTTTAGAAAAATTATAAACTTTACGCTAGGCCAGAATGAAGTCAACACAAAACCCGATGACATCCTCTCGTTTGATGGCCCATGGAGATGCTTCCTTATGGCCTAAGCGCGATTCTGAACATATTTCTTTAGGACTCCCATGAACCTCTCAAAGGGGAACATATTGTGTAGAAATACGGGCCCCGTAATGACAATCTCGTCGACTAGATGAACTAGGACGGGCGTCATGATATTGAAGAAGGATGGTGGGAACACCAGCTCGAAACCGACAAGACATTGCGCCACAACACTCCTTAGCGTTGGTACGATTTCTGGATCGATCACCTTCGAGATATTGCATTGAGGAATGCACATAGCTTCACAATGGCTAATCGGCGTAGAAAGCCCCTCAATGCAAACAGTAAGCAGTTGCGTCATAATCACGTGGCAGTCATGAGACTTTAGGTTCTGAAACTTTTTGTCTGGCATATTTATTATTCCCTTTATATTCGACGAGAAGCCAGTCGGGACCTTCATACTGAGCAGGCATTCAAAGAAGATTTCTTTCTCTTCTCTCGTAAGAGCGTAGCTGGCAGGACCTTCATACTGCTTCGGAGGCATGCCGTCCTTTTTGTGCAAATGTTGCAGGTCCTCCCGTGCCTCAGGTGTATCTTTTGTCTTCCCATACACGCCCAAGAAGCCTAGTAGGTTCACGCAAAGGTTCTTCGTCACGTGCATCACGTTGATCGAAGAGCGGACCTCTAGGTCTTTCCAGTAGGGTAGGTCCCAAAATATAGATTTCTTCTTCGACATGGGTGCATGTTTCTCAGCGTCATTCGGAACAGCTAGTCCGCCGGGACCCTTTCCAAAGATTACGTGTAAATCATTAACCATAGCAAGTACGTGATCACCGGGACGCATGGCGGGCTTCTTCCAGTGATCTGCCTCGCCTTTGAAATGCTTGCCTTTCTTTCGACATTGGTGGTTGGTCGAAAGAAATCGACGATGGCCCAGGTACACATTCTTCCTGCAGCTTGCCAGGTATATACTATCGGTGTCAAGTAAACAGTATGCATGCGTGGTATCCCTTGTTTGTCCGTCTCCGAAGGTTACCGAGAGCGGGCCAATCGTTGATGGTCACGTAACAGCAACGCCTTTAGGTCAAATTCTCCTGTTTGTGCTCATCCCACCTAACGCATACACCGTTTCCATTCCACAGCTGTAAAAGTTCTTCAACTAATGGCCTTAGGTACACATCAATGTCGTTGCCGGGTTGCTTAGGGCCTTGGATGAGAACTGGCATCTTAATTAACTTCCGCTTCATGCACATCCAAGGAGGAAGGTTATACATACATAGAGTCACGGGCCAAGTGCTGTGATTGCTGCTCTGCTCCCCGAAAGGATTAATGCCATCCGCGCTTAAAGCAAACCATACGTTCCTTGGGTCACTTGCAAACTCATCCCAGTACTTTCTCTCAATTTTTCTCCACCGTGACCCATCAGCGGGTGCTCTCAACTTCCCGTCTTTCTTACGGTCCTCACTGTGCCATCGCATCAACTTGGCATGCTCTCCGTTTACGAGCAGACGTTTCAACCGTGGTATTATAGGAGCATACCGCATCACCTTCGCAGAACCCTCTTCCGGGGCTCGCCGTCAACATCACCAGGTCATCTCGTCGATCTTATACCGTAATGCACCACATACCGGGCATGCGTTCAGATCCTTGTACGCACCATGTAGAGGATGCGATCATTAGGGCATGCATGTATCTTCTGCATCTCCAATCCTAGAGGGCATACGACCTTCTTTGCTGCGTATGTACTGTCGGGCAATTCGTTATCCTTTGGAAGCTTCTTCTTCAATATTTTCAGTAGCTTCTCAAATCCTTTGTCGGGCACAGCATTCTACGCCTTCCATCGCAACAATTCCGTATTATACCGAGCCTTGTGTTGCCATCTTCGCAATTGGGGTACAACCCTTTTTTGTGATCCTCTAACATGCGATCGAACTTCAGCTTCTCCTTTTGACTTTCGCATTGCGTCCTTGCATCAACAATGACCCGGCGGAGATCATCATCATCGAGCACATCGTCTGGTTCCTCTTGATCTTTCAGCAGCTTCGCCCATTGCAGCATCATCGTGCACATCGTCCGGTTCCTCTTGATGTTCAGTAGCATCACTGTATTCAGGGGGCACATAGTTGTCATCGTACTCTTCTTCTTCGCCGTCTTCCATCATAACCCCTATTTCTCCGTGCCTCGTCCAAACATTATAGTGTGGCATGAAACCCTTGTAAAGCAGGTGGGTGTGAAGGATTTTCTGGTCAGAGTAAGACTTCAGATTCCTACATATAGGGCATGGACAACACATAAAACCATTCTGCTTGTTTGCCTCAGCCACTTCGAGAAAATCATGCACGCCCTTAATGTACTCGGAGGTGTGTCTGTCACCGTACATCCATTGCCGGTTCATCTACGTGCATTATATATAATTAAATGTGTCAAAAACCATTACAGAACATCATGAATAGATAATTAAGTGACCAAATTAATAGAAGTTCATCATCACATTAAAACCAAAGTACATACATAGTAAAAGTAAGAAAATAATACAAGTATCTATCTAAACATACAAGTAAGAATATTTTTCCTTTCGTAAAGAAGATAAGAACAAGAGGCTCACCACGGTGGTGCCGGGCGATGAGATCGGCGCAGGCGATCGGGCGGTGAAGACGGAGACGGGATGTGACAGACCGCTAAACCTAGACAAATATTGAGGAAAATGGAGTTTGGAGGTTGAGCTTGGAGAGGAGAAAGTTAAGTAGTGTGGCTCGGGCATTCCATCGAACACCTCGTGTGCATAGGAGGTGAGCTTGAGCACCACAAAGCTCTCCAACGGCCGGGCAGAAAAACAGAGCAGTGAAGTGCTCTGCTCGCGGGCGAGGGGTATATATAGGGAATTCATGTGTCCCGGTTCGTGGCATGAACCGGGACTAAAGGGCAGCCGTTGGTCCTGGTTCAAACCACTTACCGGGACCAATGGTGGTGCGCCAGGAGTGAGGCCCATTGGTCCCGGTTCGTCCCACCAACCGGGACCAAAAGGTCCAGACGAACCGGGACCAATGGCCCACATGGGCCGGCCGGCCCTCGGGGCTCACGAACCGGGTCCAATGCCCCCATGGGTCCCGGTTCTGGATTGAACCGGGACTAATGGGCTGACCCAGCCTGGACCATTGCCCCCTTTTCTACTAGTGTAACTTGATCTGAAGCTCCATGATCATCATCATTAGCTTTCTCTTCAACTGAGGGAGGTGCCACAGAAACATTTTTCTGTGTTGCGGTACTCTCTGGTTGAATTAAGGTTCAACAACCTCATCAAGTTCTATCTTCCTCCAACTCAATTCTTTTGAGAGAAACTCTTTCTCGAGAAAGGACATGTTCCTAGCGACAAACACTTCGCCCTCAGATCTGAGATAGAAGGTATACCCAATCGTCTTGTTTGGGTATTCTATGAAGACACAATTTTCCGCTTTGGGTTCGAGCTTTTCTGGCCGAAGCCTATCGACATAAGCATCGTAGCCCCAAACCTTAAGAAACAACAACTTAGGTTTCTTGCCGAACCATAGTTCATACGGTGTCGTCTCCACGGACTTAGATGGTGCCCTATTTAAAGTGAATGTAATTGTATCTAATGCATAACCCCAAAATGACAGCGGTAGATCGGTAAGAGACATCATAGATTGCACCATATCCAATAGGGTGCGATTACGACGTTCGGACACACCATTATGCTATGGTGTTCCAGGTGGCGTCAACTCTGGAATGATTCCACCTTGTCTTTAGTGATTGCCAAATTCATAACTCAGATACTTTTCCCTTGATCAGATCGTAGGAACTTGATCTTCTTGTTCTGATGATTCTCAACTTCACTCTGAAATTGCTTGAACTTTTCAAATGTTTCAGACTTATGCTTCATTAAGTAAATATACCCATATCTACTCAATTCATCGGTGAAGGTGAGAAAATATAACGATATCCACCACATGCATCAACACTCATCGGTTCGCACACATCAGCATGTATGATTTCCAACAAGTCACTTGCCCATTCCATTGTTCCAGAAAACGGGGTTTTAGTCATCTTGCCAATGAGGCATCGCTCGCATGTGTCAAGTGATTCAAAATCAAGTGACTCCAAAAGTCCATCGGCATGGAGGTTCTTCATGCGCTTTACACCAAAATGACCTAAGCGGCAGTGCCACAAGAAAGTGGCACTATCATTATCAACTCTACATCATTTGGCATCAATGTTATGAACATGTGTATCACTACGACCGAGATTCAATAAACCATTCACATTGGGTGCATGGCCATAGAAGGTGTTACTCATGTAAACAGAATAACCATTATTCTCTGACTTAAATGAATAACCGTATTACAATAAACATGATCTAATCATGTTCACGCTCAATGCAGACAACAATGCAAACAACATTTATCTGGGTTCAACACTAATCTCGAAGGTAGAGGGAGCATGCGATGGTGATCATATCATCCTTGGAAACACTTCCAACACATATCGTCACCTCGCCCTTAGCTAGTCTCCGTTTATTCCGTAGCTTTTGTTTCGAGTTACCAATATTAGCAACTGAACCGGTATCTAATACCCATGTGCTACTAGGAGTACTAGTAAGGTAGACATCAATAACACATATATCAAATATGCTTTTGTTGAAGTTGACAACCTTCTTATCTACCAAGTATTTGAGGCAGTTCTGCTTCCAGTGACCATTCCCCTAATAGAAGCACTTCGTCTCGGGTATGGGTTCTTGGGTTTCTTCACTGGAGCGGCAACTGGCTTGCCATTATGAAGTTTCCCTTCTTGCCCTTGCCCTTCTTTGAAACTAGTGGTCTTGTTAACCATCAACACTTGATGCTCCTTCTTGACTTCTACCTTTACGGCCTTAAGCACGACGAAAAGCTTCGGGATCAACTTCCCTTGCATGTTATAGTTCATCACGAAGCTCTAGTTAGCTTGGTGATAGTGACTGGAGAACTCCATCAATCACTTCTCTTATCTGGAAGATTAACTCCCACTTGATTCAAGCGATTGAAGTACCCAGACATTCTGAGAACATGTTCACTGGCTGAGCTATTCTCCTCCATCTTGTAGGCTAAGATCTTGTCAGAGGTCTCAAACCTCTTAACACGGGCATGAGCCTGAAATACCAATTTCAGCTCTTGGAACATCTCATATGTTCCATGGCGTTCAAAACGCTTTTGGAGCCCCAGCTCTAAGCGCAAAGCATGTCGCAGTAAACTATCAGGTAGTTATCAGAACGTGTCTGCCAGATGTTCACAACATCCATGGACGACGCCAAAGGGGTTGGCACATCGAGCGGTGCATCAAGGATGAAACCTTACGTAGCTTGAGGACAATCCTCAGACTACGGCCCTAGTTTGCACAATTGCTTACAATATCTTTCAACTTAGTCTTTCGCTAGGAACATATTAAAACAGGGAGCTAAAGTGCGAGCTACTAATCTACAACATAATTTGCAAAAGCAATTTAGACTATGTTCATGATAATGAGTTCAATTAATCAAATTATTTAATGAACTCCCACTCATATAGACATCCCTCTAGTCATCTAAGTGATACATGATCCGAATCGACTAGGCCGTGTCCGATCATTACGTGAGACGGACTAGTCATCAACGGTGAACATCTCCATGTTGATCGCATCTACTATACGACTCATGTTTGACCTTTCGGTCTCTCGTGTTCCGAGGCCATGTCTGCACATGCTAGGCTCATCAAGTGAACCGAAGTGTTTCGCATGTGTAAATCTGGCTTACACCCGTTGTATGCGAACATTAGGATCTATCACACCCGATCATCACGTGGTGCTTCAAAACAATGAACCTTCGCAACGGTGCACAGTTAGGGGGAACACATTTCTTGAAATTTTTAGTGAGGGGTCATCTTATTTTACGCTACCGTCGTTCTAAGCAAATAAGATGTAAACATGACAAACGTCACATGCAAATCATAAAGTGACATGATATGGCCAATATCATCTTGCGCCTTTGATCTCTATCTTCGAGGCGCGACATGATCACCTTCGTCACCGGTATGACACCATGATCTCCATCATCGTGTCTTCATGAAGTTGTCTCGCCAACTATTACTTCTACTACTATGGCTAACGGTTAGCAATAAAGTAAAGTAATTACATGACGTTTTCATTGACACACAGGTCATACAATAAATTAAGACAACTCCTATGGCTCCTGCCAGTTGTCATATTCCTCGACATGCAAGTCGTGATTCCTATTACAAGAACATGATCAATCTCATACATCACACACACACACACACACACACACACACACACACACACACACATATATATATATATATATATATATATATATATATAATTCATCACATCCTTTTGGCCATATCACATCACATAGCATACCCTGCAAAAACAAGTTAGACGTCCTCTAATTGTTGTTGCATGTTTTACGTGGCTGCTATGGGTTTCTAGCAAGAACGTTTCTTACCTACGAAAAAGCCACAACGGTGATATGACAATTGCTATTTACCCTTCATAAGGACCCTATCCATCGAATCCGATCCGACTAAAGTGGGAGAGACAGACACCCGCTAGCCACCTTATGCATCAAGTGCATGTCAGTCGGTGGAACCTGTCTCACGTAAGTGTACGTGTAAGGTCGGTCCGGGCTGCTTCATCCCACAATGCCGCCGAATCAAGATAAGACTAGTAACGGTAAGCAAATTGAACAAATCATTTCCCACAACTACTTGTGTTCTACTCGTGCATAGAATTTACGCATAGACCTAGCTCATGATGCCATTGTTGGGGCACGTAGTAATAATTCAAAATTTTCCTACGTGTCACCAAGATCAATCTAGGAGATGCTAGAAACGAGAGAGAGGGAGTGCATCTTCATACCCTTGAAGGTCACTAAGCGGAAGCGTTACAAGAACGCGGTTGATGGAGTCGTACTACATGGCGATTCAAATCGCGGAAGATCCGATCTAGCGCCGAACGGACGGCGCCTCCGCGTTCAACACACGTACAGCCCGGGACGTCTCCTCCTTCTTGATCCAGCAAGGGGATAGGAGAAGATGAGGGAGAACTCCAGTGGCACGACAACATGGTGGTGATGGAGCTCGTGGTTCTCCGGCAGAGCTTCGCTAAGCACTACGGAGGAGGAGGAGCAGTTGGAGGAGGAGAGGGCTGCGCCAGGGAAGGGGTGCGGCTGCCCTCTCTCTCCCTCACTATATATAGGGGGAAGGGGGGTGGAGGAGGCGCCCTAGGGTTCCCTAGGGGAGGGGCGGCGGCCACAGGGGAAACCCTAGATGGGTTTGGGCGCCCCCACCCCTAGGAAACTTGCCCCCCAAGCCGGGAGGGGTGGCTGCCCTAGGGGAGGCGCCCCCACCTCTCCACGTTATGTGAGATGGGGTGGGAGGGGCACACAGCCCCTTAGTAGGCTGGTGTGCCCCCTCCCCTTGGCCCATAAGGCCCCCAAACGCTTGCCGGGGCCTCCGAAACACCTTTCGATCACGCTGGTCGTCACCCGGTACTCCGAGAACAATTCCGGACTCCAATACCCTTCGTCCAATATATGGATCTTCACCTCCGGACCACCCGGAGTTCCTCGTCACTTCCGGGATCTCATCTGGGACTACAACCTTCGGTAACCACATACTATTTCCCATAACAACTCTAGCGTCACCGAACCTTAAGTGTGTAGACCCTACGGGTTCGGGAACCATGCAGACATGACCGAGACACCTCTCCGGCTAATAACCAATAGCGGGATCTGGATACCCATATTGGCTCCCACATGTTCCATGATGATCTCATCGAATGAACCACGATGTGGAGGATTCAGTCAATCCCGTATACAATTCCCTTTGTCTATCGGTATGTTACTTGCCCGAGATCCGACCGTCGGTATCCCCATACCTCGTTCAATCTCGTTACCGGCAAGTCTCTTTACTCGTTCCGCAACACATGATCCCGTGGCTAACTCATTAGTCACATTGAGCTCATTATGATGATGCATTGCCGAGTGGGCCTAGAGATACCTCTCCGTCATACGGAGTGACAAATCCCAGTCTCGATTCGTGCCAACCCAACAGACACTTTCAGAGATACTTGTAGTGCACCTTTATAGTCACCCAATTACGTTGTGACGTTTGATGCACCCAAAGCACTCCTACGGTATCCGGGAGTTGCATAATCTCATGGTGTAAGGAAACGATACTTGACATTAGAAAAGCTCTAGCAAAATGAACTACACGATCTTGTGCTATGCTTAGGATTGGGTCTTGTACATCACATCATTCTCCTAATGATGTGATCCCGTTATCAACGACATCCAATGTCCATGGTCAGGAAACCATGACCATCTATTGATCAACGAGCTAGCCAACTAGAGGCTTACTAGGGACATATTACGATCTATGTATTCACACATGTATTACGGTTTCTGGTTAATAGAATTATAGCATGAACAATAGACAATTATCATGAACAAGGAAATATGATAATAACCATTTTATTATTGCCTCTAGGGCATATTTCCAACAGCCACGTGTCGTCCCCTAGTGCCTCCTGGCGGCAGGGCTATGCCTACGGCAAATCCGTCGGCATAGATTTCCATCTATGCTGGCGGCTTTGCCGTAGGCATATCTCTGCCATGTGGCCCGTCCTGGGATGTCCTGGGCTTATCTATGCCGATGGCTTTGCCGTAGGCATAGTTTTTTCCCCCTGTTTTCTCTTTTTCAATTCATTTGACAACATTTCAAAGCAGAATAATATGGAATTATGTAGAAACATGACAGTTCATCATCTAAACATACTCAAGTTCATCATCATCATTTAAACATAGTCAAGTTCATCATCTAGAGATTATCACCGGCGAAAGTTTGATGCGTCCATTTTGCATCATGCTTTTATATCGATATTTATTGCATTATGGGCTGTTATTACACGTTATGTCACAATACTTATGCCTATTCTCTCTTATTTTACAAGGTTTACATAAGGAGGGAGAATGTCGGCAGCTGGAATTCTGGGCTGGAAAAGGAGCAAATATTAGAGACCTATTCTGCACAACTCTAAAAGTCCTGAAACTCCACGGAATATCTTACAATAAATAATAATAAAACCTAGCCAAAGATGAAGGCCAGGGGGCCCACGCCCTGTCCACGAGGGTGGGGGGCGCGCCCCCTACCTCGTGGGCCCCCTGGTGGCCCTCCGATGCCCATCTTCTGCTATATGAGGTCTTTCGTCGAGAAAAAAATCAGAAGCAACCTTTCGGGACGAAACTCCGCCGCTACAAGGCGGAACCTTGGCGGAACCAATCTAGGGCTCCGGCAGAGCTGTTCTGCCGGGGACACTTCCCTCCGGGAGGGAGAAATCATCGTCATCATCATCACCAACGCTCCTCTCATCAGGAGAGGTCAATCTCCATCAACATCTTCACCAGCACCATCTCCTCTCAAAACCCTAGTTCATCTCTTGTATCCAATTCTTGTCTCCAAGTCCGGGATTGGTATTAGTAGGTTGCTTGTAGTGTTGGTTACTCCTTGTAGTTGATGCTAGTTGGTTTATTTGGTGGAAGATCATATGTTCAGATCCTATATGCATATTAATACCCCTCTGATTATGAACATGAATATGCTTTGTGAGTAGTTACGTTTGTTCCTGAGGACATGGGAGAAGTCTTGCTAATAGTAGTCATGTGAATTTGGTATTCGTTCGATATTTTGATGAGATGTATGTTATCTATCCTCTAGTGGTGTTATGTGAACGTCGACTACATAACACTTCACCATTATTTGGGCCTAGAGGAAGGCATTGGGAAGTAATAAGTAGATGATGGGTTGCTAGAGTGACAGAAGCTTAAACCCTAGTTTATGCGTTGCTTCATAAGGGGCTGATTTGGATCCATATGTTTCATGCTATGGTTAGGTTTTACCTTAATACTTTTGTTGTAGTTGCGGATGCTTGAAATAGAGGTTAATCATAAGTGGGATGTTTGTTCAAGTAAGAACAACACCCAAGCACTGTTCCACCCACATATCATATTATCAAAGTACCGAACGCAAATCATATGAACGTGATGAAAACTAGCTTGACGATATTCCCATGTGTCCACGGGGGCGCTTTTCCTATTATAAGAGTTTGTCCAGGCTTGTCCTTTGCTACAAAAAGGATTGGGCCACCTTGCTGCACTTTATTTACTTTTGTTACTTGTTGCTCGTTACAAATTATCCTATCACAAAACTATCTCATACCACTTGTTTCAGATTTGCAGAGAATACCTTGCTGAAAACCGCTTATCATTTCCTTCTGCTCCTCGTTGGGTTCGACACTCTTACTTATCGAAGGACTACGATAGATCCCCTATACTTGTGGGTCATCAAGAATCTTTTCTGGCGCCGTTACCGGGGAGTGAAGCGCCTTTGGTAGGTGGAATTTGGTAAGGAAAAATTTATATAGTGTGCTGAATTTTACTGTCACTTGTTACTATGGAAAGTAATCCTCTGAGGGGCTTGTTCGGGGTATCTTCACCCCGTCCAGTAGAGCAAAGAGTTGCTCCTCAACCTACTGAACCTACTGAACCTATTGAAAATGAAACTCCTTTTGAAGTTCCTTCGGGTATGATGGAAAAACTGCTAGCTAATGCTTTTGTAGGAGATGGAACCAAGCATCCTGATGAACACTTAATATATGTGGATGAGGTTTGTGGATTATTTAAGCTTGCAGGTATACCCGATGATGTTGTTAAGAAGAAGGTCTTCCCTTTATCTTTGAAGGGATATGCATTGACATGGTATAGGCTATGCGATGATACGAGATCATGGAACTACAAAAGACTGAAATTGGAATTTCATAAAAATATTATCCTATGCATCTTGTTCATCGTGATCGCAATTACATATATAATTTTTGGCCTCGTGAAGGAGAAAACATCGCTCAAGCTTGGGGGAGGCTTAAATCAATGTTATATTCATGCCCCAATCATGAGCTCCCAAGAGAAATAATTATTCAAAGTTTTTATGCTCGGCTTTCTCATAATAATCAAACCATGCTCGATACTTCTTGTGCTGGCTCTTTTATGATGAAGACTATTGAATTCAGATGGAATTTATTGGATAGAATTAAACACAACTCTGAAGATTGGGACCTCGACGAAGGTAAGGAGTCAGGTATGACACCTAAGTTTGATTGTGTTAAATCTTTTATGGATACCGATATTTTCCGTAAGTTCAGCACTAAATATGGACTTGACTCGAGATAGTAGCTTCTTTCTCGTGAATCTTTTGCTACTTATGTTGATCTCCCCAAGGAGAAGTGGTTTAAACATCATCCTCCCATAGAAGTAAAAGTAGCTGCACCTATTAAAGTTGAAGAAAAGACTGTCACTTATAATGATCCTATTGTTCCTACCTCTTATGTTGAGAAACCACCTTTCCTGTTAGAATAAAGGATCATGCTAAAGCTTCAATCAGGTTCGTAAAAGCAATATTAGAACTTATACACCTCCTGAGCAAGTCAAAGTAGAACCTAATATTGCTATTGTTAAAGATCTGTTGTCTAATAATATTGATGGGCATGTTATTCAATTCTGTGGTGAATCTGCTAGAATTGCTAAACCTGGCGCTAAAGATAAACATAGACCTGTGGTAGGCGTGCCTGTTATTTCTGTTAAAATAGGAGATCATTGTTATCATGGCTTATGTGATATGGGTGGTAGTGCTAGTGTTATACCTTATGACTTATATAAAGAAATTAAGCATGAAATTGCACCTGCTGAGTTAGAAGATATTGATGTCACCATTAAACTTGCCAATAGAGATACCATATCGCCAGTGGGAATTGTTAGAGATGTTGAAGTCTTGTGTGGGAAAATTAAATATATTGCTGATTTTCTTGTTCTTAGCTCCCCACAAGATAGCTTTTGTCCCATTATATTCGGTAGACCCTTCTAGAATACTGTTAATGCTAAGATAGACTGTGAAAAGAATGTTGTTACTATTGGCTTGGATGATATGATCCATGAGTTTAATTTCTCTAAGTTTAGTAAACAACACCGTGAAGAAGAATTGCCTAGTAAGGATGAAATTATTGGTCTTTCTTCTGTTGCCATACCTCCTAGTGATCCTCTAGAACATTATTTGCTAGACCATGAAAATTATATGTTTATGAATGAAAGAAGGGAAATAGATGAATTATTCTTTAAACAGGAACCTATTCCGAAACACAATTTTCCTGTTGAAATCCTAGGGGATCCACCTCCACCCATGGGTGATCCCGTGTTTGAGCTTAAACCGTTGCCTGATAATCTTAAATATGCTTATCTTGATGAAAAGAAAATATATCCTGTTATTATTAGTGCTAACCTTTCAGAGCATGAAGAAGAGAGATTATTGAAAACTCTGAAGAAGCACCGTGCTGCTATTGGATATACTCTCGACGATCTTAAGGGCATTAGTCCCACTCTATGTCAACATAAAATAAATTTGGAAGAAGATGCCAAACCTGTTCGTGATCATCAATGAAGGCTTAATCCTAAGATGAAAGAAGTGGTAAGAAAAGAAATACTAAATATTCTGGAGGCAAGTATAATTTATCTCGTTGCTGATAGTCAATGGGTAAGTCCTATTCATTGTGTCCCTAAGAAGGGAGGTATTACTGTTGTTCCTAATGATAAAGATGAATTGATCCCACAAAGAATTATTACAGGTTATAGGATGGTAATTGATTTCCGCAAATTAAATAAAGCTACTAAGAAAGATCATTACCCCTTACCTTTTATTCATCAAATGCTAGAAAGATTATGCAAACATACACATTATTGCTTCCTAGATGGTTATTCTGGTTTCTCTCAAATACCTGTGTCGGCCAAAGATCAATCAAAGACGACTTTTACATGCCATTTTGGTACTTTTTCTTATAGACGTATGCCTTTTGGTTTATGTAATGCACCTGCTACCTTTCAAAGATGCATGATGGCTATATTCTCCGACTTTTGTGAAAAGATTTGTGAGGTCTTCATGGACGACTTTTCCGTCTATGGATCCTCTTTGGATGATTGCTTGAGCAATCTTGATCGAGTTTTGCAGAGATGTGAAGAAACTAATCTTGTCTTGAATTGGGAAAAGTGCCACTTTATGGTTAATGAAGGTATTGTCTTGGGGCACAAAGTTTACGAAAGAGGTATTGAAGTTGATAAAGCCAAAGTTGATGCTATTGAAAAGATGCCGTGTCCCAAGGACATCAAAGGTATCGAAGTTTCCTGGTCATGCCGGATTTTATAGGAGGTTCATTAAGGACTTCTCAAAATTTCTCGCCTCTCGACTAATTTATTACATAAAGATATACCATTTGTCTTTGATGATGATTGTGTAGAAGCATTTGAAATACTTAAGAAAGCATTGATCTCTGCACCTACTGTTCAGCCACCGGATTGGAATTTACCCTTTGAAATTATGTGTGATGCTAGTGATTATGCTGTAGGTGTTGTTCTAGGGCAAAGAGTTGATAAGAAATTAAATGTTATCCATTATGCTAGTAAGACTCTAGACAATGCTCAAAGAAACTATGCTACTACTAAAAAGGAATTCTTAGCAGTTGTATTTGCTTGTGATAAGTTGAGACCCTACATTGTTGATTCTAAAGTAACTATTCACACTGATCATGCTGCTATTAAATATCTTATGGAAAAGAAAGATGCTAAACCTAGACTTATTAGATGGGTTCTCTTGCTACAAGAATTTGATTTGCATATTGTTGATAGAAAGGGAGCTGAGAACCCTGCTGTGCATAACTTGTCTAGGTTAGAAAATGTTCTTGATGACCCACTATCTATTGATGATAGCTTTCCTGATGACCAATTAAATGTCATAAATACTTCTCGTAGTACTCCATGGTATGCTAATTATGCTAATTACATTGTTGCTAAATTTATACCACCTAGTTTCACATTCCAACAAAAGAAAAAGTTTTTCTATGATTTGAGACATTACTTTTGGGATGACCCACATCTTTATAAAGAAGGAGTAGATGGTGTTATTAGACGTTGTGTACCGAAAGGTGAACAGGAACATATCCTACGCAAGTGTCACTCCGAAGCTTATGGAGGACACCACGCTGGAGATAGAACTGCACATAAGGTATTGCAATCTGGTTTTCATTGGCCTACTCTCTTCAAGGATGAGTTTGTCTTATCTTGTGATGAATGTCAAATAATTGGTAATATTAGTAGACGTCAAGAAATGCCTATGAACTACTCACTTGTTATTGAACCATTTGATGTTTGGGGCTTTGATTATATGGGACCGTTTCCTGCCTCTAATGGATATACACATATTTTAGTTGCTGTTGATTACGTTACTAAGTGGGTAGAAGCTATTCCAACTAGTAGTGCTGGTCATAACACTTCTATTAAAATGCTTAAAGAAGTTATTTTTCCGAGGTTTGGAGTTCCTAGATATTTAATGACTGATGGTGGTTCACATTTTATTCATGGTGCTTTCTATAAAATGCTTGCTAAATATGATGTTAATCCTAGAATTGCATCTCCATATCACCCACAGTCTAGTGGTCAAGTAGAATTGAGTAATAGAGAGCTCAAATCAATTTTGCAAAAGACTGTCAATAGGTCTAGAAAGAATTGGTCCAAGAAACTTGATGATGCATTATGGGCCTATAGAACTGCATATAAAAATCCTATGGGTACGTCTCCGTATAAAATGGTTTATGGAAAAGCATGTCACTTACCTCTCGAACTATAACACAAGGCATATTGGGCTATTAAAGAGCTCAACTATGATTTCAAACTTGCCAGTGAGAAGAGGTTATTTGATATTAGCTCACTTGATGAATGGAGTACCCAAGCTTATGAAAATGCCAAGTTGTTTAAAGAAAAAGTCAAAAGATGGCATGATGAAAGGATACAAAAGCGTGAGTTTAATGTAGGTGATTATGTATTGCTATACAACTCTCGTTTAAGATTTTTTGCAGGAAAACTTCTCTCTAAATGGGAAGGACCCTACGTTATCGAGGAGGTATATCGTTCCGGTGCCATAAAAATCAACAACTTCGAAGGCACAAATCCGAAGGTGGTGAAAGTTCAAAGAATCAAACATTATATCCCAGGTAATCCTATAAATGTTGAAACCAATGTTATTGAAATCGCAACCCCGGAGGAATACATAAGGGACACTTTCCGGAACGTTTCAGACTCCAAAAAGGAATAGGTATGTGGTACGGTAAGTAAACCGACTCCAAACCAATTTTTAAGGCAATATTTCTCCATTTTGGAATATTTTAAAAAATAGAATAATAAGTAGCAGTCCGGAAAGAACACGAGGGCTCCACGAGGGTGGAGGGCGCGCCCCCTACCTCGTGGGCACCTCGTGTGCCTTCCGGACTCCATTTTCTTGCACGATACGCATTTTGGTCGGTAAAAATTCATTATATATTCTCCCGAAGGTTTTGACACCCGTATCACGCAAATATCCTCTGTTCTTGTTTCGAGCTGTTTCTCTGACAGATCTAGATTATCATGACGTTCCCAAGTGCTTCCAAGGACAAGTTCTTCGAGAAGGTCATCAACCCTTACCTCGCGGAGGTGCTGCGACACCCTCAAACCATTGAGTTGCGTGATGGGTTTCTGCACATCCGTGATGAAGAGGGACCAAAAGGAACCGGAAGCGTGGAGACGAGGCTCGAAGCAGTGGAGCAACAAGTTTTCAAGTGTCAAGGGATGGTGGAACATGGACTCAACTCCAACCACATGATGATCGCGGAGTTCACTAGCAACCACAAGTCGGATGCCGACAATATCGGGGAGGCCATCTTCAAGCTTCATGAGAAGATCGAGCACCTTCAAGCCCAAATCTATGACCTGCAAAATCAAAATTGTGAGTATGAATATAGATTCAAAAGGATGAGTTTGGCTGCAGATTTGAGGATTCCGGATACTCGATCATCCTTCTATGATGGTGAGCCCATGCCTTGGAAGATGGACGACAAGCCCGCATCATCAACAACACCCCACCTTCTTCACCGACAAAGGAGATATAATCATATGGGTACGGGCACTCCCCTTGGCAACTTCCAAGCTTGGGGGAGGTGCCCCGGTATCGTACAACAATCACATCTCCTATCTCTACCGTTTTTCTTAGTTCGATCCTATTAGTAGTATCTTGATCTAGTAGAATAAAGTTTATGGCATGATCTAGTTTTGAGTTTTTGCTTTATGGTCTCTCTATGTAATCGAGTCCGTGAGCTATATAATAGAGATTAGTGTTGAGTCAAGGGCTTGATTGTTTTGCCATGATCTTGAGTGAAATAAAAGAAGAAATAAAAAGAATAAAAAGAAACAAAAAGTTCATATTGATCTTATCACATAGAAAGAGTATGATGATTAAAAGTTGTTGGGAGTTGGCAAACATAGCTTTGGTCTTTGTTGCAATTAATAGGAAGTAATAAGGAAAGAGAGGTTTCACATATAGATATACTATTATTGACATCTTTTATGATTGTGAGCACTCATTAAAATATGACATGCTAAAGAGTTGATGTTGGACAAGGAAGACAACGCAATGAGTTATGTTTTCTTATATCTGAGATAAAGTATGCTGTCATGGATCTTCCAACATGTTGAGCTTGCCTTTCCCCCTTGTGCTAGTCAAATTCTCAGCACCAAGTAGAGATACTACTTGTGCTTCCAAAAACCCTTAAACCAGTTTGCCATGAGAGTCCACCATATCTACCTATGGATTGAGTAAGATCCTTCAAGTAAGTTGTCATCGGTGCAAAGCAATAAAAATTGCTCTTTAAATATGTATGATTGATTGGTGTGGAGAAATAAGCTTTATACGATCTTGTGATGTGGAAGAAATAAAAGCGACGGACTGCATAATAAAGGTTCATATCACAAGGGGCAATATAAAGTGACGTTCTTTCGCATTAAGATTTTGTGCATCCAACCATAAAAGCGCATGGCAACCTGTGCTTCCCTCTGCGAAGGGCCTATCTTTTATTATTATCTCCTACCTTATGCAAGAGTCATGGTGATCTTCACCTTTCCTTTTTCATTTTATCCTTTGGCAAGCACAGTGTGTTGGACAGATCATGATTGATATATCTAATTAGATGTAGGAGGCATGAGTTATTATTGTTGACATTACCCTTGAGGAAAAAGGCTGGGAGGCGAAACTATAAGCCCTATCTTTCTCTGTGTCCGATTAAAACTCCGTAACCACAAGTATCGCGTGAGTGTTAGCAATTATGAAGGACTAAATGATAGTTGAGTATGTGGACTTGCTATTAAGCTCTGCCATAGACTCTTTCCGATGTTATGATAAATTGCAATTGCTTCAATGACTGAGATTATAGTTTGTTGGTTCTCAATAAAGTTTATGATTCGTACTCTGCATTGTGAATGGATTATTACTTGAACATAAGTAATCATATGACAATATCTATATATGTTGCTGTTATGAGAATAATCATGATGCCTTCATGTCCGTATTTTATTTTTATCGACACCTCTACCTCTAAACATGGGGACATATTTATCGTTATCGGCTTTCGCTTGAGGAGAAGCGAGGTCTAAGCTTGGGGGAGTTGATACGTCCATTTTGCATCATGCTTTTATATCGATATTTATTGCATTATGGGATGTTATTACACGTTATGTCACAATACTTATGCCTATTCTCTCTTATTTTACAAGGTTTACATAAGGAGGGAGAATGCCGACAGCTAGAATTACGAAATTTGGAAAAGGAGCAAATATTAGAGACCTATTCTGCACAACTCTAAAAGTCCTGAAACTCCACGGAATATCTTACAATAAATAATAAAAAATCCTAGCCAAAGATGAAGGCCAGGGGGCCCACACCCTATCCATGAGGGTGGGGGACGCGCCCCCTACCTCGTGGGCCCCCTGGTGGCCCTCCGATGCCCATCTTCTGCTATATGAGGTCTTTCGTCGAGAAAAAAATCAGAAGCAACCTTTCGGGACGAAACTTCGCCGCCACGAGGCGGAACCAATCTAGGGATCTGGCAGAGCTGTTCTGTCGGGGACACTTCCCTCCGGGAGGGGGAAATCATCGTCATCATCATCACCAACGCTCCTCTCATCGGGAGAGGGCAATCTCCATCAACATCTTCACCAGCACCATCTCCTCTCAAAACCCTAGTTCATCTCTTGTATCCAATTCTTGTCTCCATGTCCGGGATTGGTATTAGTAGGTTGCTAGTAGTGTTGATTACTCCTTGTAGTTGATGCTAGTTGGTTTATTTGGTGGAAGATCATATTTCAGATCCTATATGCATATTAATACCCCTCTGATTTTGAACATGAATATGCTTTTTGTGAGTAGTTACGTTTGTTCCTGAGGACATGGGAGAAGTCTTGCTAATAGTAGTCATGTGAATTTGGTATTCGTTCGATATTTTGATGAGATGTATGTTATCTATCCTCTAGTGGTGTTATGTGAACGTCGATTACATAACACTTCACCATTATTTGGGCCTAGAGGAAGGCATTGGGAAGTAATAAGTAGATGATGGGTTGCTAGAGTGATGAAGCTTAAACCCTAGTTTATGCGTTGCTTCGTAAGGGGCTGATTTGGATCCATATGTTTCATGCTATGGTTAGGTTTACCTTAATACTTTTGTTGTAGTTGCGGATGCTTGCAATAGAGATTAAACATAAGTGGGATGTTTGTTCAAGTAAGAACAACACCCAAGCACCGGTCCACCCACATATCAGATTATCAAAGTACCGAACGCGAATCATATGAACATGATGAAAACGAGCTTGACGATATTCCCATGTGTCCTCGGGAGCGCTTTTCCTATTATAAGAGTTTGTCCAGGCTTGTCCTTTGCTACAAAAAGGATTGGGCCACCTTGCTGCACTTTATTTACTTTTGTTACTTGTTGCTCGTTACAAATTATCCTATCACAAAACTATCTGTTACCACTTGTTTCAGTACTTGCAGAGAATACCTTGCTGAAAACCGCTTATCATTTCCTTCTGCTCCTCGTTGGGTTCGACACTCTTACTTATCGAAGGACTACGATAGATCCCCTATACTTGTGGGTCATAAAAGTTCATGAACATAAAAGTAGTGCAAGACATGGAACATCATAAAAGTAGGAACATGAAAGGTATGGCATGATGGCCACATGCACGGAATCATCATCGACATCAAGCAAGACCACCTCCGCCAAAACCACCACCGCCAAAACCACCAACAAGACCACCTCCGCCAAAACCACCACCGCCAACACCACGTCCGCCAAAACCGCCACCGCGACCACCATCACTCTGCCAGATCGGAGGATCGGGGTCGATTTGAGCAGGAGTCGAGCCACCGGTCCCCTACATGTTTGAGAGAAGATTCTAACAGTAAATATGATATGATAGTGTTGAATGAACGAGAACTAGTTTGTCAGTAGTTAGGAAAATGTACTAACCGGACTATCACTGCCTAGTCCCACCCATTCATTGAATGTGGGCACGTGTGGGGGTTCTCCCGCAGGTGGTGGTGGGGTCCCTTTTGTGGTGGATCCGTGCGGTTACTCCAAGACGCCAACATAGCCTGGATGTTAGTTAAACAAGCAAACTAGAAGGTAAGAAGGAATGAAAGTGCAAAAATTTAGCTTGGTTTTAAGTGGGCAAAACTAACCGTCAACATCTGACGGTTGTAATCATCATTTGCCTTCACTCGTTGCAAGTACTCTCGCACCTCGAGATTCCTATGCTCGACAAAGGCCCTATATGCCTACATAATTTAGGTTGTTTCTAAGTGAGCAATGCTGAAAATAAACTGAGAATGCTAGAGAGAAAAAGATAAAGGGGAAGTACTTACAGCATGCTGGCGGGCTAAGGGAGTCTGCGAACGCCCCGTACTCCCTAACTGGCTCGTGTTGGTAGCCCGAAGGCGTGTGTACGAGATCGAAGGAGTGATCAAGCCATCGAAACACGGATACTGCTACGTCTTGAGCTTGCGTTGGTTTTCCCCGAAGAGGACATGATGATGCAGCAGAGTAGCGTAAGTATTTCCCTCAGCTTTTGAGAACCAAGGTATCAATCGGTAGGAGGCCATGCGGAAGTCCCTCGTACCTACACAAAACAAATAGCTCCTCGCAACCAACGCGAATAGGGGTTGTCAATCCCTTCACGGTCACTTACGAGAGTGAGATCTAATAGAGATGATAGATAATATTTTTGGTATAAAGATGCAAAGTACAATAAAAGGCAAAGTAAAGAGCAAAGCAATAATAAAGCGTAGGAAGATTAATATGATGAAAATAGACCCGGGGGCCATAGATTTCACTAGTGGCTTCTCTCAAGAGCATAGGTATTTTACGGCGGGTGAACGAATTACTGTTGAGCAATTGACAGAATTGAGCATAGTTATGAGAGTATCTAGGAATGATCATGTATATAGGCATCACGTCCGAGACAAGTAGACCGACTCCTGCCTGCATCTACTACTATTACTCCACTCATCAAACGCTATCCAGCATGCATCTAGAGTATTAAGTTAATGAAAACAGAGTAACGCCTTAAGCAAGATGACATGATGTAGAGGAATAAATTCATGCAATATGATAAATACTCCATCTTGTTATCCTCGATGGCAACAATACAATACGTGCCTTGCTACCCCTACTGTCACTGGGAAAGGACACCGCAAGATTGAACCCAAAGCTAAACACTTCTTCCATTGCAAGAACTACCAATCTAGTTGGCCAAACCAAACGGATAATTCGAAGAGATTTGTAAAGATAACTCAATCATACATAAAAGAATTCAGAAAAGATTCAAATATTGCTCATAGATAATCTTGATCATAAACCCACAATTCATCGGTCTCAACAAACACACCGCAAAAATAAGATTACATCGCATAGATCTCCACGAGAGAGGGAGAACATTGTATTGAGATCCAAAAGAGAGAATAAGCCATCTAGCTACTAACTATGGACCCGAAGGTCTCAAGTAAACTACTCACACTTCATCGGAGAGGCTATGATGATGATGTAGAAGCCCTCCGTGGTGTAATCCCCTTGGCGGAGCTCCTAACAGGCCCCAAGATGGGATCTCGTGGATACAGAGAAAGTTGTGGCGGTGGAATTAGGTTTTGGCGCCAGATCTCGATCCGACGGGGTAATGCGAGGTATATATAGGATGAAGAAGTACATCGATGGAGCCTCGAGGGGCCCACGAGGTAGGGGGCGCGCCCTAGGGGGGCCTCCACCCTTGTGGCCGCCTCGGAGCTTTCTTGACGGAGGGTCAAAGTCTCCTGGGTCTTATCCGATGAGAAAATCACGTTCCCGAAGATTTCATTCAGTTTGGACTCCGTTTGATATTCCGTTTCTTCAAAACACTGAAATAGGCAAAAAACAGCAATTCTGGGTTGGGCCTCCGGTTAATAGGTTAGTCCCAAAAGTAATATAAAAGTGGAAAATAAAGACCAATATAGTCCAAAACAATAGATAATATTGCATGGAGCAATCAAAAATTATAGATACGTTGGAGACCCATCAGGCATCCCCAAGCTTAATTCTTGCTCGTCCTCGAGTATGTAAATGATAAAAAGAGAATTTTTGATGCGGAGTGCTACTTGGCATAATTTCAATGTAATTCTTTCTTAATTGTGGTATGAATATTCAAATCCGAAAGATTCAAGGCAAAAGTTCATATTGACATAAAAATAATAATACTTCAAGCATACTAACTAAGCAATTATGTCCTCTCAAAATAACATGGCCAAAGAAAGTTCATCCCTACAAAATCATATAGTTTAGTCATGCTCCATTTTGTCACACAAGAATGCTCTCATCATGCACAACCCCGATGACAAGCCAAGCAATTGTTTCATACTTTAGTAATCTCAAACCTATAAACTTTCATGCAGTATATGAGCGCGAGCCATGGACATAGCACTATGGGTGGAATAGGATATAATGATGGGGGTTATGTAGAGAAGACAAAAAAGGAGAAGGTCTCACATCAACGAGGCTAATCAACGGGCTATGGAGATGCCCATCAATTGATGTTAATGCAAGGAGTAGGGATTTCCATGCAACGGATTCACTAGAGCTATAAATGTATGAAAGCTCAACAAAATAAACTAAGTGGGTGTGCATCCAACTTGCTTGCTCACTAAGACCTAGGGAATTTGAGGAAGCCCATCGTTGGAATATACAAGCCAAGTTCTATAATGAAAGATTCCCACTAGTATATGAAAGTGACAACATATGAAACTCTCTATATGAAGAACATGGTGCTACTTTGAAGCACAATATATGGGACTCGCTATATGAAGAATATGGTGCTACTTTGAAGCACAAGTGTGGAAAAAGAGATAGTAACATTGCCCCTTTTTATTTCTCTTTTTTTGGGCCTTTTTTTCTTTGGCCTTTCTCTTTTTTTGGGACAATGCTCTAGAAAATGATGATCATCACATTTCTATTTATTTACAACTCGATGATTACAACTCGATACTTGAACAAAGTATGACTCTATATGAATGCCTCCAGCGGTGTACCGGGATATAAAATGAATCAAGAGTGACATGTATGAAAGAATTATGAACGGTGGCTTTGCCACAAATACTATGTCAACTACATGATCATGCTAAGCAATATGACAATGATGTATGTGTCATGAAGAACGGTATGGTGGAAAGTTGCATGGCAATATATCTCGGAATGGCTATGGAAATGCCATAATAGGTAGGTATGGTGGCTGTTTTGAGGAATATATAAGGAGGTTTACTTGTGAAAGAGCGTATCATATCATGGGGTTTGGATGCACCGGAGAAGTTTGCACCAACTCTCAATGTGAGAAAGGGCAATGCACGGTACCGAAGAGGCTAGTAATGATGGAAAGGTGAGAGTGTGTATAATCCATGGACTCAACATTAGTCATAAAGAACTCACATACTTATTGCAAAAATCTACAAGCCATCAAAAACCAAAGCACTACGCGCATGCTCCTAGGGGGATAGATTGGTAGGAAAAGACCATCGCTCGTCCCCGACCGCCACCCATAAGGAGGACAATAAAATAACACCTCATGTTTCAAATTTGTTACATAACGTTTACCATACGTGCATGCTATGGGACTTGCAAACTTCAACACAAGCATTTCTCAAATTCACAACTACTCAACTAGCACGACTTTGATATTATCATCTCCATATCTCAAAACAATTATCAAGCATCAAACTTTTCTTAGTATTCAACGCACTCAAAAGAAAGTTTTACAAATCTTGAATACCAAGCATATTATTAGTAAGCAAATTACCATGCTATTTAAGACTCTCAAAATAATCTAAGTGAAGCATGAGAGATCAATGTTTTCTTTAAAACAAATCCACCACCGTGCTCTAAAACATATAAGTGAAGTACTAGAGCAAAACTATAAAGCTCAAAAGATATAAGTGAAGCACATAGAGCAAAACTATCAAGCTCAAAAGATATAAGTGAAGCACATAGAGCAAAACTATCAAGCTCAAAAGATATAAGTGAAGCACATAGAGTATTCTAACAAATTACAATTCATGTATGGCTCTCTCAAGGTGTGTACAACAAGTATGATTGTGGTAAATTAACAAGCAAATACACAAAATAATACAAGATGCTCCAAGCAAAACACATATCATGTGGTGAATAAAAATATAGCTCCAAGTAAAGTTACCGATGGAAGTGGATTTAAAGAGGGATGCCTTCCGGGGCATCCCCAAGCTTTGACTTTTTGGTGTCCTTGGATTATCTTGGGGGTGCCATGGGCATTCCCAAGCTTAGGCTCTTGCCACTCCTTGTTCCATAATCCATCAAAAAAATTCACCCAAAACTTGAAAACTTCACAACACAAAACTCAACAGAAATCTCATGAGCTCCATTAGCAAAAGAAAACAAAAGATCACTTCAAGGTACTGTAATGAACTCATTATTTATTTATATTGGTGTTAAACCTACTGTATTCCAACATCCCTATGGATCATAAACTATTTTACTAGCCATAGATTCATCAAAATAAGCAAACAACACACGAAATACAGAATCTGTCAAAAACAGAACAGTCTGTAGTAATCTGTAACTAATGCAAACTTCTGGAACTCAAAAAATTCAGCCAAAATAGGACGGCCTAGGAAATTTGTTTATTGATCAGCAGCAATTGGAATCACTATTTTATCACGTTGTGGTAATTTTTAACAATTGTTTCGTGAACCGAAAGTTTCAGGAAATTACAGCAAGATCAAATAACTATTGTCCAAGAAGATCCTATAGGTTTAACTTGGCACAAACACTAATTAAAACATAAAACCACATCCAAACAGAAGGTAGATGGATTGTTTATTCCTAAACAGAAACAAAAACAAAAAAACTAAAAATAAAATTGGGCTGCCTCCCAACAAGCGCTATCGTTTAACGCCCCTTGCTAGGCATAAAAGCAAGGATAGATCTAAGTGGTGCCGTAGTAATAAGATAGATCGGTGAAATTCATTTCGTATTCTCTATGTTCGGCAGCAAGTTTTATTTGAGGCAAGCAAAAGTAATCAAAAGGGCTAAATTTAATAGGGTAAAAATCCCCAAGATCAAGTTTAGGAGGTATAGGTTCCTCTTTCGGCCCTTCGTATTGCACAACCAATTCATCATTATAAGCATTCTTTTGACAGAACCTTGTGAGCCTATACTCAAGAGAGCATCCTAGCTCATTATTTCGAATAGCCAAATCATCATTAAGTTCAGAGATTCTATCAATTAAAATATTGGTAGGCACCTTTTTTCTAAGTTTTCGTTGAAAGCAACATAGTCAAGAGATTGAAAATGCATTATTTCTTCTTGATCAAAGAGGATAGATTCTATGGGAGGACGGCCAGCGTCCACCCTATAATGCGCAAAGATTTCTTTGGCCTCTTTTATTATGAATCTGAATTCATGAGCCAAAAAGATAGTAGCAGCACGCTTAACATAGGAGTGTTCGATATTAGAAAATTCTAGGAAAATTCTTTGTATAGAAGGGTGCATATGCATAAATTGCCTTTCAAGTTCAACGATAAGCATGGCAATAGCATCCGCAAGACTATTAGTTCTATGGAGAATAGAACCACCCATAGAGGGCAAAGCACCGGCACAAATAAAGAAATCTTGAATAACTCCTTTTCCAATAATATTACCACAACCGATTCAAAATCTTTTTGTATGATAGGTAGGGGATTCTTTAGCGGGAGCTTCAGAATTTTCCATGTTATTATTATTGTCCATATCGGCAATAATTTCCCCAATTTCAGACATAACGACAAGCTAGCGAGGAAAAGGCAAGCGGAAAGAGAGGAGGAGATTGGGAAAGAGAGGGCGTATAAAATGGCAAGGGTGAAGTGGGGGAGAGGAAAACGAGAGGCAAATGGCAAATAATGTAATGCGAGAGATAAGGGATTGTGATGGGTACTTGGTATGTTGACTTGTGCGTAGACTCCCCGGCAACAGCGCCAGAAATCCTTCTTGCTACGTCTTGAGCTTGCGTTGGTTTTCTCCGAAGAGGAGAGGATGATGCAGCAGAGTAGCGTAAGTATTTCCCTCAGTTTTTGAGAACCAAGGTATCAATCCAGTAGGAGGCCACACGAGTCCCTCGTACCCACACAAAAAAAATAGCTCCTCGCAACCAACGCGAATAGGGGTTGTCAATCCCTTCACGGTCACTTACGAGAGTGAGATCTAATAGAGATGATAGATAATATTTTTGGTATAAAGATGCAAAGTACAATAAAAGGCAAAGTAAAGAGCAAAGAAATAATAAAGCGTGGAATTGGCGGAGCTCCGGAACATGCCCCAAGATGGGATCTCGTGGATACAGAAAGTTGCGGCGGTGGAATTAGGTTTTTGGCTCCGTATCTGATCTGACGGGGGTACGTAGGTATATATAGGAGGAAGAAGTACGTCTGTGGAGCCTCGAGGGGCCCACGAGGTAGGGGGCATGCCCTAGGGGGGGGCACCCTCCACCCTCGTGTCCGCCTTAGAGCTTTCTTGACGGAGGGTCCAAGTCTCCTGGGTCTTATCCGATGAGAAAATCACGTTCCCGAAGATTTCATTCCGTTTGTACTCCCTTTGATATTCTGTTTCTTCGAAACACTGAAATAGGCAAAAAACAGCAATTCTGGGCTGGGCCTCCGGTTAATAGGTTAGTCCCAAAAGTAATATAAAAGTGGAAAATAAAGCCCAATGTAGTCCAAAAAAATAGATAATATAGCATGGAGCAATCAAAATTTATAGATACATTGGAGACGTATCAGATACCGGCCATGTGACTTCCCCTGGATGGCCACCACCGCCGTGTCATCGATCTGAGACTGGGCGACCTCAGGAACAGGCACATCCGGAGGCAACTTCTGATAGTTCTGAGTGTAAGACTCCAGGTGCTCCTCGGTCTTGCCGTAGTACTGGCTCTCGCCGTCCTTGGGATCACTCCGCTCGCGGGCCAGCTTCCACGACTCAATGTCTGAGAGCGGCCTCTTCAACTTGTCCTCCTGCAACGTCAAACAGAAGTTAGCCATACATAAGAACATGACGGTAAAGAAGAACAAAAATGCATCATGCATATAGATATACCTTCATGGCCTTGAAGCCCCAGCGGTTCCTGTTTCCTTGGCCGTGTGTCCCGTCTTTTCCATGGTTAGCTCGGGCCTTGATGCTCTTGGCAGCAAACTCTGCATCGTCGCCGAGCCACCTATCCACCAAACTCGCCCATCCGTCATGCCTTCCATAGCACCAACGAGGAACAACCTATGCAAATTTTGGAAGCATGACATGTGAGCACGAAACATATAGTTGACTGCTTGAAACAATGAAAAGTTAGTAATAGTTACCATCATGAACTGCTCCCTGTTCAAGGTAAGCCGTTGCTTCTGCGCTTGAGTTTCGGTCATCTTTTGGTGTAGGTAGTAGTGGTAGTACTGCGAGACGGCAACCCAGCGCACCTCATACTGCAACTGACGAGCTTTCTTCTTTGCAGCCGCAAGCAAGACCACGTCGGCTCTGGCCTTGTGCTCGTCAAGAACTCTATAGAGTTCCTGCAATCATGCATAAACCAGAAGCAAACAAGGCATGAGTTGAGTGATTCAATGATAAACTATGAACGAAACTTAAGACAGGTGATTCAGAAGAGAACTTACCCAAAATTTGGTGATCACGGCCTTAGCGGCCGTCCCGTACTCCGAGTTGCTGCAAGCCTCGTAGTGGGCCCAGCTCGTGGCCAAAACCCGCAGCTACGGGTCCCTGTCTGGCCGCAGGCAGAATAGGCCATGCCAAAACTCCTTCAACATGACAGTGATAAGGCTGTTCGGTTTACGACCCTTTCCGCGAAGGATCCAGTTACTGCAAAAGAATCAAAGGATTGCCATGTGTACAATAAGAAAATGTTGTCATGTGTTGAAAATATGATTGAGATGCACTTACTCTGTCCCCTTGAGGTTCAATGAGCCACTTGTGCGCCTCGATAGAAGGTGGTGTAGGTAGTCCGGCATTACCACGCAGCCACCCCTGCGGAGCACCCAGTGACAAGTCACCCCACAACTCGGGGTCAACCTCCCCTCCACCACCCTCCTCGCCCTCCTCCTCACCCTCCTCCTCCTCGCCATCAGGAACATACTCCTCCTCCTCAGACTCAGAAGGTGCCTCTGTATAGGAGGGCATCGAAGAAGACCCTCCTATTTCGGACACGACCCGAAGTTTTTTGCCCCGGCTGCCTCTCCCCCACCTCCTCATCCTCTAGGGGCTCTCCCCCCACCGCCTCCTCCTCTAGGGTCTCCTCCCCCGACCCCTCCACCTCCCTGTGAGGTGTCATCCTCGCGTAGTCGGGAGGGAACCTTGTGGGCTCAATATACCGAGAGGAACCGCACTTCCTACAGTAGTTGTCATCCGCATACTCATGCCTAAACAAAAGGAAATTCTTTGGACAAACATGTATTTTCTCATAGTCCATGGAGAGAGCCTTCATGATTTTCTTCGTAGCGTACATGGTTTTCGGCAGTTCATGGCCCTCAGGCAGGCTATTAGCCCATACTTCCAGAAATGCTTCGAAGCAACCTCAGCTCTGACCGTACTCAGCCTTGGCGCCATCGATTGCGAGATGGCATCCAACCTGAACAGCTTGGCACCCTCATAGAGAGGTTTCTTTGACGAGGCCAAGATTTCCAGGAAGGCCTTTGCGGTTTTCTCCGGCTCCTCCGGTTCATTCGCTGAATGTGACGGAGGTGTCGGCTGTGCAGCAAATACATCATCTAGCATGTCTCTAACCCCATCGCCCTCATAACCAGCGACGCGTTGTCGTATCACCTCCTCTCTACCACGGTCCCGCTGGGCAAAGTTTATCGGCATATTAAAGTTGGGCATAAATCCATGCGTGCGAAGGTGCTTAGTCATCTCACTCTTATCTCTGCGGATA
Organism: Aegilops bicornis; assembly: GCA_021605145.1. Classification (NCBI taxonomy): domain Eukaryota; kingdom Viridiplantae; phylum Streptophyta; class Magnoliopsida; order Poales; family Poaceae; genus Aegilops; species Aegilops bicornis. Next base: position 822,597,636 of record CM038675.1, read on the forward strand.
TGTCTCTTACATTTGGCACACGGACATTCTGGCACAATCCTCATTGGACTACGGAATATCTCTTTCAAAAACACATCAGTTTTCTCGACCCACTCTGTTGTTACTTGATTCCGACGGAAAAACCCACTATACATCCACTGATTATCTGCCATCTCTGCTTTATTGGAAGCCACACAACAAAATTAAGGATTCATTTAAATTACTCACATCAATATTTTATTTTTTACAAGGTTGACGAGAAACGACACTTAATCCACCTACATCTCTAATAGGTAAAGATGGTTCCTAATCCCACCCGAGAATGTGTAGATTGAGTACGTTGTCCATGCTCTACCCCATTCCGAGACAAAATTTCGGCAGCACCTCCCTGCTGTTCTCCAAATACACGTCTCAGTAAAATGCTGAGACAATGTGCATCCGGAGAACAACAGGGAGGCGCCGCCGAAATCCTGTCTCGGAACGGGGTAGAGCATGAACAACGTACCCAATCTACACATCCTCGGGCTGTCCATGGAAAGCGCTGGACAATCCGAAAGAGCTGCGGTGATAAATATGCAATTAAATGCATATTTATCGATGCAACCCTTTCGGACGGGGACCTTGGTTACGCGACTTGATGTGAAAATGAAATCTACTTAAAAGAGGGTAGGAGGTGAAGGTGGATTCGTAGCTCACCCTCCGCCGTAGAGGAAGTAGTCGAGCAGCGGCAGGATCACGGACGACGAAGGCTCCAGGGAGATGAAATGCCACAAAGCCTGTAAATTTTACCGAGTCAAAAAATTTGAGGGCATCACATCACATAAAGCACTGACACTTTAAACTATGAAAAAAAATCTTATTTCGTCAACTGTCAAATTTTGTTCTTCAATTTTTTTTACAAGATCATCATGATAAAATAACCACTCATCTTATACCAGTTTCGGAGCACATCTCACATAGCTTTTTTAAGTAACTGACTCAAGTTGCTTTTTTAACTATGATAATGCATTTTCGGTCTTGAATTTCACCTACATCACAACATTCATCCAGCTATCAATGTAACAACATCACAACATCTATCCATCTAAGACACATACAACATTCATCCATCTATCAACCTAACAACCTAACAACATCCAACATCCAACCATGCATCCATTCATCCATCCAACAGTACCAAAATAATGCAAAAAAATGAAAAAAAAGGTAGCTCACCGACGGGCGAGGCAGCAGGGGCCGGTGGTGGAGGGCTGGAGGAAGAGGCACGGGAGGGCCGGGGCAGGGCGGGGCTGGCCGGAGAAGCAGAGGAGGGCTCCCGCCACCGCTAGCAGCAGCGCTGGTCGGGGAGGGACGCGGGCCAACCAGAGCCGCGACCCGTTGTGGTCGAGGCGGCCGTCATGATCGGGGGAGGACGGGCGGCGGTGGGGTCGGGAGGAGGCCGGGGTGACGGCGGGTGGCGGAGGCAGCAGCGCGGGTGTGGAGGCGGCAGCGCGGGTGTGGAGGCGGAAGTGGCAGATGTTGGGGTGGGGAGGGCGGCGGTTGGGGGCGGGGCGGACGGTGCGGCCGGCCGGGGTGCAAGGTCGGGGCCGCTGGCGGCGGTGCAGGTCGAGGTAGGGTTGGGAGGCCGAGGCAGGTGGACGGCGGCGCGGGTCGAGGGCAGCGGCGCGGGATCGATGAGGGTTGCGGTGGGGGCAAGGGCAATGGGTGGAGGGGGCGAGCCCGTGAACGGATAAGGCCAAGTATGCCGACTGCTAAGCCGTCGGCATAGCTGACGATGCCACGTGGCACCTATGCCGACGGCTTAGCCGTAGGCATTTTTTTTATTTTTTAATATTTTCTTATAGTTATATATTTTCTTTTGTATTTCATATAGATTTTTTAATTTTTTTATAGTAATATTTTCCTTTTTATGTTTTTTATGTATTATTATTTCATATAGATTTTTAATTTTTTTACTGCTCGGCCCTCTCCTCTCCCGGAACCACAAAGAGGGGAGGGAAGGGGAGGCGCCGAACTCGAGTAGCTTCGTCCACCGAGGCCGTCGCCTGGTCGCGGGTCCGGGAGCGCCATGACCGCCGCCTCGCGTGCTCGATTTGGAGCTTAGTTGGTCAGATGAGTGAAGGGGGAGGGGGTCGTCGACGGTGGGGGTGGGGGCGGTTGTGTCAGGTCAGCACAGAGGGACACCTGGGAGCAACATCCGGGCCAAACCCACAGCTACATCCCCTCCGTAGACCCGGACGTCGTTTCCCCCCTCCAGGTGACGGCGGCGGCACCGTCCGTGAGGGGGGCCACGTCCCAGTGACGCGTGCCGCCTCTTCGGACATGCCACAACACCATCCCGCATGTACGAGGCGCCGGTGCGACGCTCCGGTGGCATTGCTACCCCCCAGGGCCCCGTCCCGCCTAACCCTGGAGCGGTTGACCACGAGATCTAGCCATTTGACATCCCACGGGCGGGCTTTGACCAGTGGACCTCTCCACCCGGTTGTGTCGGGTCAGCATAGAGGGACACCTGGGAGCAACATCCGGGCCAAACCCACAGCTACATCCCCTCCGTGTAGACCCGACGCGTCCGTTTCCCCCTCCAGGTGCCGGCGGCGGCGCCGCCCGTCAGCTTGGAGGCCATGCCCCGGAGACGCGTGCCGGGCGTTTGCAACCACCACAACACCTTCAGACTTCTGAGAAGCCGCGTACGCAAGATTTGCGGCATGCTAGCCCACGGAGGCCGCCGGCCACAGTCGTAGACATGCGAAGGGCAATCCGCGTAGAGGGAATTGTTCGGATACTTCTCCATCACCAAAAATTATGAAAAATTACCATCGTTCCTATAGCACATGTGCCCACGTCGTGTAAAAAACTCATGATTTTATCACGATCCGAGTATTTAATAATATTCATGCCGCACCGTTACCGCAGAACGTCTACTACTGTGTCATCGACGTCCGTGAGGGGGGCCACACCCCGGAGGCGCGTGCCGCCTCTTCGGACTTCCCACAAAATCACCCCGCATGTATGAGGGGTCAGTGCGATGCTCCGGTGGCATTGCTACCCCCCCAGGGCCCCCGTCCCGCATAACCCTGGAGCGGTTGACCACGAGATCTAGCCCTTTGACTTCCCACGGGAGGGCTTTGACCAGTAGACCTCTCCGCCCGGTTGTGTCAGGTCAGCACAGAGGGACACCTGGGAGCAACATCCGGGCCAAACCCACAGCTACATCCCCTCCGTGTAGACCCGACGCGTTTCCCCCCTCCAAAGTGCCGGCGGCGGTGCCGTCCGTGAGCTGGGAGGCCACGCCCCGGAGACGCGTGCCGGGCGTTTCCAACCTCCACAACACCTTCGGACTTGTGAGAAGCCACGTACGCAAGATTGGCAGCATGCTAGCCCACGGAGGCCGCCGGCCACAGTCGTAGACATGCGAAGGGCAATCCGCGTAGAGGGAATTGTTCGGATACTTCTCCGTCACCAAAAATTATGAAAAATTACCATCGTTCCTATAGCACATGTGCCCACATCGTGTAAAAAACTCATGATTTTATCGCGATCCGAGTATTTAAAAATATTCACGTCGCACCATTACCGCAAAACGTCTACTACTGTGTCATCGACGTCCGTGAGGGGGGCCACACCCCGGAGACGCATGCCGCCTCTTCGGACATGCCACAACACCACCCCGCATGTATGAGGGGCCGGTGCGACGCTCCGGTGGAATTGCTACCCCCCAGGGCCCCCGTCCCGCCTAACCCTGGAGCGGTTGACCACGAGATATAGCCCTTTGACTTCCCACGAGCGGGCTTTGACCAGTGGACCTCTCCACCCAGTTATGACAGGTCAACACAGAGGGACACATGGGAGCAACATCCGGGCCAAACCCACAGCTACATGCCCTCCGTGTAGACCCGACGCGTCCGTTTCCCCCCTCCAGGTGCCGGCGGCGGCGCCTTCCGTGAGCTGGGAGGCCACGCCCCGGAGACGCGTGTCGGGCGTTTGCAACCGCCACAACACCTTCAGACTTGTGAGAAGCCGCGTACGCAAGATTTTCGGCATGCTAGCCCACGGAGTCCGCCGGCCACAGTCGTAGACATGCGAAGGGCAATCCGCGTAGAGGGAATTGTTCGGATACGTCTCCATCACCAAAAATTATGAAAAATTACCATCGTTCCTATAGCACATGTGCCCACGCAGTGTAAAAAACTCATGATTTTATCGTGATCCGAGTATTTAATAATATTCATGCCGCACCGTTACCGCAGAACGTCTACTACTGTGTCATCAACATCCGTGAGGGGTGCCTCACCCCGGACACGCGTGCCGCCTCTTCGGACATGCCACAACACCACCTCGTGGGCCTCCTGGTGGCTCTCCGATGCCCATCTTCTGCTATATGAGGTCTTTTGTTGAGAAAAAAATCAGAGGCAACCTTTCGGGACAAAACTCCGCCACCACGAGGCGGAACCTTGGCGGAATCAATCTAGGGCTCCGACAGAGCTGTTCTGCCGGGGGCACTTCCCTTCGGGAGGGGGAAATCATCGCCATCATCATCACCAACGCTCCTCTCATCGGGAGAGGCCAATCTCCATCAACATCTTCACCAGCACCATCTCCTCTCAAAACCCTAGTTCATTTCCTGTATCCAGTTCTTGTCTCTAAGTCCGGGATTGGTACTAGTAGGTTGCTAGTAGTGTTGATTACTCCTTGTAGTTGATGCTAGTTGGTTTATTTGGTGGAAGATCATATGTTCAGATCCTTTATGCATATTATTACCCCTCTGATTATGAACATGAATATGCTTTGTGAGTAGTTACGTTTGTTCACGAGGACATGGGAGAAGTCTTGCTATTACTAGTCATGTGAATTTGGTATTAGATTCGATATTTTGATGAGATATATGTTGTCTAGCCTCTAGTGGTGTTATGTGAACGTTGACTACATAACACTTCACCATTATTTGGGCCTAGAGGAAGGCATTGGGAAGTAATTAGTAGATGATGGGTTGCTAGAGTGACAAAAGCTTAAACCCTAGTTTATGCGTTGCTTCGTAAGGGGTTGATTTGGATCCATATGTTTCATGCTATGGTTAGGTTTACCTTAATACTTTTGTTGTAGTTGCGGATGCTTGCAATAGAGGTTAATCATAAGTGGGATGCTTGTTCAAGTAAGAACATCACCCAAGCACCGGTCCACCCACATATCAAATTATCAAAGTACCGAACGCGAATCATATGAACGTGATGAAAACTAGCTTGACGACATTCCCATGTGTCCTCGGGAGCGCTTTTCCTATGATATGAGTTTGTCCAGGCTTGTCCTTTGCTACAAAAAGGATTGGGCCACCTTGCTGCACTTTATTTACTTTTGTTACTTGTTGCTCGTTACAAATTATCCTATCACAAAACTATCTGTTACCACTTATTTCAGTACTTGCAGAGAATACCTTGCTGAAAACCGCTTATCATTTCATTCTGCTCCTCGTTGGGTTCGACACTCTTACTTATCGAAAGGACTACGATAGATCCCCTATACTTGTGGGTCATCAAGACTCTTTTCTGGCGCCGTTGCCGAGGAGTGAAGCGCCTTTGGTAGGTGGAATTTGGTAAGGAAAATTTATATAGTGTGCTGAAATTTACTGTCACTTGTTACTATGGAAAGTAATCCTCTGAGAGGCTTGTTCGGCGTATCTTCACCCCGTCCAGTAGAGCAAAGAGTTTCTCCTCAACCTACTGAACCTACCGAACCTATTGAAAATGAAACTCCTTTTGAAGTTCCTTCGGGTATGATGGTAAAACTGCTAGCTAATACTTTTGTAGGAGATGGAACCAAGCATCCTGATGAACACTTAATATATGTGGATGAGGTTTGTGGATTATTTAAGCTTGCAGGTATACCCGATGATGTTGTTAAGAAGAAGGTCTTCCCTCTATCTTTGAAGGGAGATGAATTGACATGGTATAGGCTATGTGATGATACGAGATCATGGAACTACAAAAGATTGAAATTGGAATTTCATCAAAAATATTATCCTATGCATCTTGTGCATCGTGATCACAATTATATATATATATAATTTTTGGCCTCGCGAAGGAGAAAGCATCACTCAAGCTTGGGGGAGGCTTAAATCAATGTTATATTCATACCCCAATCATGAGCTCCCAAGAGAAATAATTATTCAAAGTTTTTATGCTCGGCTTTCTCATAATAATCAAACCATGCTCGATACTTCTTGTGTTGGCTCTTTTATGATGAAGACTATTGAATTCAGATGGAATTTATTGGATAGAATTAAGCGCAACTCTGAAGATTAGGACCTAGACGAAGGCAAGGAGTCAGGTATGACACCTAAGTTTGATTGTGTTAAATCTTTTATGGACACCGACATTTTCCGTAAGTTTAGCACTAAATATGGACTTGACTCTGAGATAGTAGCTTCTTTATGTGAATCTTTTGCTACTTATGTTGATCTCCCCAAGGAGAAGTGGTTTAAATATCATCCTCCCATAGAAGTAAAAGTAGCTGCACCTATTAAAGTTGAAGAAAACACTGTCACTTATAATGATCCTATTGTTCCTGCCTCTTATGTTGAGAAACCACCTTTCCCGGTTAGAATAAAGGATCATGCTAAAGCTTCAACTGTGGTTCGTAAAAGCAATATTAGAACTTATACACCTCCTGAGCAAGTCAATGTAGAACCTAATATCGCTATTGTTTAAGATCTCTTGTCTGATAATATTGATGGGCATGTTATTCAATTCTGTGGTGAATCTACTAGAATTGCTAAACCTGGCGCTAAAGATAAACATAGACCTGTGGTGGGCGTGCCTGTTATTTCTGTTAAAATAGGAGATCATTGTTATCATGGCTTATGTGATATGGGTGCTAGTGCTAGTGTTATACCTTATGACTTATATAAAGAAATTAAGCATGAAATTGCACCTGCTGAGTTAGAAGATATTGATGTCACAATTAAACTTGCCAATAGAGATACCATATCGCCCGTGGGAATTGTTAGAGATGTTAAAGTCTTGTGTGGGAAAATCAAATATCCAGCTGATTTTCTTGTTCTTAGCTCCCCACAAGATAGCTTTTGTCCCATTATATTCGGTAGACCCTTCTAGAATACTGTTAATGCTAAGATAGACTGTGAAAAGAATGTTGTTACTATTGTCTTAGATGATATGATTCATGAGTTTAATTTCTCTAAGTTTAGTAAACAACACCGTGAAGAAGAATTGCCTAGTAAGGATGATATTATTGGTCTAGCTTCTATTGCCGTACCTTCTAGTGATCCTCTAGAACAATATTTTCTAGACCATGAAAATGATACGTTTACGAATGAAAGAAGGGAAATAGATGAAGTATTCTTTAAACAGGAACCTATTCTGAAACACAATTTGCCTGTTGAAATCCTAGGGGATCCTCCTCCACCCAAGGGTGATCCCGTGTTTGAGCTTAAACCGTTGCCTGACAATCTTAAATATGCTTATCTTGATGAAAAGAAAATATATCCTGTTATTATTAGTGCTAACCTTTCAGAGCATGAAGAAGAAAGATTATTGAAAACTCTGAAGAAGCACTGTGCTGCTATTGGATATACTCTTGATGATCTTAAGGGCATCAGTCCCACTCTATGTCAACATAAAATAAATTTGGAAGAAGATGCCAAACCGCTTCATGATCGTCAACGAAGGCTTAATCCTAAGATGAAAGAAGTGGTAAGAAAAGAAATACTAAAGCTTCTGGAGGCAGGTATAATTTATCCCGTTGCTGATAGTCAGTGGGTAAGTCATGTTCATTGTGTCCCTAAGAAGGGAGGTGTTACTGTTGTTCCTAATGATAAACACGAATTGATCCCGCAAAGAATTATTACAGGTTACAGGATGGTAATTGATTTCTGCAAATTAAATAAAGCTACTAAGAAATATCATTACCCCTTACCTTTTATTGATCAAATGCTAGAAAGATTATGCAAACATACGCATTATTGCTTTCTAGATGGTTATTCTGGTTTCTCTCAAATACTTGTGTCCGCTAAAGATCAATCAAAGACCACTTTTACATGCCCTTTTGGTACTTTTGCTTATAGACGTATGCCTTTTGGGTTATGTAATGCACCTGCTACCTTTCAAAGATGCATGATGGCTATATTCTCTGACTTTTGTGGAAAGATTTGTGAGGTTTTCATGGACGACTTTTCCGTCTATGGATCCTCTTTTGACGATTGCTTGAGCAATCTTGATCGAGTTTTGCAGAGATGTGAAAAAACTAATCTTGTCTTGAATTAGGAAAGCTGCCACTTTATGGTTAATGAAGGTATTGTCTTGGGGCATAAAGTTTCTGAAAGAGGTATTGAAGTTGATAAAGCCAAGGTTGATGCCATTGAAAAGATGCCATGTCCCAAGGACATCAAAGGTATAAGAAGTTTCCTTGGTCACGCGGATTTCATAGGAGGTTCATTAAGGACTTCTCAAAAATTTCTCGGCCTCTGACTAATTTATTACAGAAAGATATACCATTTGTCTTTGATGATGATTGTGTAGAAGCATTTGAAATACTTAAGAAAGCATTGATCTCTGCACCTATAGTTCAGCCACCTGATTGGAATTTACCCTTCGAAATAATGTGTGATGCTAGTGATTATGCTGTAGGTGCTGTTCTAGGGCAAAGAGTTGATAAGAAATTAGATGTTATCCATTATGCTAGTAAAACTTTAGACAATGCTCAAAGAAATTATGCTACTACTGAAAAAGAATTTTTAGCAGTTGTATTTGCTTGTGATAAGTTGAGACCTTATATCGTTGATTCTAAAGTAACTATTCACACTGATCATGCTGCTATTAAATATTTGATGGAAAGGAAAGATGCTAAACCTAGACTTATTAGATGGGTTCTCTTGCTACAAGAATTTGATTTGCATATTGTTGATAGAAAGGGAGATGAGAACCGCGTTGCAGACAACTTGTCTAGGTTAGAAAATGTTCTTGATGACCCACTGCCTTTTGATGATAGCTTTCCTGATGAACAATTGAATGTCATAAATACTTCTCGCAGTACTCCGTGGTATGCTGGTTATGCCAATTACATTGTTGCTAAATTTATACCGCCTAGTTTCACATACCAGCAAAAGAAAAAGTTTTTCTATCATTTGAGACATTACTTTTGGGATGACATCTTTATAAAGAAGGAGTAGATGGTGTTATTAGACGTTGTGTACCTGAGCATGAACAGGAGCAGATCCTACGCAAGTGTCACTCCGAAGCTTATGAAGGACACCACGCTGGAGATAGAACTGCACATAAGGTATTGCAATCCGGTTTTTATTGGCCTACTCTCTTCAAGGATGCCAGTAAGTTTGTCTTGTCTTGCGATGAATGTCAAAGAATTGGTAATATTAGTAGATGTCAAGAAATGCCTATGAATTATTCACTTGTTATTGAACCATTTGATGTTTGGGGCTTTGATTATATGGGACCTTTTCCTGCCTCTAATGGATATACACATATTTTAGTTGTTGTTGATTACGTTACTAAGTGCGTAGAAGCTATTCCAACTAGTAGTGCTGATCATAACACTTCTATTAAAATGCTTAAAGAAGTTATTTTCCCGAGGTTTGGAGTCCCTAGATATTTAATGACTGATGGTGGTTCACATTTTATTCATGGTGCTTTCCATAAAATGCTTGCTAAATATGATGTCAATCATAGAATTGCATCTCCATATCACCCACAGTCTAGTGGTCAAGTAGAATTGAGTGATAGAGAGCTCAAATTAATTTTACAAAAGACTGTCAATAGGTCTAGAAAGAATTGGTCCAAGAAACTTGATGATGCATTATGGGCCTATAGAACTGCATATAAAAATCCTATGGGTATGTCTCCGTATAAAATGGTTTATGGAAAAGCATGTCACTTACCTCTCGAACTAGAACATAAGGCTTATTGGGCTATTAAAGAGCTCAACTATGATTTCAACTTGCCAGTGAGAAGAGGTTATTTGATATTAGCTCACTTGATGAATGGAGTACCCAAGCTTATGAAAATGCCAAGTTGTTTAAAGAAAAAGTCAAAAGATGGCATGATAAAAGGATACAAAAGCGTGAGTTTAATGTAGGTGATTATGTATTGCTATACAACTCTCGTTTAAGATTTTTTTCAGGAAAGCTTCTCTCCAAATGGGAAGGACCCTATGTTATCAAGGAGGTCTGTCGTTCCGGTGCCATAAAAATCAACAACTTCGAAGGCACAAATCCGAAGGTGGTAAACGGTCAAAGAATCAAACATTATATCTCAGGTAATCCTATAAATGTTGAAACCAATGTTATTGAAACCGTAACCCCGGAGGAATACATAAGGGACACTTTCCGGAACGTTTCAGACTCCGAAAAGGAATAGGTATGTGTTACGGTAAGTAAACCAACTCCAAAACAATTTTTAAGGCAATATTTCTCCTTTTTGGAATATTTAGAAAAATAGAAAAATAAGTAGCAGTCCGGGAAGGACACGAGGGCTCCACGAGGGAGGAGGGCGCGCCCCCCTACCTCGTGGGAACCTCGTGTGCCTTCCGGACTCCGTTTTCTTGCACGATACGTATTTTGGTTGGTAAAAATTCATTATATATTCTCCCGAAGGTTTTGACTCCCGTATCACGCAAATCTCCCCTGTTCTTGTTTCGAGCTGTTTTCTGACAGGTCTAAATTATCATGACGTCCCCAAGTGCTTCCAAGGACAAGTTCTTCGAGAAGGTCATCAACCCTTACCTCGCGGAGGTGCTGCGACACCCTCAAACCATTGAGTTGCATGATGGGTTGCTGCACATCCGCGATGAAGAGGGGCCAAAAGGAACCGGAAGCGTGGAGACGAGGCTCGAAGTAGTGGAGCAACAAGTTTTCAAGTGTCAAGGGATGGTGGAACGTGGACTCAACTCCAACCACATGATGATCACGGAGTTTACTAGCAACCACAAGTTGGAGGCCGACAATATCGGGGAGGCCATCTTCAAGCTTCATGAGAAGACCGAGCACCTTCAAGCCCAAATCTATGACCTGCAAAATCAAAACTGTGAGTATGAATATAGATTCAAAAGGATGAGTTTGGCTGCAGATTTGAGGATTCCGCGGACTCGATCATCCTTCTTTGATGGTGAGGCCATGCCTTGGAAGATGGACGACAAGCCCGCATCATCAACAAAAACACCACCTTCTTCACCAGTAAGGGAGATATAATCACATGGGTATGGGCACTCCCCTTGGAAACTGCCAAGCTTGGGGGAGATGCCCCAGTATCGTATCACAACCACATCTCCTATCTTTACCATTTTTCTTAGTTCGATCTTATTAGTAGCATCTTTATCTAGTAGAATAAAGTTTATGGCATGATCTAGTCTTGAGTTTTGCTTTATGATCTCTCTATGTAATCGAGTCCGTGAGCTATATAATAAAGATTAGTGTTGAGCCAAGGGCTTGATTATTTTGCCATGATCTTGAGTGAATAAAAGAAAAGAAGAAAAATAATAAAAAGAAATAAAGAGTTCATATTGATCCTATTGAAAGTGATGACTTCACATAGAAAGAGTATGATGATTAAAAGTTGTTGGGAGTTGACAAACATAGCTTTGGTCATCGTTGCAATTAATAGGAAGTAATAAGGAAAGAGAGGTTTCACATATAGATATACTATTATTGACATCTTTTATGATTGTGAGCACTCATTAAAATATAACATGCTAAAGAGTTGATGTTGGACAAGGAAGACAACGTAATGGGTTATGTTTTCTTATATCTGAGATAAAGTATTGTCATGGATCTTCCAACATGTTGAGTTTGCCTTTCCCCCTCATGCTAGCCAAATTCTCAGCACCAAGTAGAAATACTACTTGTGCTTCCAAAAACCCTTAAACCACTTTTGCCATGAGAATCCACCATATCTACATATGGATTGAGTAAGATCCTTCAAGTAAGTTGTCATCGGTGCAAAGCAATAAAAATTGCTCTCTAAACATGTATGATTGATTGGTGTGGGAGAAATAAGTTTTATACGATGTTGTGATGTGGACGAAATAAAAGCGACAGACTGCATAATAAAGGTTCATATCGCAAGGGGCAATATAAAGTGATGTTCTTTCGCACTAAGATTTTGTGCATCCAACCATAAAAGCGCATGGCAACCTCTGCTTCCCTCTGCGAAGGGCCTATCTTTTATTATTATCCTCTACCTTTTGCAAGAGTCATGGTGATCTTCACCTTTCCTTTTTCATTTTATCCTTTGGCAAGCACGGTGTGTTGGAAAGATCCTGATTGATATATCTAATTAGATGTAGGGGCATGAGTTATTATTGTTGACATTACCCTTGAGGTAAAAGGTTGGGAGGCGAAACTATAAGCCCCTATCTTTCTCTGTGTCTGATTAAAACTCCGTAACCACAAGTATCGCGTGAGTGTTAGCAATTATGAAAGACTAAATGATAGTTGAGTGTGTGGACATGCTATTAAGCTCTGACATAGACTCTTTCCGATGTTATGATAAATTGCAATTGCTTCAATGACTGAGATTATAGTTTGTTGGTTCTCAATAAAGTTTATGATTCATACTACTTGACCGTGAATGGATTATTACTTGAACATAAGTAATCATATGACATTTCCTATATATGTTGCTGTTATGAGAATAATCATGATGCCTTCATGTCCGTATTTTATTTTTATCGACACCTCTGCCTCTAAACATGGGACATATTTATCGTTATCGGCTTTCGCTTGAGGACAAGCGAGGTCTAAGCTTGGGGGAGTTGATACGTCCATTTTGCATCATGCTTTTATATCGATATTTATTGCATTATGGGCTTTTATTACACGTTATGTCACAATACGTATGCCTATTCTCTCTTATTTTACAAGGTTTACATAAGGAGGGAGAATGCCGGCAGCTTGAATTCTGGGCTGGAAAGGGAGCAAATATTAGAGACCTATTCTGCACAACTTCAAAAGTCCTGAAACTCCATGGAATATCTTACAATAAATAATAAAAAATCCTCGCCAAAGATGAAGGCCAGGGGGCCCACACCCTGTCCACGAGGGTGGGGGGCACGCCCCCCCCTCCTAGGGCGCGCCCCCTACCTCGTGGGCCTCCTGGCGGCTCTCCGATGCCCATCTTCTACTATATGAGGTCTTTTGTCGAGAAAAAAATCAGAGGCAACCTTTCGGGACAAAACTCCGCCGCCACGAGGCGGAACCTTGGCGGAATCAATCTAGGGATCCGGCAGAGCTGTTCTGCCGGGGACACTTCTCTCCGGGAGGGGTAAATCATCGCCATCATCATCACCAACGCTCCTCTCATCGGGAGAGGCCAATCTCCATCAACATCTTCACCAGCAGCATCTCCTCTCAAAACCCTAGTTCATCTCATGTATCCAGTTCTTGTCTCTAAGTCCGGGATTGGTACTAGTAGGTTGCTAGTAGTGTTGATTACTCCTTGTAGTTGATGCTAGTTGGTTTATTTGGTGGAAGATCATATGTTCAGATCCTTTATGCATATTATTACCCTCTGATTATGAACATGAATATGCTTTGTGAGTAGTTACGTTTGTTCCCGAGGACATGGGAGAAGTCTTGCTATTAGTAGTCATGTGAATTTGGTATTCGCTCGATATTTTGATGAGATGTATGTTGTCTAGCCTCTAGTGGTGTTATGTGAACGTCGACTACATAACACTTCACCATTATTTGGGCCTAGAGGAAGACATTGGGAAGTAATAAGTTGATGATGGGTTGCTAGAGTGATGTAAGCTTAAACCCTAGTTTATGCGTTGTTTCGTAATGGGCTGATTTGGATCCATATGTTTCATGCTATGGTTAGGTTTACCTTAATACTTTTGTTGTAGTTGAGGATGCTTGCAATAGAGGTTAATCATAAGTGGGATGCTTGTTCAAGTAAGAACATCACCCAAGCACCGGTCCACCCACATATCAAATTATCAAAGTACCGAACGCGAATCATATGAACGTGATGAAAACTAGCTTGACGACATTCCCATGTGTCCTCGGCAGCGCTTTTCCTATTATAAGAGTTTGTCCAGGCTTGTCCTTTGCTAAAAAAAGGATTGGGCCACCTTGCTGCACTTTATTTACTTTTGTTACTTGTTGCTCGTTACAAATTATCCGATCACAAAACTATCTATTACCACTTATTTCAAAGATTTGCAGAGAATACCTTGCTGAAAACCGCTTATCATTTCCTTCTGCTCCTCGTTGGGTGCGACACTCTTACTTATCGAAAGGACTACGATAGATCCCCCATACTTGTGGGTCATCACTACCCCCCCACCCCGCCAGGGCCCCCGTCCCGCCTAACCCTAGAGCGGTTGACCACGAGATCTAGCCCTTTGACTTCCCACGGGCGGGCTTTGACCAGTGGGCCTCTCCACCCGGTTGTGTCAGGTCAGCACAGAGGGATACCTGGGAGCAACATCCGGGCCAAACCCACAGCTACATCCCCTTCGTGTAGACCCGAAGCGTCCGTTTCCCCCCTCCAGGTGCCTGCGGTGGCGCCGTCTGTGAGCTGGGAGGCCACGCCCCGGAGACACGTGCCGGGCGTTTGCAACCGCCACAACACTTTCAGACTTGTGAGAAGCCGCGTACGCAAGATTGGCGGCATGCTAGCCCACGGAGGCCCGCCACAACAGAGACATGCAAAGGGCAATCCGCGTAGAGGGAATTGTACGGATACTTCTCCATCACCAAAAATTATGAAAAATTACCATCGTTCCTATAGCACATGTGCCCACGTTGTGTAAAAAAACTCATGATTTTGTCGCGATCCGAGTATTTAATAATATTCACGCCGCACCATTATCGCAGAACGTCTACTACTGTGTCATCGACGTCCGTGAGGGGGGCCACACCCCGGAGAAGCGTGCCGCCTCTTCGGACATGCCACAACACCACCCCACATGTATGAGGGGCCGATGCGACGCTCCGGTGGCATTGCTACCCCCCCCCCCCCCCCGCCCCCCCCAGGGCCTCCGTCCCGCCTAACCTTGGAGCGGTTGACCACGAGATCTAGCCCTTTGACTTTGCACGGGTGGGCTTTGAACAGTGGACCTCTCCACCCGGTTGTGTCAGGTCAGCACAGAGGGACACCTGGGAGCAACATCCGGGCCAAACCCACAGCTACATCCCCTCCGTGTAGACCCAACACGTCCGTTTCCCCCCTCCAGGTGCCGGTGGCGGCGCCGTCCGTGAGGGAGGCCACACCCCGGAGACGCGCGCCGCCTCTTCGGACATGCCACAACACCACCCCGCATTTATGAGGGGCCGGTGCGACGCTCCGGTTGCATTGCTACCCCCCCCCCAGGGACCCCCGTCAAGCCTAACCCTGGAGCGGTTGACCACGAGATCTAACCCTTTGACTTCCCACGTACAGGCTTTGACCAGTGGGCCTCTCCACCCGGTTGTGTCAAGTCAGCACAGAGGGACACCTGGGAGCAACATTCGGGCCAAACCCACAGCTACATCCCCTCCGTGTAGACCCGACGCGTCCGTTTCTCCCCTCCAGGTGCCGGCGGCGGCGCCGTCCGTGAGGGGGGCCACGTCCCGGAGAGGCGTGCTGCCTCTTCGGACATGCCACAACACCACCCGGTTGTGGTAGGTCATCCGATATATATAAACACTTGGGAGCAAAGTCCCCTTCCTATAGACCCGATGCGGCCGTTTTCCCCTCACCTGTCTTTGGCCGTGGGCGCCGTCTGCGTGAGGGGGTCACACCCCTCAGTATAGAAACAAAAATAATAACACAGTATATCTGTATGTTAGTCAAATAATTATATTTCATAAAACATAATATATATATATATATATATATATATATATATATATATATATATATATGTATATATATATGCCGACGGCAAAGCCGTCGGCATTGTTGCTGCCAGGGCAGATGGACGGCGCGGTGCGGATCGATGACGTGTCATATATGCCGACGGCAGCCGTCGGCATAGGCCTTGGTCGGTGCGCTTTAGATCGATGACGTGTCATATATGCCGACGGCAGCCGTCGGCATAGGCCATGGTCGGTGCGCTTTAGATCGATGACGTGGCGCTCGTATCTATGCCGATGGCCGCCCGTCCCCGCCGTCGGCATAGATCTGAGCCGTTAGCCGCCTGTCAAGGGCGTGGTCGCCAGGCCCGCAGATATGCCAGCGGCCGATATATGCCGACGACAGCTGTAGGCGTAGATTCGTCTATGCTGAGGGGTCCGTCGGTGTATACTGGGATAGCCCGATGGCCGTTGTACGCCGACGGCCTGGGGCCAGCTGTCGGCATAGTCTGGAATAGGCCGACGGTGGCCGTCGGCATCGAGCCCTGTTCCGGTAGTGTTGCTCGTTGCCCCGTGCTACCTTGGACCGAGATCCATGGCATCTTATCGATGAGGTAGAAATCAACTTGGGGTAAATACGAAACATGAGTGAAAGCCGAGGCCGGTCGTACAATCTCGTTTGAATGCAACCGCGATTTGCCCCTTTTTTTCTGAAAGAAAGGGAAGTTCTGAAAGAATGGGAAGTGCGGAGGAAGACTTTTCTTGGCGCGAAAGTTCCACCCGGGAGCCGTGACAAACTGCATGACCTGGTTCTTCTTCAGATTCGTTTGGTGTGTGTGTGGTTCGTAGGGTTGAATATTTTTGACTGTTGGCTACTCGCTAATCCTCTGCAGCACCCTTTTACCCACGTAGAACTGTTTGTACATGGTTGGATACACGCAGCCCACACGGTGGATGGCGACGGGCGACGGGAGATGATTCCACCCACCACCAACCCAAAGCCAAGGTGAAATTTCGTTGACAGTTCATCATCCAAAAGAAATTCCCGACCAAACCAGCTCCTCATGTCCGTGTACACGTATCTGTTTGCCTTGCACTGAGAATGGATGGAACATTAAGATGGACTGATTGATTCTTATATATGTGTATAAGTACATGATGCGAGTGCTACTCCTCGGTACGTACGTTTTTCCCGGCCGTATATAAATAAACTGCTTTTACAGATACAGTGATTCAGTCCCGGTCAGAGAGAAGAAGAAAAATCAGAGCGCCAGAATCTAGAAAAGTTAAAAAGGATGTTTGCTCTTTGCTGCTGCTACGATTCAGAATTCAGTTCAGGCGATTGCCACGGCTCGGGAGGCCGGTACCGGTGAAGGCGGCAGGCGCGAGCTGAAGTTTCTGTGCCGGAAGGCGGCGTCCTCTGCTTCCGCACCGTCTTCGAAGTTGAGCGCGTAGCTGAGCGGGTCGTACCTGAACTCCCCCGCGGCCGCCACGCGCCGCCTCCACCTGGCCCTGTCGCCGCCGGTGTGCGGCCTCTCCACGCCGCTGCCTGGTGAGGAGGTGGAGCCGAAGCAGCCGCAGACGGTGGTCCGCCGCTTGTGGCGGCGAGTAGGGCGAGGAGGAGGAGGACTCCACCGCGTCCATGGAGACTGCCTGGCTTGAGCTTGTAGGAGGTGGAGATGTGGGGAGAAGAGATTTGCTGTGTGAGTGAGGAGGTGGGGATTGGCAATGGCTGGATGGAGAAGGGAAGCAAGCAAAGCCGCTGTCGCCGTAGCGCACGCGTGCGGTTAGACGGACGTGCATGAGGGTGGTTCGGGGTTTTCGCAGGTCCGGAGACGTTACTTGGACGGGATTAGTGAGCTGGACGATGGCAACGGTCGGTCGTCGTGCAAACTGTCGCGCTGGATGCTGACCAGTAGCAACGGTAACCACAGTGGTAGGCCGCTAAGCTCAGACCTTCTTCATGTACACACATCATGTTGAACTGTTGTTATTTCCGTTATGCGAGTAATGGAAAAGGGTGATGCCCGGTTTAAAAAAAAATATACACACATCGCTTTTCTTTCGTTATATTAATCATGATCGGCTGTTGTCGTTAGCACTAATCACGTCAAGAGTTAATCCGATACCCCTTTTTTCTTTTTCTTTGGAGATCACCATCTGATGCTCACGCGGACGTACAAGTAGCTCCACTTTTACATTCTCATCACACATAAGAGAAGAGGACATGCATTATAGAAAGCACACGGCCGAAAAGGAAAGGAGAAAAAGGGCTCCGTGTTTTTTTATGTGCGGAATTGAAGGAATCGACGGATGTGAAGGCCGCCGGATCGGATGCCAAACCTCCCGGCCGGCCAAAGGGTTCCGTTCGTACTAGTATTCAACTATTAGTGGTATGCCGAGTTGCCCATGATATCGGGATAGGGATCGATTCGTCACACCATTTATCAACAAACACAAGGCGTCCCTCCCTTCCCTTCCCTTTCCTTCCCTTGAGAGACAATCTAGGAGTATATACTGTAAATAAAATTAACCAGCAGTCCACGGCAAAACCACACGCGGTGGGAATGGAAGGACTGATCTGTTGGTGCCTCACGTACCCATCCATCAACCCATCACATACTAATTGTCTTTAATTCCTCCACCTTGGTGCATATCTAATGGCATTACTTAACTTAGGCTTTCTTGGTGCCCCCCGTGTACGGGTCACGTCAACACCATTTCATCCAAGTATAGCAATCCTGCATACCATTAGCAAAGACAAAACAGGGATAAGGCTCATACTAGCTAGCGGAGCCCTGTGACAACAAGTCCCAACAATCCTCTCACTGTCATAGACAAAACAAGCTTCTCAAAACTGTACCATCTTACAAACACTGTATCACAAACTGTTGTTTAAACTCCAGCGGCACGCTCCAAGTTTCCGCGGGGAACACCCACACCCACACGATCCATGTTACGTACACCAACTGAAACCCCAATCCAGACGACATGGAGCAGCAAATGAACAACATAGTTTACAGAGCCATGACCCATGAGCCATGAGCAGCACTGACAAGTAGGCGAGCCGACCCATGAGCCAACTATATATTAAAACCATCCCTTCTTGTAGGCGAGGCGACCACATCTGCACACACCGAGTCCATGCAACAGAAATAGCAACCGCTTCGACCTCTGGACCACATCTGCACGCACCAAGTTCATCTGACAATGACTCTGATCCATCGACTCTGTGCAACACAGGGCAGGAGTTAGTTGGGCGATGCTAAAGGACTTTCAGTCCAGATTGTATAGATTCAGTAGCTCAAAAAACAAGCAAAATGGGACAGATTACAGTGGGGGCTACATAGTGTAGAGAATTACAGGCAGAAGCACAACATCATTTGTGTCCCATTGGTAATGTTGGCCTCAGCTGAATTTGAAATAATGCAACTGTAACACTCAACTTTTATGTGCTTAGCACCATAACTTGCACAATGCACATTGGATCAACAGCCAGGTAGAGGCATGCATTTCAGCTTAACATTGGTAATGTTGATCTCAGCTTAACATAACTGTTCTCCTAAACAACAGCTAAGCTGTTTCTCAATGTGTGCACAGTCAATTTTTTATCCGTTAGATTTGGTGGCACGCACCAAGCTTTGTTGTGTCTCGTGTTTTTGTCTGCGGGATTCTGTGTGATGGGCTGTCGGGTTTTCTGCCCAAAAACTGACCCGATTTTCAGAGGTCGAATTACTGGTAGGGGAAGGGTGGTAGCTGGGCCAAGACGGACAAAAGCGGCCAGCACCGGCATAAGAGGTTAGTCTCCACACCCGATTTAATCTATTTTTCTGTCGGTAAGGTGTGCCGCTGTTGTCTTAATTTCGTGCAAGGTAGCTTCATGGTTGGAGGGAGTTGAGAGCTGTGGATTCACCAGTGTGTAACTTTACTTCATCTGGATCCAGTTTGCAGTTAATTCAGTCTTTTTTTGCGAGTGTTAATTTCCGACACCCATTTCTGATACAAATCTCTGGCATCAATTCCTTGTAGGAACCTTGCCTTTTACATCATTGATTTCTGGTCTATCCTTCATTCTAGAATCTCCAAGATGGCTGGTGTGTATATGCTCAACTTCAGCATGTGAAGTAGCCCGGCCATCACTCTGAGTGAAGTCTGTATATGACATGTCTGTCTCCCGGCAACGATGAACTTGATGGATGATTTCGAAGCTTCTCCGCAAGTTTTGAGGGGATTCGAGGAAAGATATCTGACAGTAGTAAAATATATAAATGGAAGCACTTCCACTCCTTTTTCCGCTTATTGACATGGAAAACCTTCTGGACTATTTTTCAGGCTGTTATATTTTTGTCTAACATTGGACCAATGTGTATATTTAGGTCATTCTTGAAGTAACATCATCAAGTTTACTATTGAACTTTTTATTGACGATGTGCAGAGAGAAGTAGCTGTTGGATAAAAGAGCAACCCGTATTCCCTGAGGGCCAAAGGCCATTGCATATACATATGTCTCAAAGTGCAGAAAATCCCTTATACAATGGGGATATACCGAAAAGGGACTATACACATCTAACACCCCCCTCCCCCCCTCAAACTCATGGTGGATCAACAACACTGAGTTTGGAGAGGAAAAAGCCATGCTGCACTCGAGTTTGTGCCTTCGTGAAGAAGTCCGCCAACTGTAACTCAGAGGGCACATAGTAAAGAGCGAGAATCTGATCCTGCATAGCAGCACACACAAAGATGGCATCCACACCGATGTGCTTGGTGAGCTCATGCTTCACCGGGTCACGCGCAATACTGATAAGCGCCAAGATCTTGTCTCGACAAGAAGGGAGTCGAGGTAGTAGCAGACACACCAAAATCCTCAAGTAACCACCGTAACCAGATCACCTCAGCCGTCAACATAGCCATGGCTCGCAACTCAGCCTCTGTACACGAGCGAGAAACGACAATTTGTTTCCTTTTCTTCCGGGCAATAAGAGAGCCACCAAGAAAGACACAATAAGCAGACAGCAGACGTCGATCAGAGGGGTCACTAGCCCAGGTAGCATCAGAGTAGGCCTGAAGCTCAAGAGAGCAGGAGCGGGGAAAGAAAAGGCGCCGATAGATCGTGCCAGGAAGATATCATCGAACACGGAGGATATGACTATAATGGACAGAGGTGGGTGCTGAAACAAACTGACTCAGGATGTGGACATGATAGGAGATGTCAGGACGCGTAATAGCAAGATAGACAAGACTGCCAACAAGATGACGATAGCGAGTGGGATTAGGAAGAGGGTCACCATCAGAGGCACGAAGCTGAACGTTGAGCTCCATAGGAGTCACAACTGTGCGCTCATCACCGAGAGCAGCACGAGCAAGAAGATCTTGAATATATTTTTCTTGAGAGATGTAGAAACCATCAGAGGTCGAGGAGATCGATCTCAATCCCAAGAAAGTAGCAAAGTGGACCAAGATCAGTCATGAGGAACTGATCTCGAAGACGAGCCTTAACAAAAGCAATATAGTCAAGGTCGTCACCAGTGATGATCATGTCATCAACATAGAGAAGGAGAAGAGTCCGGCGACGAGGAGACGTGTGAACAAACAACGCGGGATCATGATCATTAGGCAAGAAACTAGCGGCAGTCACCACAGAGGCGAAGCGCTCAAACCAGGCGCGAGGGGCCTGTTTAAGACCATCGAGGGAGCAGCGAAGTCTACAGACCATACCATCAGGAGCGTAGTACCCCGGTGGTGGCTACATATAAACCTCCTCACGCAACTCGCCATTGAGAAAGGCGTTCTGAACATCAAGTTGAGAGATAGACCAATGTCAAACAGAAGCCACAACAAGAAGAGTGCAAACAGTGGTCATGTGGGCCACAGGAGCGAAAGTCTCATCATAATCGCGTCCCTGCTCCTGCTGAAAATCACGGGTCACAAGACGCGCTTTGTAGCGCTCAAGAGAACCATCAGAGCGAGTCTTAATCTTGTAGACCCACTTGCAGGTGATGGGACGAACACCGGAAGGGAGGGAAACAAAATCCCATGTGCCAGAGCGCTCAAGGGCAGCAAGCTCTTCGGCCATCGCAAGCTGCCATTCAGGCTGAGTCATGGCAGTCTGATAGGAAGTGGGCTCAGCAATAACAGAGAGACCGTACCGAGTAGGAGAGTAGCGATCAAGCAGGGGCGAGACCGAGCACAGAGGTTATGAACCGGGGGAGGCGTGAAGGGAGGTGCACCAGAGGTGGAAGGCGCGTCAGGAGAAGCATCCTCAGAACAAGGGCGACGAGTATAGTGGAGAGGAAACGGTGAGAGAGGGCGACGGACTGGAGATGATGGTGGAGAGGTGGAGGGGGAGGATGGGGAAGATGGTGTCGGTGGTGAAGGAGAGGGAATGAGAGGTGCAGGAGGAGGAGATGAAACAGGAGGCACATAGCAGGGTGTATCAGGAAGAAGAAGAAAAGAAATAGTGTTCACAGAGAAGCTCGAGGAAGAAGGACGGGGGTAGTAAGAGCGAGACTCATCAAAGGTCACATCACGTGAGATGCGCAAACGACGACCAACAGGATCCCAACAGCGATAGCCCTTGTGCTCATCGATGTGGCCAAGGAAGACACACTCAACCGACTGAGCAGTCAGTTTGGTGCATTCTCGTGGGGCAAGAAGGACATATCGCACACATCCAAACATACGAAGAGCTGAGTAGTCAGGAGAACGACCAGTGAGACACTCCATAGGAATACCATCCTACAAAGCAGTCGATGGCTGAATGTTGATGAGATAGGTGGATGCAGAAACAGCCTCAGCCCAAAAGTGGGGTGGAAGGGAAGCAACAATCATCAGCGCACGAGCCGTCTCAAGTAGATGACGATGCTTATGTTCGGCAACGCCATTCTGAGCATGAGCACCAGGACATGAGAACTGGGAAAGAGTACCCTGTTCTGCAAGAAAACCACGCAACAGCTGGGAGATAAACTCAGCAGCGGAGTCAGCACGAAAAGTATGAATGGGCGTGGAAAACTAGGTGTGAACCATGGCAGCAAAACGTTTGTATATAGAGAGAACCTCGCTACGAGATTTCATGAAGTAGAGCCAAGTGTAACGAGAGAAATCATCAATAAACAAGATATAGTAGCGATGACCACCTTTCAAATCAAAGGGAGCAGGACCCCAAACATCAGAATGAACTAAGTCAAAAGGACGTTGAGATACCGACTCACTGGTAGGATAAGGCAACTGGGTCTGTTTGCCAAGTCTGCAACCATTACAATGTAAAGAAACATCTCTAGATACAGACCCTAAGAGGCCCTTACGAACTAAAGAAGACAAGCGAGAGCCATTGATGTGACCAAGGCGATGATGCCATTGTTGAAAGGACGCAGACGAAGAGGCAACAAGAGCATGGGAGCTGGCAGGAGTGGTGGCAGCGGAAGGAACACGAAGCCAGTCAATCTCCCAAAGGCCCTCTGACTCACGGCGCCGGGGGCCAGCACCAACCAAAGCCTTGGTGCGACGATCCTGAATGGAGCAAGAGTCGGTATCAAGAATGACATGACAACCAGAATCAGTAAGTTGGGAGCGGAAAAAAGATTCATGGTAAGGCGAGGAACATGTGAAACGCTGGGAACAAAAAAAAGATGGAGTGGAAAGAAAACCATTACTAGCAACAGGAAGAGGTGTGCCATCGGCGGTAAGAACATTAACAGGCGAATCAAGAGGTCAGAGAGAAGACAACACAAAAGAATCAGAAGACATATGGAAGGAGGCTTCAGAATCCAAAACCCACGAAGATGTACCTGACTGTGTAGATGCCGACGCTGGTGGAGAAGTGGATACAGTCACAGCAGCAGCTGAACCAGTCGACGAAGAGCCCAAGGAAGCCAAGAGACGTTTGAACCTCAGAATGTCCTGGTCAGTGAGTTACGGGGTCGAGGAAGATCTAGGAGTCCCGGTGGAAGAGGAGCGCCACTGGTCTCGCTTCTTCTCACGGCAATCAGACTCTGGGTGACCTGGCCGACAGCAGTAGCCACAGAAGGTGTCACGGCGCGACCGGCCCCTCTCAGGATAAGCAGGGTGACCCACCCCCCTGAAGGTGTGGGGAGAAACGGTGGAGCAGTGAGCCGAGCAGACGACACAGGAGCCCGAGCACCAACACAGATGGGACCACCAGCAAACCAGCAGAGTGAAGGCGGGTCTCCTCAGCACAAAGCTCGGCAAGCACCTCCGAGATAGGAACACGACCACGAGCAAGCAAGTGAGCACGTCTGGGTTCAAACTCAGAGCGGAGACGAGATAAGAACTCATGGACCCGCTGAAACTCCAGATCAGACCGAGTAGTCTGACAGCAACGACAGGTGCCACAAACAACTGTCCGAAGGGAATCAAGCTGACGCCAGATGGCAGAGCACTGTGAATAGAACTCACCAACAGAGGAATCATCTTGCTGGAGTGCGTGCTCCTGACGCACCACAGATAGGTAGAGAGCATCGCCAAAGGGCTAATAGCGCCGACAAAGATAAGACCACATCGCTGCAACAGTGTCGAGGCCCATGAACTCCGAAGCAAACTGAGGGAGGACACTCGCAGTGAGAACGGCAGCAGCGCGAGCATCATCATTGCATCACTGAGTGTAAGCAGACAAATCATCCCGGTAGACAAAGAGAGCATCCGAGTATGCAGATACCTGCTGATCATAAGCATCAACTTCAGCATCATCAATGGCCTTGGCTGCACCCCGATCAGCCTGAGAAGCATCAGCAGCAAGCACTGGCGGAACCGGCGGAACAGGAGCCACCGGAGCAACACGGCAGGGCGGACAGGGTACCTCGCTAGAGAGAACGCCCCACATCAGAAGACCGCGCATATGGATATGCATAAAGCCCAAAAACTCAGCATAGTTGGTGCCATCGAATATCACTGAGCAGCGAGGAATAGCGACACAGCCGAAAGACGACATACTGAGATATCTCTCCTCCTTTTCTTTCTTTTTTTTTTTTGAAGTCAACCGATCTGAATCTGGATCAGGATCGAGCAGAGACTCGCTCACTCGAGCAACGACTCACCAAAACGGGATCGAGAAGGGGCCCTGGATCGCTCGCAGCAGGGGCGCTCGAGGGAGGAGGCCCGAACCAGGAGACCGGACCAGGGGCGCTCGGCGGCAGAAAAGGGCAGTCCCGGGGGCGGCGGCTGCCGGTGGTCCGCGGGCCGGCCGGGCTAGGGGCGACGGCGGCCTGACGGAGAGGAGACGGATCCAGGACGGCGCTGGCTGGACAAACTGCGCGTGGCTCTTGTCGCGGGCGAGAACCAGCGGGGGCGGCGGCGTCAGCCCTGCCGAGGGCCAGCCAGGCAGCCGAACGAGCCGGGGACAGCCAGGCCGGGAGGTGGCGCCAGCGGGACCGGCTGGGAACGACAGCGACAGCCAGGGAGATGGCCGGCGGCGGGTGTGGACGAGGCAAACTAGGTTCGAGCACGGAGTTGCATCGTGCGAGGGAGAGAGGCTAACCTAGCGTGTGATACCATGTTGGATAAAAAAGCAACACGTATTCCCTGAGGGCCAAAGGCCATTACATATACATGTGTGTCAAAGTGCAGAAAACCCCTTATACAATGGTGATATACCGAAAAGGGACTATACACATCTAACAGTAGCATCAGCAAACATCTATATGTAGGCTACAGTCCATTTTCAATAGCTAAATCAAAAGAAGTACAGAACTCCACTAACAGTAATTTATGTACCCACTTTCATCTTTATGGCCGATTCTGTACCAGGATTACTACATTTTCTAAACAATAATTATGCTACATTTGGGCAGTTAGGAGCTGACCTTCTAGTACTTCCAAATCTTGGCATACTGTTTTATGCAAGTAAAATGTTCAGAGCTGCAGGTTAGCTATTTTTTGTTTCAAGTGTTTAGACATATTAAGTTCTAGGCGTGTCATTCTTATTCCCGTTATTTATTTCACTCTCGTCTCTTTGTAAATATTAATCAATCTTTTCTATATCAGTTCGTCGCTCAAGTCAATATCATCAGTTCTGTATATACATCATTTTCATGTCAGTTTAGAAGTGATACTGACTTCTCTCTTTCTTCAGTCCCTCAGTGTTGTTCGGTCACTAATCTCTGTCAGTCTCTTTAGTCTCTATTTCTTTAGCTTTCGCTCTCTCTTCAATGTTTACTCTATTTTTTCACATTTTCATCAGTCACCTTTTTTATGTCTTCTCATTTTTAATTATCTTGTCATCAATTTATCATTTGATGTCTTCAGTCTACTTTCTTCTTCAGTACGTCTTTTCCGTATGTCATTCTCAGTAATTGTTTAGTCTTAACTATTCTGGTTATAATTAAGAGATAAGGGCTGGGTGTTCAGTTTTTCATTCAGTCAGTCTGCTCAGTCTATTTTTTTCCATTCTAATTCTTCATTTTAGTTCATTTTTTTCATTATTCAGTCTTTTTTTTTTACTTTTCTTCATCATCTATTCTTCTGTCTCTCTTTCTTGACTGAAAAGATAAATGACCAGAACAAGACTTTATCAAGTGTTGGGTATTTTCCTATTACCTCCAGACTAGGTACCTTTTTCCATTTCTTGTCTTCCATTATTATATTTAGGCCCTCAATCTTCAGTCTGTTTTTCTTCTCCAGTACGTCTTTTTCCTAAGTCATTCTCGACATTTCTTTAATCTTAGCTATTCTGGTTATCACTCAGAGATAAGGGGTGCGTGTTCAATTTTTCATTCGGTCAGTTTGATATTAGGCTCTAATAAGTTTGTTCATTCTTCAGTTTGTGAGATACAATTTTCTTTTTCAGTTTGGGTAAAACTAACCCATTACAACCTTAGTTCAGAGAATGTTTAGTTATAGTTAGTTCTCTGCCATGTTCAGGTTTTCATTGCTTTCTACTTCAGTTTTTCTATCCTAGCTAAACTATTAGGTTTTCATTTATTTAGTATGTTGAAAACACGACAAGGTACGTGGCGCATGAAAGTTCAACGCCAGAGAGGTGAGCATAAGGGTTAGATTTGGTATAATTTTCAGAGGGGCCATTTTTGGCTGATCTTTGAAAAGAGGGTCAATTTTAACATTTCTCACCCCATGGCCAACATTGCTGCTGTGTCGCCTCACCGCCCCGGCCATCACTTTAAATCCCGTGGGAGGAGGGGGGGGAGGGGGGGGGGTCTTAACATAATCATAGGTGCCGGCATTACCCCCACCCCACCCCTAAGTTTCTTCTTTGCCTGCGCCTCACAGTTAGCCGCATCATCACTGGTTCGTCTCGGTGTCATCTTGCCTGCCCTGTCTCCGCCACGGCAAGCCTGGGCGTTGTCGGCTCTAGCTTGATCTGCCCAAGTACCGCTGTTCTACTTCTCGTTGCATTCTTTTCCGCTCCGCGTCACAGTCCTTGTTACCGTAGTTGTCGCGGCGATGAAAAAAGGGCACACAGGAGGCACTCGTTGCTGGGGTTATCACTGGCTCTGGTTGCTAGCGTGGATACGGGAGAGATAAGACAGGGACGGCAATTTTTGTGGAGATGGGAGAACATAAGGAGACATTACGAAAGTTGGCGGCAAGGCCCACATTTGTCGGTTGCAACAATTTTTTGACATGTGAACCGACCGCGCGATACAGAGATTAATGCTTATATTTGGCATGCATTGGCATGGGACCAAAATAGGCTAGTGAAATGTTCAAACTATTATCAAAAAGGAAGAAAAAGAAAAGTGTCCCGCCTATAATGGATGTTGTGAGGCTGATTCAAATCAAACGGCTATACAAACCGTAGCAGTTAAGGATATTTATTTTGAAACAGCATCAAAGATAAAATCATTGATGTGAACATGAACACTTTCTGCCTCCTTGTATCTATTAAAAAGGGGCAACAAGAAGAGCCATGCTTGAATGGCATGCATTTTCGTGAGGTGAGAGAATCACTAGAAAGGTAAACTGGATTTACCAATCCTTCTACATCTTGACCACAAAATATTCCTAGAAAAATAATTGTTGATTTCATAAGGCCTAATATAATAGTGGATGCATGAGCTATGCAAAAGATCTTTTCTCTTGTCTGGTTCTCTGGAAAGGGCAATTTGAACAAACAAACAAGACAATACAAGGCAATGAATCACAATTATGTATCTGTGCTGATTAGCTTCTCCACAAGCACAATATAAATAACCACTAGTAAATCATGCAAACAAGAACAACCAACTACAGTAATGAATAAGCTGGGAGATAACCATGAAGGGAATGACATAACTAGGATGAAATACAAAGCAAGTTCATACTGTCGGTGAAGACAACAACGACGGTGGGAAGTTGGTATATATGTGCACTGCAGATCTTTGATTGTGTTCAGCAAACATCCTCTCAAGTTGCATTGTATTGACATTGAATGAGAAAAAAATCCATCTTCGATTGGGGCAGTGATAAGGCTACATCCGGCCACTGGGCGTCCATCCTTAATAGGATCAAGTAATTCTCTGTTGCAGCTCTGATGTGATGCCGGTACCCATATCCTAGTGAGATTGTCTTCATGTCCCACTGGCCAGAACTCTCAACTTTGTTTTGCCTAACCATATAACAGAGAATAGATTCATAGAATGCATTTCCATCATGGGTGGTAAACATGCCAAGCCTGCCTTCCCCTGCATCCACAATAGCTACCTGTAGCTGGAGCCATGCACCAGGTGGGAAGTCAGCAATGGAGAACTCCATAGTCCTGGTGTCAAGCACAAGCAGCTCTTTCTTGTTCATCGGCGAGGCCCAATAGATGCAGCCACAAGCGAAATGATGCTTGAGAAAATAGAAAGGCAGGTCGCCAATGAACAATTTCGTCCACGGCTGCGACGCGGCAGCTTGCCATAGCCCAGTGCTCGAAGAGAATACGAAGGCGGCCAGGTTAATGCCGCAGCGTGCCAACCAGATCACTCTGAAGGCAGTTTCTTCAGTCTCCCCCTCGTTGGGTGGAATGAGGCTGGGCTCGCAGAAGCTCCCAAAAAGTCGGCCTTGCTTCTCAACCGACGCCACTAGGTCGTCGGGCACTAAGGGCAGAAGGATGTACCGCCGGTGCAAGGGGTCGCACACCACAAGCTCCGGGAAGATCGGGAGATCCTCCTCGTCCTTTCCGTGCTTGCGTTCAAGCAGGATGCGACCGTCGCGGATGTCCTGGACGGTCCATTGGCAGTGGGAGGGGAGGAAGGAGAAGGTGA
Organism: Aegilops bicornis; assembly: GCA_021605145.1. Taxonomy (NCBI): domain Eukaryota; kingdom Viridiplantae; phylum Streptophyta; class Magnoliopsida; order Poales; family Poaceae; genus Aegilops; species Aegilops bicornis. The sequence goes on from CM038675.1 coordinate 822,626,613, forward strand.
AGTCGGTCGCGGGGCGAGCGCATGGGCGGCGGGCACGGAGGGGTGAGGCGGCAGAGCGGGATGGAACCCGTCGAGGGCGAGGAAGCCAAGGAGTGGCGGCGCGTGGAGGCGGCGGAAGCGGCGGAGGAATGAGCCGGCGGTGACGAGTCCGCGGAACGTGACGCAGCCGGCGAAGGTGCGGGCGAGGTGTTCTGTGGAGGGCAGCCGGAGGAATATCTCCTCCAAGAGGTGGCCGGGGATCTCCGGTAGAATCGGGCTGGTGTCCATTGGCGTGGAGTGGGGAAATAGGAGGCCGGACAACACTCGTCTCGAATCCTCAAATGCCAACCAAAACTCGAGGGCAGGAGCACCACACAGCCATGGCCGCCGAGAAACCCGAAACCTAGGGGAGTCCCTTTTGCCTATTGCTCCAACCGACCAAGATCAGCAGGGAGCCAACTGAATCAAGAGAAAAGGAACCCCTCTACTTCCTAAAAAGTTTTACTGGGAGCTCTCAAAAACGCTTCGTCCCGTCCGCTCCCGCGAGCGGCTGGGCGAAGCCTAAGCGCGCCGCCCTAGCCCTCCCTTCCTTCCCTCGCCGCCGGAGGGCGCGGCTGGCAAAGCCTGGTCCGCTTCGGCGGCGGGGCTCTCTTCCCTCCTGGCTTGGCGCGGCGCAGAGCGGGACGCGATGGTCGGCGGGAGCGCCGTGCTTTCGGCGTGGGGCGCGGCGGCGTGGCGAAAGGCCGGGCGGCGTTGGCTGGCGTGCTGGCGGCGGTGGCTGCGCTGGCTGGGTGGGCGTGCCTGCGCGTGGACGGCGGGGCTCGGCCTCTCGATCCCGATCAGGATCGGGTCCCTCCGGGTTGGCCGCCTCTGCAGCGCTCCGGCGTGGTGGAGGCTCCGACGTGGTGGTGCTTCGGCGTGCTGGCTCGTGGTTGCTCGGTCCGGCGTGTTCGGGTAGCTGCGGGTGGCTCGCCGGAAGCGGGAGGTGTGTGTCCGGCGGCTCCGACGCTTGGAGCTCGGCGGGCGGCGCGAGTTGGGCAGTGGTCCGATGTGGCTGCTGCTCCGGCCGTGGATGGCTCCACGGCAGCTTGGCAGGTCTGGACCGTTTCACGGCGGCGGCTGGTCTCCTCCGGCGTCGGCCGTCGGTGAGCGGCCTTTTTCGACCTTCGATTCCTCCCCTCGTCGTCCGGGCTCTACCCTCGTCATAGGGCTTGACCGCTCCCAGTTGCGGTCCATTGCTCGTCTCGCGCCCGTGGCTACGAGACAGAGCTCGTTTCGCGCCCGGCAGCAGGACCGAGCTCGTCTCGCGCCCGGCAGCAGGACCGAGCTCGTCTCGCACCCGGTGCAGCAGGGCGGGTGATGGAGGCCTTTTTTGGGCCGGCCCTTTGGGTCTCGGCGCCGGGGGCCGTCCAGGGGTGTATAAAGGAGCGACCTTTCCACTCGTCTCTTGGTTGGGGTAGCGACGGGTCTCGGATGCGGTGGTGTCAGGGTCTTGGATGCCGGGGCGGCGGCCCTGATGGTGGTAGCGCGGTGCTCATGGGCAGAGCCCGTGGCTTGGTGCTGCCCGGTGACCATGGCCGTGTGGGCGGCATGGTGGCAGGGGTGTGGCGTTCGGTGGCGGTGAGTGTTTGCTGGGTGAAAACCTGTTCTATCCTCGGACGGACCGGCGGCGGCGTGGCGCGTTACCTTCTTGAAGGCGTCGTCGCGGCTCTCACCGGTCATCGTGTCGCTCCAGGGGAAACTCTGACCCCGGGTCAGGCGGTGGCGGCGCGCTAGCGTCGTAACCTTCTTGGAGGCGCCGCCTTGGAGCTCACGGTTCGTCATATGTGGCTTCATCTCTCCGCGGTGGCGTGTTCACGGTGGAGGTCCCTGATTGCTCTTGTAGTGTTGGGGTGGTGTTGCTGCGCTCAGCGCCTATGTATCCCGCCTTGGGTGTGTGCGTGTGTTGTTGTGGGGGTGTGTTTGTACTTGGGCTGTGGTTGATCTGTGCTTTATATATAAAGCGGGGTGAAAGTCTTTTTCGGTAATAGGAGGCCGGCGGCGCAGGGGAAACGCCAGCCGCCGGGAACCCTCGACGGCTGGACGAGATGGGGATTTTATTTTTTTTCCGAGGGCTACGATACGGGGAGTGTGCTGCTGATGGTGCAGTTCTGTGCTGCCACAACGGGCCTAAGAATGTGTAACGGGCCATGATTGGGCTGAGTTTGGAAAAATATTAATAAACCATCTAGTAATCAAACTTATTCATACCCCTCAAATAAAAAATCAAACTTATTCATTCTCTACACTTAATTTCTTTTGTATTCAGGAAATTGTAATTTCCGTGCTTACAAAAAAAATCCTTTTTATGTGATATTCGGGATGGGCAAATTGTATGAACCGGATATATTTATTCAGAAATTAATGAAAATGGTGTTCGCCTGGTTGGAGAAAAAAATAATAATCAGGATGGCCAATGCGTGTTAAAGTTTACGGACAATACTTTTTCAATTTAGCATTGAATTCTTTGATGATTAGCTTGAATTAAAAAGGTAATGCTTTCTAACATATTTAATTTAATTCAAAATATACTACCCTTTTATCAAGAGACATGCAATGTTACATGTTCAAACCAATAAAGCTTGTAAAAGTAATGATACATTATATACTTGTAAATGCCAAATTATATGTAAATACGGAGTTTGCATAACATGATGGAAGTGGTGTAGGAATGGGCAAGTAGCCGGACGAAGATCTCTGCCTCGAGGTGCTCAGGGTTTGCCCATCAGCGGCGAGCCAAGTTCCCTGCCAGCCTCGAGTGAAAGCGGGAGGGCGGGGCGCAGAAGAGTCCATCGTTGAAGCACAGAGGAGCTGGCTGCCGAGAATCCTTGACACTGAGAACTTTCTTAGTGGGAATTTTACCATGCCGCTAAAATAGGCCCTGGGTAGTGAGATTTTTTAACCGGCCATTTACGTGTCTACTTTTCAGGCTTGACATTTCTTTTTTTTGGTGGTGGTGGGGTGGGGGTGGGGGAGGGGCATCTCAACTCAAAACATGAGAGACTACCAATTTACCCAAAAATAAACGAAGAGTCAAAGTTGAAAGTTGAAACCATCCAAGCTTGGAAATATGAATCACCACTTTAATCTACTCCCTCTGTCCCGACCTCATGCCTCATCTGTGACCGACCTCATGCCTCCAAGCTTGTCATTAAATATTGTAGTGTTGAGATACAATCTTTACCTCTAAGCTAGGCCTCATCACTACAAAAAAAAGACACATCCGTGACATTTTGGGTTGAACAAATTTTTTTCTGTCATACATATGACACTTCTGTGACAATAATTGTGACAAAACCCGGTATCATCATAGATATGGTGGGCTCCTACTTCTATGACAAAAAAATTATAACAGAAAATGGGCTTTTCGTCCTGGGCGGGCCGGAGACGCAGTTGCATGATATTCTTTGGGCCGTCCATGACGGAAAAAACCGTGGTAGAAGCGAGGGGAAAATTTCGGGAGTTGCAGTTCTGGTGGGAGGTCGGGGCCGAGCGATGCGTGTTTCTCTCGTGACGTCTGTGGCGTGTGTGCGAGGCGTTGGCTCTAACTGAACCCGAGCGAGGCGTTGGGCTCTAACTGAACCCGAGTGATTGCACTGCATGCTACGCGTTACTGAATCCGAGCGATCGATCGATGGCTGTTAACTAAACCCGATGGAGCGATTCCTTCGCTGCTTCTGCTAACTGAAGCCGATCGATTGTATGAACAGTGAGCATTGCGGGGATGTTTGGATGAACAGCGAGCGGTGGCGTTGCCTCTGGATGAACAGGACCCCGCGGTGTGGAGGGCTGGATGAACAGTAGACGGTGGAGGGGTGGTTGAACAGGACCCCGTGGTATGGAGGGCTGGATGAGCGATGAGACGGTGGAGGGTGCCCGTGAAAGGGTGGTTGAACAATAGCCGGTGGAGTAAGCGTAGCGGTGGAGGATGGATGTACAGGAGCCCGTGGAGGCTGGAGGAGGTCGACGGTAGCCCGTGGAGGCTGGAGGAGGTCGACGGTGGAGATGAACAGTATCCCGTGAAGTCCTGTTTTGTGGTACGCCACACCCCTCCCGATGAACAGAACCCCCGTTTCGACCGTAGGAGGTCCGTTTCGTCCGTTTTTCGGTGCTCCACACCCCTCCCAATCAACAGGACCCCGTTTCGACCGTAGGGAGGTCCGTTTCCTCCGCTTTTGGCGGTACGCCACACCCTCCCGATCAACAGGACCCCGTTTCGACCGTAGGAGGTCCGTTTCCTCCGCTTTTGCGAGACGCCACACCCTCCCGATCAACAGGACCCGTTCAACGTAGGGAGGTCCGTTTCCTCCATTCTGCGGTACGCCAGGTCTCGTTTCCATCGCTTGTTCCGTCCAAGCCCTCCCGATGAACACGACCACGCATTCCGTTCCGACCCAGCCGGTTGGCTCCCCATGAACACGACGACGACGCTGTTTCTCCGTTCCGACCCAGCCATGCGTAATGCGCGCGAGTAGGCGTTTGAGACCCTGCTCGTATGTACGACGCGGGTCAGATTTTCTTTCTTGCACCCTCGCCGCTGTACGTACGTGTACATGCTACGTGCGCGCCTCTACTACGACACGTGCGCGCCTCTACTACGACATGTGCGTGCCTCTACAACGACCAGTATGTACGTACACGTTCACGACCAGAATGACAACGCTACGTACGCTTCGACCAGGTGGGTCCCGACTGTCAGGCACTTCCTTGCCTGCGAAGGTGTAGCTGGTGGGTCCCAGCAGTCAGGGAGGCGAATCGTTTTTCTTTTGCCCGGACGCACTTCCTTGCGTGCGAAGATGTAGCTGGTGGGTCCCAGCAGTCAGGGGGGCGAATCGTTTTTTTGCCCGGACGCACTTCCTTGCGTGCGAAGGTGTCGCTGGTGGGTCCCAGCGGTCAGGGGGGCGAATCGTTTTATTTTTTTGCCTGCACGCACTTCCTTGCGTACGAAGATGTAGCTGATGGGTCCCAGCAGTCAGGGGAGATGTTTTTTTGCGAAATACAATGGCCCGTCCGGTGGGTCCCAGCTGTCAGGTGGAGGAATCATTATTTTCCGCGTAATAAGGAGGCACTTCCTTGCTGTGGCCGTGGACCCGGTATCGGCCTCTCTCCACGTACAGTCCACGTCCGATGAAAGTCGTTCCTTGACCACGTTGACAACGCCCGCCGAGAGCACCAGGGCGGTGGACGACGGCGAGGCCTAGGAAGGGGACGACGGGGAGCCGGGGAAGACGCGGCAGTGGAAGCCCGCGCGGAGAGGAGTACGAGGGTTCACTGGTTCGGCTGCGGTGTGAGGTTGCTGCCGCCGCAGGGCACAGCCATGTGGAATAGTATGGGCGGCGAGGCCTCCGCGGGCACAGCCCGCCACGGAGGCAGGAGCATGCGGCACGACCGGCGCTGCTTTGGGCGGCTGGAGCAAGAAGACCAGAGGTTGAAGAAGCACTACGGCCGTTGGATGGACATCGTACGGTCACTGGAGCTAGAATCGTTCATATTGACTAAAGTTGACAAAGACCTCCGTCCAAGTCAACTTAGTAGGCCCACAAGTCAGCCTCCCACCATGGTGGGTCCCAGCTAGCAAGGGGAGTATTCATTTTTTTGTGCGTAATAAGGAGGCACTTCCGGTGGGTCCGAGCTGACAGCGCGGGGAACGTTTTTTTCGCGAAATACGCTGGCCCGTCCGGTGGGTCCCAGCAGTCAGGGGGGAAACGTTTTTTTCGCGAAATAAGGTGGCCCGTCCGGTGGGTCCCTGCTGTCAGGTGGAGGAATAATTATTTTGCGCGTAATAAGGAGGCACTTCCTTGCGGCCGCCTGGACCCAGCTGCCAGCCTCTCCACGTATAGTACTCTTCCGATGGAAGTCGGTCGTTGACCACATTGACCATGCCGCGCCGAGAGCACTGTATGTGGTCTGGACGACGGCGAGGCCTAGGAAGGGGACGACGCGGAGCCGGGGAAGACGCAGCAGTGGTAGCCCACGCGGAGAGGAGTACGAGGGTTCACTGGTTCGGCTGCGGCGTGAGGCTGCCGTCGCCGCAGAATAACAGGGGGTGTGGGTGAGTAGAGGGATACCCTGGGCCAGCGGTGGGAGTAGTAGGGGGCGGTGAGGCCTCCGCGGCATCACAGCCGACCACGAGAGGCAGGAGCACGCAGCACGACCGGCGCTGCTTTGGGCGGCTGGAGCAAGAAGACCAGAGGTTGAAGAAGCACTATGGCCGTTGGATGGATATCGTACGGTCACTCGAGCTAGAATCGTTCATATTGACTAAGTTGACAAAGCCCTCCGTCCCCGTCAACTTAGTTGGCCCACAAGTCATCCTCCCACTATGGTGGGCCCATCTAGCAGGGTGGGTATTCATTTTTTTGTGCGTAATAAGGAGGCTCTTCCTTGCATGTGAAGATATAGCTGGTGGGTCCGACATGTCAGCGGGGGGAACGTTTTTTTCACGAAATACAGAGGCCCTTCCGGTGGGTCCCAGCTGTCAGGTGGAGGAATCATTATTTTGCGCGTACAGTCCACGGCCGATGGATGTCGTTCGTTGACCACGTTGACCAGGCCGTGCCGAGAGCACCATGGCGGTGGACGACGGCGAGGCCTAGGAAGGGAACGACACGGAGATGGGGAAGACTCGGTAATGGTTGCCCACGCGGTGGGGAGTACGAGGGTATATTGGTCCGGCTGCCATCGCCGGAAAATAACAGGAGGTGTGGGTGAGTAGAGGAATGGCCTGGCCAGCAATGAAGTAGGGTGGGGCGGTGCGGCCTGTGCGGCAAAGACAGTCACCACAGGAGGAGGCGGAGCAGCAGTCCCACGGAGCTGGTTTGGGCGGCTGGAGCAAGAACATCAGATATTGAAGAAGCAGCACGGCCGTTGGATTAACATCCAACGGTCACTGCTGCTAGAATCGTTTGTGGACTCAATTTGAATCGTTTGTGGACTAAGTTGGCAAAGCCAAAGTACACGTCAACCTAGTAGACCCACAAGTCAACCTCCAAATCTGTCCCAAACAGCATACAGCCCAAAATTTCTAGCTAGATTCAAATTAATTTTAAATATAAATATACATTATTTTAAATTCAATGAAATTTTACCCGCACAAAAACAATGAAATTTAAAATATCAAAATCCGAAAGAAAACAGTATTTGGGAACTAATTGCCTGTTTGCTGTATTTTTTTCATTTTACAGCCCATTTATTATTACTTATAGCCCATTTCTTATTACTTATAGCCCATTTATTATTACTTATAGCCCATTTTCTGGGCAAAATGCATCCCTCCTCGTCTTGAAAGATTTCCGGCCCAGCAGGGCGTAGAAAAGAAAGTAAGCCTATGTTGGTTATTCTGCAAAAAATAAAATAGCTGGCTAGCCATTTTTCAGAAAGGAAAAAAACAAACTGGGCTGGTCATGTGCTAAACATATGAAATAAAAGCCTGGGCTAGACGGGCCACGGGTCCCGCACAACCTAGTTGATACCCTTCTCCGTCCCGAAAAAACAAAATTATTGTGCGCGCTACTGGGTCCATACTGTCATCCTCACCATGTACAGTCATCTCCTTATTCCTCTCGGTTGTTGACCATGTTGACAACACCGGAGGGCGGCGCCGCGGCGAGCGAACCAAGGCAGAGGACGATGGTGAGGCCTCGGACGGGAACGAACAGGAGCCGGGGAAGATCACAGCCAGCCGTGGGAGGCGGGAGCAGGCGGTCCCGCCGGCGCTGGTTTGGCTTTGGCGGCTCGAGGAAGAAGAGACTGAAGAAACGCGACAGACGTTGAATGTCAATAGAACGGTCAAGGTTGGCACAATCTTTTTTTTACTAAGGGGACACCAAGTAGCATACTTTTTTATATATAGGAAGAAAACTGCGAGGAAAATGCGTTCGTCTGCCGTCCTCCTCACAGGGAACGTTCGCCACATAAGTGACTAGCACCCTTGGTTTTCAACCGAGAGGTCTTGGGTTTGAGTCCGAGGAACTCTCAATTTTGTCCTCCTTCCTTCCTCGCAAAAAAGGAAAAGGAAATCAAAGACTTGGGAAGGCGTACAGAACAAGCTAGTGTACCAGTAAAGAGACGTTGCCGAGTTTTAGAAAAAAGAAAGACGTGCTCCTGTAGCTGGTTCTAATCCAAACCTCGACTATGAATATATATGGTGCTATGCTACTCTGCAAGTAATGAAACTGACATATCCAACGTTCGGTTCTCCTCTTCTCTACTGACTCTGCCTAGCATCAGAAGCTCTGGCCGCAGCAACCATGTTCGTTGGCTGCTCGTCCACCTGCTCTTCAGCATGCAACAACCAGATATGCGCCAAGTCGCCACCCGCATTCATCGCCTGTGGGTCTCATCACACCCCCGCCGGCACGCGCACCGCAGACGATTGCTCATCGCAACCCGCTGCCGTTGGTGTGGTGCCACTGCTGCAAATGACACAGAGTCATCCGTCGCGTCTCAACCACAATCCGCAACCCTGGACGAGTCTTCTACAAATGCCCGAATCATGGGGTAATAATATGTTTAAGTATTGTTCTGCTGCTTTCAGCTGCTGATTTTTTAATAGTTTGGTTGATGATCTTCCAATTTGATTAAATGCGTAAAAGGTAAGGTTCGTGTGATTTGTATTTCTGGGAAGTTGCTGATGTGGGGGAATGCAACTACGCTGATTATTTGGTTAGCCGAGGAATCCCAATACCAGGAGGTTGGGGTGTTGGACAAGTAACTGAAGGAATGGCAGAAGAGGAAGATGCAGAGCAGAAGGCTAAAGATGCAGTTCCTCTGATCATGGCCAAGCAACAGCTGCTGAACAGCCTTGACAGCAATGAGGAGATGAAACAGCTTGTGAAGATAATGGGCAAAATCGATGTGCTCTGTAGGATGATTGTCTCTTTATTTGAAGTGTATGTAGCACTCGTGATGTATTCAGTGGCTACGACATGAGCACTTTGCTGAAACTAGTAATGAATGAAACCTGTGTAGCAGGCTGGGCGTAGTGTTGTGAACATCTAATGATTTCTATTAACGGAAATCAGGGGGTATCCCCTTTTGCTCATATAAATAAATAAATAGCAGAGGCCCTGTCGGGTCAGCTTTGTTCTCATTCGAAGACATCGAGCAAATTGCAGTCCAACAACAAACTATGTCATCAAATTCAAGTTTCACAGCCAAATATGAGTACAACTAAACAACAATGTCATCATGTTTTAGTTGTCATACAATCATCAAACACAAATCAGCATACATAACAAGTGATGTTCTCACAGCAAAATACTAAACAACATGTTCATCAGGTTTCAGTTGTCATAGCAAACACAATTTCACATAGTAGAAAAAAATGTCTTCTGACAGGCAAATACGACAAAAGCAATGTAGTCATCATCTGCAGCAGCAGCGTCAACATCTTCGCCAGGTGTATCAGTCTGAATCGTAATTCCCCAAGGTGTCATCTTCTTCTTCGTCCTCAACGTCCTCGAATGTTGGCTTCTTCTTTATCAACTCTTGTATGTCCACGGCACGACAGGCAATCTTTTCGTCGGCGTCATTGATGTGATGGTTCCCAAAGATATTAGGAACATCTGTGTTATCTTGTACATCAGGAGCAGTGTAAGCATCATCTTGTTGTGCAACTTCATTAAACGAATTCCTCTGCTCAAACCTTTGCAATACTCTCCAGTCATCGCTACGTGCAAATGTGTCTTCCAAGAAAATATCTGTGTTGCTTGATTTGCCAAAATAAAAGGCTCGTTGGTCTGGTACGCCGCCTTGACATTGATGGATTTGAAATAATCATCAGCTCTGGGTTTTGCGATCCTGGAAAACAGGTTATACCAACGACAACACAACAGAACCACACACCGATGAACCTCGAAACTGGAGATATACTGCAACTGAACAATGTCTGTTATGTTAGCATACATTTCAGTTGTCTCTTTGTCATACATATCCGTGCTCATGATGGCACTGTTTTGTGTCTTCCTGCCTTCGTCTCGTGCAAGGGTGTTGTAGCGCACATCTCCAACAACGCAAGATTCATAATGTCTTACCCGAGTATCAGGACCCATTACTAGTGAGTAAAGGGCATCATCAATTGTCTGCCCATCCTCCCACATCTTCTTAACCTATGGTTAGAAAATAGACAAGCTGATCATCTTATGTACTCAATATATTAAAAAATACTGACAGTGCACTTCAAAAGCTTACATGGTTCTTGAACCATTTCGCAAATCCTGCCATAACCAGTTTGTCAATGTTTCTTGGATTTTGCGGCAGTAAATCCTCTTTGTAGATGCTGCACAACATAGTGATCGCGTCAAACATCTAAATATATAAGAATGTGCTGCAAGTTTAGTAGATTACGATGTATAAGCTACAGTACTGCACTTACTTGATATAAGGTAGTATCTCATGACAGTTATTCAACACATACCAAACCATTTTGTCCAAATCTTTAGGTTTGTCCTCTTGTCGACTCTTCCCTGTAACTCGAACAGAATAATCGCAAACATTGAGCCCGAGATTGTCTTCACCCACCTCTTTGCTAAGCTGATCAGTTGTTTCAATGTATTTTGAGCAGAATGTCAACGCTTCTGTAGCAACGTAGGCCTCTGCAATGGAACCCTCCGGTCTAGCTCTGTTCCTAACATAGCCCTTGAAAGTGCCTAGCCGCCTTTCAATAGGGTAGATCCAGCCATACTGTACTGGACCTCTAAGTAGTGCCTCATCAGGTAGATGAACAGCCAAATGCACCATCACATCAAAGAAGGCTGGAGAATATATGTTCTCAAGGTCGCATAGGATAGTTGGTATCTTGTCTCTAAGACGCTCCAAAGCATCTATCCTGATATTTCTACTGCAGAGTTCCTCAAGAATTGTCCCAACTCTGCAACTGCTCAGTATAAGTCGTATGCCCAATCCTCTAAGGATAATGGTAAAACCCTTTGAAGTAGGATGTGGCAGTCATGAGTTTTCAACCCTTGTACCTTGTTTCCATCTGCACTGACTCTCCTTTCATGATTGGAAGCAAATCCATGTGGGAATCTCACACGGGACAGAACCTCGCAGAATTCTTTTCTTTTTACCTTGTCCAAGACGCATTACCTGGTGCCATATCCCGTGGTTTACCTTCATCTTGCACCTGCAAATCCTTTCTGATACCCAGTTGTGTCAAATCAATCCTAGATTTCAAGGTATCTTTCGTCTTGCCTTCAATGTTAAGAAGTGTGCCGATAATGCTGTCACATATATTTTTCTCGATGTGCATCACATCGAGATTATGCCGTAGATCCAAATCTTTCCAATACTCCAAGTCCCACAAAGTGGACCTGCGGGTAAAAAATAATCTCTCTTCTACCGTGCCATGCTTCCTTTTCCAGCTACCATTACCAGGATGGTTTCCTGGTGTAATATGCCTGACCTTCTCTAATTCCACTTGCAACTCATCGGCGGTGAGCCTCTTTGGCACATCACGATTTTCATGCTTTGCATTGAACACATGTCTTCGGTATTTTCTAGGATGCGGCTTGTCCTTGGCAAGGAAACGGCGATGTCCAATGTAACAGATCTTGCTGTGTATTGCGATGACAATGATTCTGTCACAGCCGACACATGCATTGTAACCATGTGTCGCTCGCCTCGACATAGTGCCCAAAGCCGGATAATCATGGATGCACCAAATTACAACAAAGACGCAGAAAGAAATCAGCTGGTGGGCTGCTATATAGGTCTCGAGTGAGAACACCCTTCCATAGCTGTTGAAGTCCCTCCACAAGAGGCTCCATGAACAAATCAAAATCCTTTCCAGGACTTTTTGGACCTGGGATGAGCAAGGCCATCATGTAGTTTGATTCTTTGGTGCAGACATTTGGAGGCATGTTGTAAGGGATAACAAGCTCTGGCCACCTGCTATATGCTGCGCCTGGTGGCCAAATGGGTTAAATCCATCGAAGCTAAGCCAAGTCTAATGTTTCCCGGTCAATGACAAACTCTTTGTGTTTATCATTGAAGCTTTTCCACTCACTACCATGAGATGGATGGCTCATTACATTATGATCTCTGTACTCCTGGTTCCTAGAATGCCACAGTACATCCTCTCTTATTTCAGCATCATGAAACAACCTCTGCAATATTGGTGTAATTGGAAAATGTCTCAGAACATTATGAGGAACCCTCTTCACAGCATCGCCATCTTTCCATCTTGATGATTTTCATTTCGGGCATTCACTTAAGTTGGCATAATCCTTCCTAATGTAACACAATTATTCTTACAAACATGGATCATATCATATCCAATTCCAACTTCACGAAGGAAATTCTTCATTTTACCGTAGGTGTGTGGCAGCTCAGACGCACATGGGAAAGATTTGCGGAAAGCAGGCAACATCTCATGGAATGATTTGTTGGTCATCCGCTCAGATGTCTTCACCTGAAGAAAGGTGACCATAGCTGAGAATACTGACAACTTATTTTCTGGGGTGATAGCAATGTTGCATTGTTCCAACATGCGGGCCCACCATTTTTCTTCTGCAGGTGAAAGTTCACGGAATGCACGAGCATTTCGTAGCATTGTTTCAATGTTGGTCAAACTCACTGGCTCCGCCACCACCACCTCCTCCTCCTCTTCCACCTGAGCATTAGGCAGATCAAGATGGTGATCTGCTGCTTCCACGTAGTCAATAACATTGACGTTCATAGCTTCACCATGATGAACCCATCTAGTATATGTGACCGACATCCCATACAAGTGTAGATGATTTTGCACAGTTGACTGCGGTCTTGTAACTGAATTCATACAACTGCTACACGACACGGCCAGGTCTTTTCCCGCGTGATATGCTGGGAGGTTGGCTTAGTTGGGTTTTTTAGATTTGTCTCAGTTCAATAAAAAGCAGAGTTGGTGATGATGGTGTGACTGTCATCCTGCAATATAGGCCGTCCGATCTATATCTAACGGATAGGAAGGAAACAATGACAATTTACCCGCACTCCTCTCCACATTTGCAGATAAGGCTTTCCCTCGTTCATCCTTTTCTCCCACAAGATCTTGATCTCCCGTGCAACGCACGGGCATCTTGCTAGTACTCCTACAATATGTATAATATTGTGAAAGTTCATATACACCGGCCGAGATTAATGCAAACACGGCAGATTTTCATTACATTTCGAACTTATATAGGTCAGAAAAATAAAAGAAACCCGACCCTAAACCTATTCTACGGCGGCGACCGACGTCCATGTACGGGGGCGGGGTTCAAGACCCGTGAAGTGAAGGTGCGGTCTCCGGCAAGGAAGAGTAGAACACGGGATACGGACCGCCAGTTGGCACACCATGCCCTGCCGCCTCCCATGCCCTACTCATCCTCGGAGGAGTCCCGACCTCGGCGGTGCCGGACGTTGACGGCGGCAAGTAGGACGCGTGGTCGACGGTGGTGCTCCGTCGTCGGCCGCCAGCGTGGACACCGCTTGTCGTGATCCAGCGTCCGGCTATGCCGCTATTGCGTCGCGAGAGGCGACTTGAGCGAGGGCGGCGACCTCGAGCTTCATCCCCAAAGACAAGCTCTCCCGCAGAGCGTTCGCACTTGCGGTCATGGCGGATGTGGTGCCAGGTAGGAGGACGATGCGCTATGGTGTGCAGGTTAGCTGGGCGTTGCCGCTTTAAGTAGCGCATTCCGGTGAGGCCAAGCGTCCGGTGCGTCATTAAGTCGCCGGAGTTGGTTCCTCGTGCACCGAGCCTCCTAACGACGACATATACGAACGGACGGCATGAATGCGGGCAGGTGGCGCCGGCCGGTAACGCAGTGCAACGCGCGCGAGGGACGAGGGCTTTGGTGTGCGGGGTAGTCACCGCGGTCGTGGCAACGTTGGAGATGCCCTTTGCTCAAATGCGATCCCCGCATGTCATTGAAAAAGCAAGACAACCCGGCATGGTCTCAGGTCCAGAGGATGCAGTTGGCCGTGCTACACCACTCCGCGGACGCGTCGCGGCGCCCGACGAGCCGGGTGTTGGGGTGTGTTTGGATTGTGGCTAAAGTGCACCTTACCAAAATTTTGGTCATGACCCAAAGATTGATCTTTGTTTGGATGGTTGCCATTTCTTTGGCATGCCAATGAACTCTAGCCAACTCTAGTTCATTTTTCTTGCCAATGTCGGCCAAATCATGGGCAACCAATACTTCAACCAACATTTTGGCTACCTAATGCTTTGATGGGGCAACCTTGGGCACAAACCAAACATACCGTTGGTCGTGCCACAGCACTAACGCCACCCTTGGCACACTGAAAACCGACCGTGTCTATCGATGATATGAGTGTGTCGCTCACCGCGGTCGCCGTGTCCAGAGGCGGTGCTGGAGCTGCACCCTGTTGTTGGCCCCAACGACACACATGAACGGTTGTCGGTGGCGAGAGGAGGTCGTGGGCCAGCTCCTCCATTGGACTAGTCTGCGCTATGTCGGTTTCCCTGTTTTCCCGGCCATATTCGAAGGCCGTTGTTCGCATTGCGCATTAGGGCCTTTCACTATGTAGGCCAAGCGAGACAACTTATTGTTTATTTGAGCCATTCAAGTGTAATCATGTGGTGTTTGCTTATTTCTCATTCCTCTCCAACCCTCTTCTCCATCGATCATGTCGCCTCCACCGAGTCCATCCTCCCGCATGCCTCATTTGAACATTCCGCCGAGTATCATTCGCATGTACCCACCCTAGTCCTCTTTCAATAGATCTCCCGACCCTGAGATGAAATCGAGAGGGAACGAGTGGGGGCACGTGATACCTAAGGCAGATTCAAAATTTTGAACCGGTGATCATAGCATCCGCAAATCATATATAAAGGGTATTCAATGTTCGTTTCATTTTTGAACGTACAATATACTCCCTCCTATCCTTTCTACTTTACATACTATGATAGGAGTATAAGTTTTATGCGTAGTTAAAGTATCTCTACTATGATGAAAAAGGTATCAACATTCAAAAACGCCCAATCAATATTGTTAGATTCGTACGCACTCCTAGACTTGTACTCGAGATGGTTTCCAATTTGACTATTGACAAGATTAATAGTACTCCTTTCACATAGGTGAGTAAGTCATCTTAGGCTGTGCACCGTGACCAAGGAGGAGGGGAAAACGAGAGACATTAATGTTCATTTGCTAATTAATAGTATTGCATGCAATGAACTATCCACTTCATGTCATGTTTGATAGTCTCAGGTCATTAAAAGCATGTACACCCTCATCTCTTATTGGTTCATATGTCAAGAAACAAGAAACGAGGTAGAAGTTAATGCACTGCGCCTACGTGTTTTGGGATTATTTGGTTTTCGTAAGATGACTTACACACCTAGATGGAGGGAGTACATGAGATGTATAATGTGAAAATTATATCATTGGAAACTCCTTTCACATACGAAATTGACCATATGCTTTGTGTAAGTTGCATGCCATATATTATTACTCTAACATTTGGTCAAAGTTAGCCTCAAAAAACGCATTAGACCCTGTATGCTTTGTGTAAGTTGCATGTCATATATTACTAGTAAAACGCCCGTGCGTTGCCACGGGCTATATCGGCGACTTACCGTTAAAGCGCTATCCTTTTCTTTCTTCCTTCCTTATCCCAACTAAAAATGCTTTTTGAATTAAAATTATAGCCTTACAGGAGATCTTGTAAGAAATGTGCTACAAAAATATCAACCACAGATCTTTAATAAGGCCATGAGAAAGACATGAAGACAACAACATAGTACTAAGGTGACTACCAAGAAAGACATGAAAGTCAAACTATAAAGCTTTGCTCATACACATTATGTGTAATTTAGACATATCTATCCAAGTCCAAAAAGAATAGTGATGAACACCGATGTTGTCATAATTCTAACCACAACAAATATTTGAAATATTTGTTGGTTATACAAGAAAAAGCAAGCAAATATAACATGGTTCTTTATAAAACTTAGAACTATTGCTTCCAAAGATGGCACCCTTGGTATGAGAATCAATCTGAAGCTGCCTTCGAGTAAACTACGATGACAAGGGGCTTTCAACCAAGAAGCAGAATTTCGTTGACTACCCACAAAAGTCAGAACTGTTCTTTGCAACTTTATAAAAAGCTAAATTTAATCCAAAAATAATTATGAAGAGAGGTTAGTAAGTAAAAATAAGTCATGACTATTTGATTGAAGGGAGAAAATGATTGTTTTTTATTCCAAAGATAAATACACAAGTATAATGAGCAGTAGCATTGTGCAAGCATCGACAGCAATACAAATAGTAGTAGCCTCTCAATCCCTCACTATCCCTCTACAATAGTGCAAAGTAGTAAGATATGAACTAACTGCTTGCCTTCTAATATGAGAAGTCGAACCGGTGGCGGAACACACATATCCTAATCTACAATAAAAACATCTACTTTGAATCTTATTTCTCTTTAGCAAGTATTTTTACTAAGCCAATTAAAGCATGTCTCTTAGTCCAAACTTCAGATAGGCATTCCATAAAGGAAGCACTTCATCAGCATCTTTCCTGTCACATCACATCATAGAACACTCCCTGCAGAAATGTAAGAAATATACACAATGAACATCAAATAGTTGAATAGGAAGACACCAGAAACCTCAGAGCAGACAGGTAAAATTTGATGGTACACAAATTCCCTTTAGAAGACATAAGAAGGTTTACACTCTCAACAACGTCCAAGAAAACCTAACATGCGAGAACTTATTAGTTATTAATGTTACTTCACTTTCTAAATGAAAGTAAAAATGAGATGCCATTTAAGGACAACAAAAAACGAAAACAGAGGAAAGAATGTTGGTACATGTACAATATGTATTAGAACTCAAATGCATTTTAAAATGTATGCAGGATAATGGCATTGCTCTGATAGAAACATAGGACCATTATAAAAGCTGGCGCTATGCTTTTTCTCGGATACATCTGAAGCCTCCCTACAATTTAATCAAATACCTCATTCTTCTTGTACACAGAGGCACCATTGCATTTAACGGTTACCATGTGATGCGGGCAAATGATTTAGTTAACGATAACAGAGAGCTGATCACTACTGTGTTTATATACTTGCAGTTAGTTGTAGCCATTTCGACAACTGAAGTCGTGTGCTCCCCAAATGAAGGAAGTGCATCACTTCCAGCAATCTCTGAATGTCTGAACACCAAAAAATCAGCTCCGGCAATCGAAATTCTGAAACTTTAATAATTGATCGCCACCAAATTATACACATTGATCCATGGATACTAAAAGTGAGATCTAATTTAATACATTGGTCGATGAATACTAAAAAGGGGGATCTGATTTAACTTTCATACACTTAGCTGTGCTCAGGATGAGGTCAGTTGAGCAGGAGAATGCGAGCATGGAGGGCGTGTCATGATCATTGAATTTGCAAAGGAAGTAGTCAATAAACGAGCAAGCAGTAATAGCTTGCATCCTCCATTTCAAGGTGCTGAAGACCAAAAGCTCCATCATTTTTATTGTCCTTGCCACAAACGAAGACTTTGCCTCAAATCACCTGTCAAGCAAAAACCGTCGATTAATTGAGATGACAAATCACATGTTCATAAAGTCTGGGTGTGTGACAGCTAGTGTATGACTGAAAATCTTGAGCCATTCTGTGGAAACTTGGCCATCCAGATTTAGTTGAGATGACAAGAACATGCATGCACTCGCAAAACTGGTATTAGTATTATAAGGGTCACCTTACCAGAAGATCGACAATATAAGCTTACCAAAATCTACACGTCGATAACCATGTACCGGAGAGACAAATTGCTTACGATATTACAAGCTCATGTGTGTTTCGATCGTTTGGATGGCGACTTACATCCTTTTAGTGCAGGAGTTGGACAAAATTCAGCTAGCTAATATCACATCCTCTTAATGTTGTTCTACAAAAGTACAACACTTACATTTTGGTCGAGGCGGTGAGATCCGAAGAGGGGTGGTCACGGCGGACGGGGCGAGGGCACCCTCGAGTCGCCCTCAGGTGGGCGACGCGAGGGGAGGGGGAGTGATCCTTCCGCTGCCTGAAAAATGAATGATCTGAGGCACTTGTTCTTGGTGTAACCTGCAACCAAAACATCCATTCATGCCCATCTTCTCTGAAGTTTGAGGCTGCGGTTGCTCTACTACAGCGACTGCGACAGTAGAAGGTTTGAGTTACTTTTCTTGTCTAAAACCAAAAAGGAATAAGAAATATAATATTTGATCATGGCTATTGCAATTCCTCTAACAAACTTCCGTGAAGTCCTGCTAGATGGTATAAAATGCAAACTTATTTTTTTTTGACGTGAACAGCAGGAGCTCTGCCTTTGCATTATAGAAGAGGGAAAATGGTCCAGTTAATAGGGAAACCGGACCCGAAAACCATACAACGCGCGGTTAATATGGGAAACCGGCAAAAAAAAACCACACCCAACAACTCATGGCACATCATCTGTGCCGGAAACAAGAGCCCCCAGACCTAGGAACGGAGGCCATGCCTTGTATCCAACAAAGACGAACTCCGCAAACATCCACAAACTCTCTACAATGGCAGCACACCAAGTGCACCCTCGCAACAGAAATGGTCAAGCATTGGCCTGAACTAATGCGCGACGCCTCGATCGCCTTTGGGCGTGTGTTCCTTCTTGTACATCTGCAGATAGTGTTGCATCTTCTCATTTAGGTCTTCCTCAGATGCTTTTCCTTTGCTCTTGAGTGTTGGAACCTCTCCAAAGGCCTCCGCCGCCTATACTCCAGCTGGCTACAGGGAATGTCACAATCTTTGTTTTTCTTGTCCAAACGGCAGCTTCGTCAGAAGAGAGAAGGGCAGCCTCTCCCACCTGCAAAACTTGCGGCGAGCTCGACATGCTGAGAGCAAGCTCTTCGAGGAACTCCCCCCACTGAGAGGAGGCTCTCCCAAGAGGCTCATCTGCATCCATCTGGATCAGCTCCTCTGAAGGCTTCCCGGTGCAAGGGGCACTGGAGACCTTCGGCTCCTCCAGTGTCGACTGCTCAACAGGCTCCACCTCAGACATAACCATGCCAAAACAAGAAGACACCTTGGCCCGCTCCTCCACGCCTTGACTCACCATCCCGGGTAGGATAGAAGCCAAGTGAGGGGGATCATCCTCGAGCATGACCTTTTCCAAGGGAGGCGGATCATCAACGGACTGGGCCTTCTCACTCAACTCAGCTGAGCAGCCAGCCACCACAAGTGCACTGTAATCCTCACCAACGGCCACAACAGGAGGAGCAGATTCAACATTGGCAAGGTCTTGGCTGCCCCCGATAGCTTCCATAGGTTCCCATAAGCTTGAGACTTGAGCAGTCCAACTCTTCACAGCAGCAACCAAGTCTTGAAGAGGCTTGAACAGCACCTCAAGACGAGCAGCGAACAAGGCTCAGAGCTCAGCGCCGAGCGCCTCCGCCGAGCTGCAAGGAGAGGCCGCAATGGCTCCAAAACAGCAGGGGCACGCCGGGTCAACCGCAGCACGACACCATCGATCCTTGAGGTTGTCTTGATGAGAAACCACCGAAGCCCAAGTGCGACCAGGTCGATGCAGTGGGGCTGGAAGCGATCCGTTGCAGGGGGGAGGCCGCTGACAAGGCCTGGAAGGCGCGAGGGGGGGACGGCGAGGTTCTGAACCGGCAGGATGCCGTGCCAAGCACTCCCACTCGCGATGGCCGGAGTGGCCACATCCCAAGCACCGGACAGGGCCGCGGCAGCCCGCGACGAAGTGGTCCGACGCCAAGCACCGAAAGCAGAGGCCGAAAGTCCTCTGCTTGAAAGTGCGAGGCAGTCCAGCATCCTTCCTGGGAGGGGGAGCAGCCACCTTCTCCAGGCTCGGGCGGCGCCGTCTCCCAACCTCCACCCAAGCCGGGGCGGCCGGGGCCAGAGCGGCGGGCGCCGGGCCGGGCGGCCAGGTCCGGGCGGCGGGCAGAGCCGCGGCACCGGGTCGGCGCCCAGGGCCGGAGGCGGCTGTCGCCGGGCCGGAGAGGCGGGCGCCGGTGCCGGAGCAGCAGGGGCCGGAGCGGCCGGCGCCGGGGCCGGAGCAGTAGGGGCGAAAAGAGCGACCGTCGGAGAGGGGCGCGGGTCGGGATCCGGGTCAGGGCCTTCATCCCCGGCCGGGCTGGGAGGGGGAGGGGGAGGGGCGGCGGCGGGGGAAGCGGCGGGGGCTACGGGGGCCATGGGCGAGGGCGGCGGAGGGGGCTGCGTGGTGGCGGCGGCGGCGGCCGCAGCGGAGTCGCGTTTCTAAAAAGCAAGCTATCACTCCTAAATGCAAACTTATTATATTATCACTGTCAACCTCTCGACCTTGTTTCCCTCAAAGAACACTTTTCCACATGAAGTTATTTATAAAGAAGGGAATAACTTACACAGTTCTAAAGTTAAAACTTAAGAACTACACAATAATTAATAGCTCAAACTATTGCACACCTTCAGCCAAATAACTACAGAGATGCAGAGTGGAAGCATGTAGCACTGCTCATACAAACAGCTCAATTATAAATGCACCGGTGCGGAACTCTTGCTCAATTGATCTACCAACTTCAGCTTCCTCCTCATCTACTATTTTCCATATTATAATCTCTTCTCTAGCAGCTGTGTTACGTCCATTATTCGACCCTCGATCAACCTGAAGAATGCATCAAACACAGTTATGTGCTGCCTCGTTGACTCCAACCTTCTTGAGAGAAGTAGTATACTTGAAACATCATAATAGAGATGAGAACATTACACTTTCATAAAGGAAATTGTACACTTCCAAAAACAAATAAGCAACGATCCATTTCTGGATTATACACAGAGTTGTTGCTAGAGGAAATTGTAAAAAGAAAACGGCCTCATCAGGCCCATATGTTTTCAACCTTCAGAGGTGAGCAATTGACGAGAGCATTTCTCTCTTTGATTTACAAAATTCTTCTTTTTATAACTGTTGCATCTATCGAATAGTCCAAATGAAGAAAATCACAATTTCTCTCCAGCCGTTATACACTAACTATGGGGCGCGAGTAGGTCGGAGGTTGTCCATCAGATTGTCCTCAACGCAAGTAAAAGCAACAGGCTTTCAGCCATGTTGTTACTTGTGCAGAGCTGATTTTTTAAATTAAAACACCTAAAGAACGAATAACGTAATACTCAGTGGATGGCCCATGATTAAAAAAAAGCAAATCTAACTAAGTTTCCTGCATATGAGAAATACGTGCTACAGAATTGTTTAAGAAGGTTGAGATAGCCAACCTTTTCAGGTGAAAATCAATTCCAAGGTTCCCAATTAACAGAATTATACCATTCAACTTTTCCAGGATCTCAGCAAAATAGTTCAAGCCATGGCAGTCATGATGCTCTCTCTCTCTCTCTCTCTCTCTCTCTGCATTCAGAATAGAAAAATAGACAGTCAGGCAAGTAGCATTATTCAGAATAGAAGCACACAGAAAACAAATAAACAAACACACAAATATTGATGTACAGAATCGATACAAAAACATAGTGTGGTGTCATTGAGATGTTACACTTACAATTCTACACAAACATTATGCCCGTGCATTGTGTGAAACAGTGACATAGCAGACCATGACCACAAGCCCAATCATAGAAATTTCCATGGACAGGGTAGAACCTAGCATGGCAAGATGGCCATGGCGTGGACACAAAGAGCACAAGAGAAAGCACGGGAGAGGAAGGAGGTGGCTTACCTACACCCGCAGAGTTGGAGAAGAAGTTGCGACGTCGCACAACAGAGAATCGGGAGGAGAACGCCTGTGCGTTGCTACGGGCTACAACAATTTTTAAACTACTTGTTACTTCTAAAAACAATATTTTTTTGCCAAGCAACAATTGGAAAAACGCGGTATCTTGAAGTTCTTAGCAACATAATTTACTACAACAATCAGACTTTAATTGTATGAGTTAAACTGATTGCTAAATAACAAAAATTGGCTAATCGAATGATTAACAGACTTCCACCCTTCAATATTTTATCTGCAGCTTAGCATAAAGAATACTATTATCATTAGTAGTGGTCACAAAACACCAGTACTTTGTAGTAAGGCGCCAACAACATATCCACTATAAATAAGAAAGGATATTCTATCTATAAGTCTATAAACATATCTAGGTGCAGGATATCAACCACCGAAAAACTCTTAACACATGTCAAACTTATAGTCAAAGACGAGAGCTTCATCTGCAATGTTGTTAGCCACATGTAGTTTAACTCGGGGATTTGTAACTGAAATTGGCTCGGACAAAGACATAAACAACTTCTGTGCACAAAAATAACAAAGAACACCCAGGGAATTCTATAACTATTAAAAATAAGTATCACATGTGCGTGAGCTGACATCCCGGAATTGTGCAAACTCAAGACCATCCGCATTTAAATAGAAGTAATCTAGAGAGACATGGACTAAACCTAGGAGCGCACAACAATAGCGAAGGAATCAGTAAAAAAGACACCAATTAATAAAATCCAAATAGAGGAGAGAAGCAACACATGACCTTGTGTTGGAGGCTCTCCCTAACCAGGAAAGCATGGACTCGGCCAAGTCCGCCTCGCTCGCCATGAACTCTGTCGTCTCGTCCGAGTCAGGGTCTTCCAGCCTGCACTGGCCAAAACACCGCAAAGCTACTTAGACGACCAAACCTCAAAGAAAGCAACAATTGGGGCTGAGATGGGAAAAAATACCGTCTTTTGTGAATTTTATGGAGTCATCTTATAAATGTCACACATAGAGCTGAGATGGGCTGACTCGAAAAGCTGAATTCAACCGAAACATAATCAAGACTGGAACCTCTGTATGATCATCCTATACAACTGTAGTACCTAAATCGTAGCTGATCTAAACTAAAGAAAAATCAATATTCGGACGAAACTGAATGGAAATCAAAATTGAAGCCTTTGTATGCATATGAATGGATCATCCTATAATGCTGCATTACCCGGCTGGAACACCACGCATGCATCAATCGAGACCACACATGCACCCATCAATTACATGAGCTATTCAACTAATTCTGAAAACTGCACAACTTAAGCGACAGTATGAGGGAGCAGAAACAAACTTACAACTGTAGAACGGCCGGCTCATTCCTGATACATTTATGCGCGTGGCCAGCGGATGCCCGGCTGGAACCTGCCTGGGCAGCCTGGATCGGGAAGATGACTGGTTCTGCTACAGCAGCCACCTGCCGCCGCCGTGCCCTTTAGCCCCAGCAACAGACC
The DNA here is from genome assembly GCA_021605145.1 of Aegilops bicornis. Classification (NCBI taxonomy): domain Eukaryota; kingdom Viridiplantae; phylum Streptophyta; class Magnoliopsida; order Poales; family Poaceae; genus Aegilops; species Aegilops bicornis. The sequence goes on from CM038675.1 coordinate 822,649,840, forward strand.
TAAGATGAGTTCGGCGATAAAGATGCGGGGTAGACTCAGGCCGCCACTAACACTTACCCTTGCTCGTCGTCGACCTCCGGCCGCGTCCGCCCTGAGGGCACCGACCTCGCTCCCTCAACCCTTCTAGCCACACGCGCGCCTCTGCGGCCGCCGGGAGAGAAAGGAGACCCTGTGCACGGGAGGGGCGTGGTGACCAAGGGAGTAGGCAGCCGCAGCAGCCATGAGGGAGGGCTCGTCCTCGTCCACCTGAAGCAGTAGGAGCAGCAGCTGGTCCAGATCCGAGCAACCTGCACAGAAAACAAAGGAAAGGAAAGGAAAGGAATCACAAGGAGGGGCATGAAGAAACCGACAAGACAAGGGAAGGAGGCGTGCGCACCATGGTCGATGGTCGCCGGAGATGGCCTGTAGCCGGCACGCGTCCTTTCCTTGGAGGTTCAGGCGTCGCACCTCCACGGGTAGCTAGGGTTTCGGGCGTCTCAGTCCATGGCTGAAGGGAGGGTCGGACCTCCATGGACGACCTCGAGGGACGGCGGCCCGCCGGTGCGGCTGCGGATCTAGGCACTGCCTCCCCTTGCCGTCGGATCCCTTCCATTCCCTTCCCTCCCTTGGGAGAGGGAGAGAAGGTGGGGGAGGAGGCCGCGGCGGTGTCGCCATGGTCGGGCAAGGCTCCTCCCGCCTGCATGCTAGGTCGCTGTGGCTTCGGGTGGGCTAGGGTTTCGCCCGAGCTCTTTGGAGACGGCAGGTTGACGAAGAGGACGGGTAGAGGGAGGTCGCCGGCGTGGATGGGGAGAGGAGGTCCCGGCAGGCATGTCGCCGGGGAAGATGGGATCGGCGGCGGCGGCGTTCACACCCTAGGAAACAGATCGAGAAAGGAGTCGAGGGGGCCTCGTTCCTTTGATTTCGCTCGAGGGCAGTCCGTTCCTTTGATTTCGCTCGAGGGCAGTCTCGCTCGTGCGTGTGAGTCCTGGTTTTTTTCATAGGTTTTTCCAGGACAAAAAAAACCAGACGAAAATGGTGGGACGAAAATAAAATCCGGAACGCGACCTACCAACTGAGACATTAGGAGTAGAGAAGATTACTCTAACATTTGTGTAAGTTGCATGTGATATAGGAGTATTATTACTCTAACATTTGGTCAAAGTAGTATAGTGGAAGTGGATCCTCTGACGTAGGTATCCCTGCCTTACCCTCCCTTTCGGTCACTTACTGACGGACCCCATGCTTGCTAGGCCCCGCATGTCAGTTACTCAATGGGTTCGGCCACGTCAGGGGATCCTCATCCGTAGTATACTCCCTCTATTTTTATTTACTTTGCATAAAACAGAGGGAGTGGTGGTATAATAAATGACGCGGACGGGGGGGGGGGCAATGCTACGTAAATAATGTTACGTGTTTTACGTAAAGTGCAACGTGGATAATTAGTATTGGAGAAGGGGGAGGAAGGGGCCCCACCCACCTGGGACATCGGTTTGCTCTCAACTGCGGTCCCACAAGCGAGCGAAAACGCAAGACGAAGCGTTGCTCCATTCGGTGAGCGACGTGGAGGGTCCAGCATGCCGAGCTGCAACGCGAACGCGACAAGAGCGATGTACAGTCAAAAACGATTGACCGGTCGTCACCGGAACTACTATTCACACCAGAACCTTCACTGCTCGGCCTATGCCAGCCACTGCCCTAAAACCACACCAAATCTCCAGCCCATTCCCCAACCTTTCGATCCCCTAGCCCGCATCAAGCGTCCCCTAGTTCGCCGGAAAGCCATGGTGCGCCGCAAGATCACTTATCGCAAGATGTCGACACCGAGCGCCGCGAGAAATCACGGCGGCGGTCGGCGCCACAGACCTCCGTTCCCAAGCTCGCTTTGCGGCGGGCCAATCCTCGAGTTCTCTGGAGCCAAGCTACGAGGAGGAGGAAGCCGATCCAATGTTCACTGCGGATGTCGCGGCGCAGAAGGCCCCCGATGGGTATGAAACGATGGACGTCGACTTCGTGCCGGCGTCCGAGTCCCCCATGGTGCAGGCGGACCAGCGGTTCAACATGGCGATACTAAAGGAGGACCGGGAGGGCAGAGGCTCAACTCAACGCGGAGCGCGCGCATGCCGCTTCCATCAAGGCTCTCCTGCAGGCGGAACCGGATGTCGTGGATGTGAACTGGGCGACGGAGGCTCAACTTGAGGCGGAGCGCGCGGATGCCGCTGCCATCGAGGCCCTCCTGCAGGCAGAACCGGACGTCCTTGACATGAACCGGACGGCAGAGGCTCGACTCGACGCAGAGCGCGCGGATGCCGCTCTCATCGACGCCCTCCTGCAGGCGGAACCGGAAGTCCTGGACTTGAACCGGGCGGCGGAGGCTCGACTCGACGCGGAGCGCGCGGATGCCGCTGCCATTGAGGCCCTCCTGCAGGTGGAACCGGACGTCCTCGACTTGAACCGGGCTGTGCTCTCGTCCGTGCAGAGCGCCCACACGCTCCTCCTGAACGAGTAGCTAGAGGCCGAGGACAACCACGGTGCGGAGACACACGTCGGCAGCGACGGCTGGTCCGCGCCGGCAGCCAAAGACGACGAGGCCGTCTCTTCCGCGAGCAGTGATAGTTTTTCTTTATGTTGTTGTTTTTATGGATCTTTTGCTGTGTAAAAACATACTATTTGTTATGCAAGTCGCCTGACTTGGGTCAGTCTACCATTTCAGGCGGTTGGATGAATATCCTACGTCTCCTAACCCTTCTTTCCTTCTTCCTCACCTCTTCTTCTTCCCCAACAGACCACCGCACGAGCCGTACGGATACTCCCCAACATGCGGTTGGATAAACATACTCTATGAACGAAAATTATGTGTCAGCGATAGGATGGCTGAGTTTGGTTTGTTCACATGCGACAACACGTGTCAGTGAGGGTGCGTTCCTTTGGTTGGGTTTGCGGCGTGCAGGAGCGACTGTGTGAGGGTGCGGTGCGACCGCGGCGTGCAGGAGCGACCGTGTGAGGGTGCGGTGCGACCGCGACATCCGTGCGCAAGTGTACCTCCTTCTCATTTTGAAAACTTTAGGCAAATTTGGCAAAAATGTGTGGCGAAGTTTGGCAATGCAAGGCCTAGACCCAAACAGGATAAGTACGTACGTACTAGGAGTACTAGTGTTAAAAATGAAAGGTGGGGTTTTCCTTCGCGGGATTTAATCGATACAAATCCTCGTTTCATGTGTCAATTAATGCGTATTTTTTCTCGAAAGACCAAAGAGCTAACCATCTCACTCCTCATCGCTTGATTAATGCAGCGCCATGCAAATGAACCTTCTCACTTCCGCATGCATGCAGGGGATATTAATGTCCTTGGTTGCTAACCCCATCAATTTTTTGCCTCGATTAGTGTTAGTGGCCCTTTGCAAATTGTAATTTTGATATATTGGCCTTGTGTACAAAAAAATGGAGGTAGTAACTATATTTGAATTCCTTGTCCATTGCGGTGACGTCGACTTTTTTTGTGGTTTGGCGAAGTGCGTTCGACGGAGAACCCCATTGAAGGAGACCACGGTAAGTCGTTCGCAAGTGCCGCCTGCAAGCCGAGACAACCGCCTTATTTGCATCCAGGAAGTCCTTTACTAGTACTACTACTAGGAGTACTAGTGCGGTGAGATGGCTTCTCGAAGAAGACGATGGAGAAGCGGAGTCAGCGAAGAGTGAAATGATAGTTGCTTCATCCGTGCTTTGTTATTTGACGCCTCACTACTTTGTGATTTGTGATAGAAGGGACAGGGGAGTAGACTCTGTGCTCTATACTGTACTACATGCGTCCAAGCATGGGAGAAAGAGGAGAGACGTTGCATTTTTCTATTCCTTCAATCAATCAATCAATCAGGGAGCTTCGGTTCCATCTTTTTGGCTTTAACAACACCTTCCACAATGGTTCCCACGATGCCAAAAGCTATTTTCACATTTGGCTACACATTGTGGATGCCCTTAACCGTACCACTTGGTTTTGCTCCTGTGTGCTATCTATACAAATCTCAATTATATTGATCTAAAAAATTATAGAATCAAAGATTAGTAAAAGGAGGTGATTTTGCCGCGTGGATGGCGGGGGAGGTTTCTTATTTTCGGAGGACGTTGTCCTGGCGGTTTGCTAACATGCGGTCCCACGTGTCAGTGCTTTACCAAGCTTATCCGCGTCCCACATGAGGCAGAACAACGGTAGAAGCAACACGTGGTTAAGTTGAAGAAGATGAGGGAGAAGCGGATTCAGCAACGAGTGAAATGATGGTTGCTTCGTCCCTCTAACTTCTTTTTTTAGCATTATTACTTCGTCCCTCCAACTTAACCGCGAGAAAGGTGCAGCTTTGTGATTTGACGCCTCATTGCTCATTACTACGCCGGCGCCATGACTGGGGTGCTTCACCCCGGCTGCTCTGCACTGTATTCCGGTATGGCACGTGGACCCGGTAGCTTGATGTCCCACATGTCGTGACGGGACTAGAAGATTTATGAAAGCGGCGCTCCACTCTTCTGACGGAGGAGTAGGCGACACGACGGCCCGATGAACTGTCACTTGTACTGTATAGTACTATAGTTTTGCTGTTTCGCATACGATCCATCGATACAAACCCGATTAAACAGGAAAGGCGGGATTTTTCCAGCGGTAGATGATCTTGGCCATACATTTCAAAGGCAATTTTAATGTATGCAAACTGAATAATTATAAGTAACAATATGATATATCTAGTAAAACTAAAAACACATATGATTTATTGTGTTAGAGTGTAGTAGTAGTGCTGTATTGCATAGTTGTTAGATGTAACATGCGAGAGCGTGTAGAGATGTAGTTTTGGAGGGCCTACAGAGAGAAAAGCGTAATACGGTCACCGAACTTCAGAATAAGCTGATTACGGTCACTATATACGTTTTGCGGTGCTTATCCGGTCACTTGCTCACAGTTCAGCATTGGATTGCACTCTGTTGACCGGCCAAATAGTCTGTGTGGCGCCATGTTGATTAGTTAAATTGACCATGTTCCTTGTGGGTCCCACCTGTTAGTTCGCATAGGGAAAAGGTCAGATAAACACAAATTTACGCAGGCACGACAAGGCTCCAACCCGTGCGCGGGAATCACCTGGTTGTGTATGTGTCTGTCAGGGCCTCATGTGTGCGCATGCACGTGTAGGTTGAGCACTTGAGCTTGAAAGTGTGTGTTGGTCATATGGTGTACTGGTGTGTGCATGCATGCGTGCGTGTGTGCGTGTGTGGCTGCGTGTGTACGTGTGAGTGTTGCGTGCGTGCGTGGGTGCATGTGTTTGTGTGAGTGTTGCGTGGATGGAGTTCGTGTGCATGCGTGCATGTGTGTATAATCACCACACCAGCTCCTGTGTGTTAAAACAGACGGCTGAGCATACCAATACAAGGCCACCTTGTCCGCTGTGCCCGCGGTCATGACTTCGAACCACCGTCAAAATATTTTTTTTGTCGTTTGTTTTCATTCTTACAAGCAAGATGCCCGTGCGTTGCACGTAACATCAAGATTCATTTGTATGACTTGTTTATCTTGTAAGAGAAAAGGATGAACGAGGGAAGGCCTTATTTGCAAATGTGGAGAGGTGTGTGGGTACCTTTTTGCAAAATTTCCATAGTTTCTTTCCTATCCGTCAGATATAAATCGGACGGCCTATATTGCAGGATGGCAGGCACACCATCATCACCAACTCTGTTTTTTATAAGTGTGTATTTTATGTATTTTATAATAGTGTAGATGTAGAGTAGATACAAGTCGACAGGTGGGCACGATGTTAGTGAGATAATGCGATGCAACACTAGAGGTGCCAAGTGGAGCGTTTAACTGGTTAACTAGTCATGTCATGAGCAAATACAAAGTTGTACGGTGAGCCCGTGACTGTATAATAACCACTAAACGTAAACGGTGACCGTAATGAGTGGATTATGAAGTCCAATGTATGTATCGTGCTTTCGCTTCAAATACAATGATCGTCATTGCATATATCGCGAGAGAAAGATGAAACACACGTGATTTTTTCTGGGGGCTTACTTTTAGAGGACCTGGAGATAGTTTTGTGTGCATACGTGAAAGGCGTCTGAGAGGGGTATGCGATGGAGAGAGAGATGCTCTTCGTTTCTCTTTATTATGACTAACTTTGTATATAGTATAAAAATATACAAATTCACAGTGCGGAATAAATATCATTGTGGGCACCATGCAATGCAAATTAGCGTTCGTACTCCTCCATATAACTTTGTAATGTTGTATATATGTAGAACCTCTAAAATAATTTTTTGGCCACACTTTATTCAAAAGGAATGTTGTATGCGAAATAAACGTGAAGAGAGGGCTTTTTAGATCAATGGGGTACGTGATGTAACATGTGTGAATGTGTAGTTGATGCATTTGGCGGGGCCTAGAGAGGTATGTGTGTGTATTACGTATATGAGAGAGTCATGGATAGAGGAGCCGACGGGGGAGGGGGGCGTGGGAGAGATAGCACGAGAAATGAGAGTGGTCTAGAGAGAGAGAGAAGAATATGACGTCACGACAAGAGATTCCATTCCCTTGAGTGTGTATATGCAAGGGGGGAGGGAATAGAGGCACCAGGAGAAATTTTCTGTGTGGTGTTTGTGTTGGTATGTGTGGGTGTGAGAAGATAATGAGACGTGGGGGCAGAGGGTGTGTCACCGCTTGAGGTCCGGTGGGTCGAGGTGAGGCCCTTCGTTCGTTCCGTCCTGCGCCACATTGGTCGGCCCATGACACATTTAGGAAGACCCATGGATGACTAGTCATACAAGACAAAGATAGCAGAATTGTGAAGGACTCTATCTCCACTGACAAAGCCGGCTAGGATTTGTAACCCTAGGTTCTTGGACTAAGGTAACCCCTTTATCTCTGATATTACTATTCATCCAACCTAACTTTAAGGGGCATCCTACAAAATGCTCTGCTAGAATCATACTCGTCGATTAGGAAGAGAGGTGTGAGATAATGCGTGAGAGACAGGCATAAAGATAATGTGCGTACATGAGACATGTAGGCAGATCCATGTATATAGAAAGGGTCGATGAGGATTGTGCGTGTGTATGTTTGTGAGAGGAAGAGTGCTTGTGATAAAGGTTAGTGAAAATAGTTGTAAATGGTTACGAGAGGGAGGGAGGGAGGGTTATATCTAGAGCATGTGTGCGAGAAAGACACCTCGGGAGAGGGTGTGTGAGCATGTGTGAGAGACCACCGATCGAGAGTGAAACTACACGTAAAAGACTGCTCTACACATTGATTAAAGATATAAATTGTATCCAAATATTAGGATGGGATCATGATATTTGCAATTCGCGTAAGGAGCGGTCATTGATCCACCAGACATCTAGATTCTATCAAATTTGAGCATGTCTATGTTATTATTCGACACAATTGATCCACATAGTTAGTATTTTGAACTCCGGACAATGCATCGCTTTTAGCAATCGAATATAAACGTGAGTATAGTTCATGTTGTGTGTGTAAAGCACATTATACATAATGAAAGTTACACAATGGACATTTATAAATAGCTACCTATGAACTAGCATACATTTGAATTCAACCTAAGGTGGTTTAAAAAAATTGAATTCAACATGAAGTCCATTCAATTATTTGAATTTGATATCATGGCATTTGTAAACCATACCTAAACTATGGGGGTACCAATCTTTGCTCTCATTTTGTACATAATAGCATATGTAGTCGTGTACAAAATAGATTCAAATTTAGCTCCTCCATTCCAAAATAATCGTAGTTATAGGATTTTCAAGTGTCAAAATTTCAAAAGTAAGCGGATAATTTAATGAGGTTTTCAAACATACAAGGTCAAATATAACGTTGTCTATTTAGGTCAATCCTCGTAGTTCAAGAGTACTCTAAACGTGAATGCTTGTGTATCAAAATTTCGAACGAAGCGCCAAAAGAGCCTCTACTCGCCCGAAACTGCGAGAGACCAATGTTTGGTAGTACAAGGAAATTACTTTTCTAATAACTCCGACCTGTGAAACCTACCGGCCCGACGTCCAAAGGTCTAAACTGGGGTAGGTTTATAGCTTCATCTAGACGCCACGCAACCGCATCCGAAAAACATTCATACACAATGGCCGCCTAAGCACACATGCGCGCGGCCGAAATCACTCCCGCCCACTATTTGGGACACCTGGGATTACCATCCTACCCCCGACCCGCAGTAGGTCCGAAATTTAAGAGGGGGGCAAAGTTTCTACTTTCCCCAAATTTCAAACAAGCGCGCCCCATCTGAAGGAAATATGCCCTAGAGGCAATAATAAAGTTATTATTTATTTCCTTATATCATGATAAATGTTTATTATTCATGCTAGAATTGTATTAACCGGAAACATAATACATGTGTGAATACATAGACAAACAGAGTGTCACTAGTATGCCTCTACTTGACTAGCTCGTTAATCAAAGATGGTTATGTTTCCTAACCATAGACATGAGTTGTCATTTTATTAACGGGATCACATCATTAGGAGAATGATCTGATTGACATGACCCATTCCGTTAGCCTAGCACTTGATCGCTTAGTATGTTGCTATTGCTTTCTTCATGACTTATACATGTTCCTGTAACTATGAGATTATGCAACTCCGTTTACGGAGGAACACTTTGGTGCTACCAAACGTCACAACGTAATCGGGTGATTATAAAGGAGTACTACAGGTGTCTCCAAAGGTACATGTTGGGTTGGCGATTTCGAGATTAGGATTTGTCACTCCGATTGTCGGAGAGGTATCTCTGGGCCCTCTCGGTAATGCACATCACTAAGCCTTGCAAGCAATGTAGCTAATGAGTTAGCTGTGAGATGATGTATTACGGAACGAGTAAAGAGACTTGCCGGTAATGAGATTGAACTAGGTATTGGATACCGTCGATCAAATCTCGGGCAAGTAACATACCGATGACAAAGGGAACAACGTATGTTGTTATGCGGTCTGACCGATAAAGATCTTCGTAGAATATGTAGGAACCAATATGGGCATCCAGGTTCCGCTATTGGTTATTGACCAAGAATAGTTCTCGGTCATGTCTACATAGTTCTCGAACCCGTAGGGTCCGCACGCTTAAGGTTTCGGCGATGCTTATATTATGAGTTTACATGTTTTGATGTACCGAAGGAGTTCGGAGTCCCGGATGAGATCGGGGACATGACGAGGAGTCTCGAAATGGTCGAGACGTAAAGATTAATATATTGGTTGATTTGTTTAGGCCACGGGGTCACGCCCTGGAGGCTTTTGGTCGGTGCAAAAGGAGTTTTGCGGCGGCCTGGGGGCCAACCGCCGGAGACCCTGGCGTCTGGCCCTGGGCCAGACGCCGAGGCCCATGGCGTCTGGGCCAGACGCCAAGGATTGTGGCGTTTGGTCCTGGAGTCCGAGTGGGACTCTTACCTTTCGGGCAAAACCGACTTTGAGGAGGCTTTTGCTCCAAGTTTCGACCGGGGCTCAACATATAATAGAGGGGCAGGGCTAGCACAAAAGACACAACAATTGATCCCTTGGATCTCTTAGCCGCAGCGGTGCCCCCTCCACCATATTCCACCTCGGTCATATCGTCATGAGTTTAGGCAAAGCCCTGCGCCGGTAGAGCATCATCATCGCCACCACGCCTGCCGTCTTGACAGTAACTCATCCTCGACACTTTGCCGGATCGGAGTCCGGGATCGTCATCGAGTTGAGCGTGTGCTGAACTCGGAGGTGCCGTCACGTTCGGTACTTGGATCGGTCGGATCGTGAAGACGCACGACTACATCAACCGCGTTGTCATAACGCTTCCGCTTCACGGTCTCACGAGGGTACGTGGACAAAACTCTCCTCTCGTTGCTATGCATCACCATGATCTTGCGTGTGCGTAGGGAAAATTTTGAAATTACTACGGTCCCAACAGTGGCATCCGAGCCTAGGTTTTTATGGTTTGATGTTTTGCACGAGTAGAACACAAGTGAGTTGTGGGCGATACAAGTCATACTGCCTACCAGCATGTCATACTTTGGTTCAGCGGTATTGTGAGATGAAGCGGCCCGGACCGACATTACGCCAGACGCTTACGCGAGACTGGTTTCACTGCTACGAGCACTCGTGCTTAAAGGTGGCTGGCGGGTGTCTGTCTCTCTCACTTTAGTTGAACCGAGTGTGACTACGCCCGTCCTTGCGAAGGTTAAACGGAGTCTATTTGACAAACTATCATTGTGGTTTTGATGCGTAGGTGAGAACGGTTCTTGCTAAGCCCGTAGCAGCCACGTAAAATTTGCAACAACAAAGTACAGGGCGTCTAACTTGTTATTGCAGGGCATGTTGTTATGGGATATGGTCAAGACGTGATGAGATCTAAGTGGATGTATAAGATGATCATGTTATGTTGAAGTTATCGGCAATCGGCGAGAAGCCCTATGGTTGTCTCTTTGTTGCATAAGATGCAAGTGCCAAATAATTGCTTTACTTTATCGCTATGCAATAGCAATAGTTGCAAGAGCAATAATTGGCGAGACAACCATGTGATGACACATTGATATAGATCAAGATGATGAAGATCATGGTGTCGTGCCGGTGACGATAAAGATCATGACAAGATTTTGGAGATGGAGATCAAAGGCGCCAAGATGATCATGGCCATATCATGTCACATATTTTGATTGCATATGATGTTTATCTATTATACATCTTATTCTTGCTTTGATTGACGGTAGCATTTTAAGATGATCTCTCACTAAAATTATCAAGTAGTGTTCTCCACGAGTATGCACCGTTGCCAAAGTTAAATGCGTGTCGAGACACCACGTGATGATCGGGTGTGATAAGCTCTCGTCCATCTACAACGGGTGCAAGCCAGTTTTGCACACGCAGAATACTCAGGTTATACTTGACGAGCCTAGCATATGCAGATATGGCCTTGGAACACGGAGACCGAAAGGTCGAGCGTGAATCATATAGTAGATATGATCAACATAGTGATGTTCACCATTGAAAACTACTCCATCTCACGTGATGATCGGTTATGGTTTAGTTGATTTGGATCACGTGATCACTTAGATGACTAGAGAGATGTCTGTCTAAGTGGGAGTTCTTAAGTAATATGATTAATTGAACTTAAATTTATCATGAACTTAGTCCTGGTAGTATTTTGCAAATTATGTTGTAGATCAATAGCTCGCATTGTTGCTTCCCTATGTTTTTATATGTGTTCCTAGAGAAAATTGTATTGAAAAATGTTAGTAGCAATGATGCGGATTGGATCCGTGATCTGAGGTTTATCCTCATTGCTGCACGTAAGAATTATGTCCTTAATGCACCGCTAGGTGACAGACCTATTGCAGGAGCAAATGTAGGCGTTATGAACGTTTGGCTAGCTCAATATGATGACTACTTGATAGTTTAGTGCACCATACTTAACAGCTTAGAATCGGGACTTCAAAGACGTTTTGAGCGTCATGGACCATATGAGATGTTCCAGGAATTGAAGTTAATATTTCAAGCAAATACCGAGTTGAGAGATATGAAATCTCCAACAAGTTCTATAGCTAAAAGATGGAAGAGAATCGCTCAACTAGTGAGCATGTTCTCAGATTGTCCGGGTACTTCAATCGCTTGAATCAAGTGGGAGTTAATCTTCCAGATAAGATAGTGATTGACAGAATTCTCTAGTCACCAACACTAAGTTACTAGAACTTCGTGATGAACTATAGTATGCAAGGGATGACGAAAACGATTCCCGAGCTCTTCGTGATGTTGAAATCGATGAAGGTAGAAATCAAGAAAGAGCATCAAGTGTTGATGATTGACAAGACCACTAGTCTCAAGGAAAAGGGCAAAGGGAAGAAGGGGAACTTCAAGAAGAACGGCAAGCAAGTTGCTGCTCGAGTGAAGAAACCCAGTCTGGACCTAAGCACGAGACTAAGTGCTTTTGCTGCAATGGAACTGGTCACTAGAAGCGGAACTACCCCAAGTATTTGGCGGATAAGAAGGATGGCAAAGTGAACAAAGGTATATTTGAGATCTGATTATTGATGTGTATTTTACTAGTGTTCATAGCAACCCCTCGGTATTTGATACTGGTTCAGTTGCTAAGAGTAGTAACTTGAAACGGGAGTTGCGTAATGAATGAAACTAGTTGAAGGGGAAGTGAAGAAGAGTGTTGGAAGTAGTTCCAAGATTGATATGATCATCATCGCACACTCCCTATACTTTCGGGATTAGTATGGAACCTAAATAAGTGTTATTTGGTGTTGAGCATAAGTATGATTTGATCATGTTTATTGCAATACGGTTATTCATTTAAGTAAGAGAATAAATTGTTGTTCTGTTTACATGAATAAAACCTTGTATGGTTACACACCCAATGAAAATGATTCATTGGATCTCGATCATAGTGATACACATATTCATAATATTGAAACCAAAAGATGCAAAGTTAATAATGATAGTGCAACTTATTTGTGGCACTGCCGTTTAGGTCATATTGGTGTAAAGCGCATGAAGAAAACTCCATGCGGATGGACTTTTGGAATCACTTGATTATGAATCATTTGATGCTTGCGAACCGTGCCGTTTGGGCAAGATGACTAAAACTCCGTTCTCGGAACAATGGAACAAGCTCTTGACTTATTGGAAATAATACATACCGATGTATGCGATCCAATGAGTGTTGATGCTCGTGGCAAGTATCGTTATTTTCTGACTTTCACAAGATGATTTGAGCAGATATGGGTATATCTACTTCATGAAACATAAGTCTGAAATAGTTGAAAGGTTCAAAGAATTTCAGAGTGAAGTGGAAAAATCATCGTAACAAGAAAATAAAGTTTCTGCGATCTAATCGCAAAGACGAATAATTGAGTTACGAGTTTGGTCTTCAATTAAAATAATGTGGAATAATTTCACAGCTCACGCCACCTGGAACACCACAATGTTATGGTGTGTCCGAACGTCAGAATCCGCACTTTATTTGATATGGTGCGATCTATGATGTCTCTTATCGGTTTACCACTATCATTTTGGGGTTATGCATTAGAGACAGCTGCATTCACGTTTAATAGGGCACCATCTAAATCTGTTGAGACGACACCATATGAACTATGGTTTAACAGTAAACCTAAGCTGTCGTTTCTTAAAAGTTTGGAGTTGTGATGCTTTTGTGAAAATGTTTTCACCGATAAGCTCAAACCCAAATCGGAGAAGTGCGTCTTCATAGAATACCCAAAGGTAACTATTGGGTACACCTTCTATCACAGATCCGAAGGCAAGTTTTTAGATTCGGATCCTTTCTAGAGAAGAAGTTTCTCTCGAAAGAAGTGAGTGGGAGGAAAGTAGAACTTGATGAGGTAATTATACCTTCTCCCTTATTGGAAAGTAGTTCATCACGTAAATCAGTTCCGGTGATTCCTACACCAATTAGTGAGGAAGTTAATGATGATGATCATGAAACTTCAGATCAAGTTGCTACCAAACCTCGTAGGTCTTCCAGAGTAAGATCCGCACTGAGTAGTACGGTAATCATGTTCTAGAAGTCATGTTACTAGACCATGATGAACCTACGAACTATGAGGAAGCGATGATGAGCCCAGATTCATGAAATGGCTTGAGGCCATAAAATCTGAGATATGATCCATGTATGAGAACAAAAGTATGGAGTTTGATTGACTTGCTCGATGATCAGCAAGCCATGTTAAATAATGGGCTCTTCAAGAGGAAGACGGACAGTGATAGTAGTGTTACTATCTACAAAGCTCGACTTGTCACAAAAAGGTTTTCGACAAGTTCAAGGTGTTGACTACAATGAGATTTTCTCAACTGTAGCGATGCTTAAGTCTGTCCGAATCATGTTAGCAATTGCCACATTTTATGAAATCTGGCAAATGGATGTCAAAACTACATTCTTTAATGGATTTATTAAAGAAGAGTTGTATATGATGCAACCAGAAGGTTTTGTCAATCCTAAAGGAGATAACAAAATGTGCAAGCTCCAGCGATCCATCAATGGACTGGTGCAAGCATCTCGGAGTTGGAATATACGCTTTGATGTGTTGATCAAAGCATATGATTTTATACAGACTTTTGGAAAGACCTGTATTTACAAGAAAGTGAGTGGGAGCACTACAGCCTTTCTGATAAAGTATATGTGAATGACATATTGTTGATCGGAAATAATGTAGAATTATTCTGCAATGCATAAAGGAGTGTTTGAAAGGAGTTTTTTCAAAGAAAGACCTCGGTGAAGCTGCTTACATATTGAGCATCAAGATCTATAGAGATAGATCAAGACGCTTGATAAGTTTTTCAATGAATACATACCTTGACAAGATTTTGAAGTAGTTCAAAATGGAACAGTCAAAGAAAGAGTTCTTGCCTGTGTTACAAGGTGTGAGATTGAGTAAGACTCAAAACCCGACCACGGCAGAAGATAGAAAGAGAATGAAAGTCATTCCCTATGCCTCAGCCATAGGTTCTATAAAGTATGCCATGCTGTGTACCAGATCTATTGCATACCCTACCACTAAGCTTGGCAAGGGAGTGCAATAGTGATCTAGGAGTAGATCAATGGACAGTGGTCAAAATTATCCTTAGTGGAATAAGGATATGTTTCTCGATTATGGAAGTGAAAAAAAGGTTCGTCGTAAAGGGTTACGTCGATGCAAGTTTTAACACTAATCTAGATGACTCTGAGTCTCAATCTGGATACATATTGAAAGTGGGAGCAATTAGCTAGAGTAGCTCCGTGCGAGCATTGTAGACATAGAAATTTGCAAAATACATACGGATCTGAATGTGGCGAGACCCGTTGACTAAACTTCTCTCACAAACAAAACATGATCACACCTTAGTACTCTTTGGGTGTTAATCACATAGCGATGTGAGCTAGATTATCGACTCTAGTAAACCCTTTGGGTGTTGGTCACATGTCGATGTGAACTATGGGTGTTAACCACAAATAGATGTGAACTATTGATGTTAAATCACATGGCGATGTGAACTAGATTATTGACTCTAGTGCAAGTGGGAGACTGAAGGAAATATGCCCTAGAGGCAATAATAAAGTTATTATTTATTTCCTTATATCATGATAAATGTTTATTATCCATGCTAGAATTGTATTAACCGGAAACATAATACATGTGTGAATACATAGACAAACAGAGTGTCACTAGTATGCCTCTACTTGACTAGCTCGTTAATCAAAGATGGTTATGTTTCCTAACCATAGACATGAGTTGTCATTTGATTAACGGGATCACATCATTAGGAGAATGATCTGATTGACATGACCCATTCCGTTAGCCTAGCACTTGATCGCTTTAGTATGTTGCTATTGCTTTCTTCATGACTTATACATGTTCCTGTAACTATGAGATTATGCAACTCCGTTTACGGAGGAACACTTTGGGTGCTACCAAACGTCACAACGTAATCTGGGTGATTATAAAGGAGTACTACAGGTGTCTCCAAAGGTACATGTTGGGTTGGCGTATTTCGAGATTAGGATTTGTCACTCCGATTGTCGGAGAGGTATCTCTGGGCCCTCTCGGTAATGCACATCACTAAGCCTTGCAAGCAATGTAGCTAATGAGTTAGCTGTGAGATGATGTATTACGGAACGAGTAAAGAGACTTGCCGGTAATGAGATTGAACTAGGTATTGGATACCGACGATCAAATCTCGGGCAAGTAACATACCGATGACAAAGGGAACAACGTATGTTGTTATGCGGTCTGACCGATAAAGATCTTCGTAGAATTTGTAGGAACCAATATGGGCATCCAGGTTCCGCTATTGGTTATTGACCAAGAATAGTTCTCGGTCATGTATACATAGTTCTCGAACCCGTAGGGTCCGAACGCTTAAGGTGTCGATGACAGTTATATGATGAGTTTATGTGTTTTGGTGTACGAAGGAGTTCGAGTCCCGGATGAGATCGGGGACATGACGAGGAGTCTCGAAATGGTCGAGATGTAAAGATTCATATATTGGATGATATGTTTAGGCCAAGGGTCAAGCCCATGAGGCTTTAGGTCGGTGCAAAAGGAGTTTTATGGAGGCCGGGGCCAAACGCCGGAGACCTCGGCGTCGGCCTGGGCCGCACGCCGAGGCCAATGGCGTTCGGGCAGACGCCAAGGATTGTGGCGTTTGGTCCTGGAGTCCGAGTGGGACTCTTACCTTTCGGGCAAAACCGACTTTGAGGAGGCTTTTGCTCCAAGTTTCGACCCCGGGGCTCAACATATAATAGAGGGGCAGGGCTAGCACAAAAGACACAACAATTGATCCCTTGGATCTCTTAGCCGTGTGCGGTGCCCCCCTCCACCATATTCCACCTCGGTCATATCGTCGCGGAGTTTAGGCAAAGCCCTGCGCCGGTAGAGCATCATCATCGCCACCACGCCGTCGTCGATGTGAACTCATCCCCGACACTTTGCTGGATCAGAGTCCGGGGATCGCCATCGAGCTGAACGTGTGCTGAACTCGGAGGTGCCGTGACGCTCGGTACTTGGATCGGTCGGATCGTGAAGACGCACGACTACATCAACCGCGTTGTCATAACGCTTCCGCTTACGGTCTACGAGGGTACGTGGACAATACTCTCCCCTCTCGTTGCTATGCATCACCATGATCTTGCGTGTGCGTAGGAAAATTTTGAAATTACTACGTTCCCCAACACCATCTTCTAATCAAAAAAGCCAAAAACAAGCGCGTCCCAGACCGAAACTTGGTTCCCCCCCCCACCCGTCTGATTCGCCATTCGTACTCCGTGGCACCAAAACTACCTCTCCACCAGCATGAAACCCGGCGTCCTCCGTCCGCCACCCCATCCCACCCATCAACCGCCGCCCTCCTCCATCACACCGGAGCCGATACCCCGACATCGTCGTCCACCGCAACCTCAACCGCAATGCCCTCCACGGCTAGTAGTTGAAGCCGAGGCCGAGCCGTCCGTACCCGAGCCAGTTCAACCACGTCGTCCTGCGCCTGACCGCTGCCGCTCCAACATCGCCACCCTCCACCGCACCGGAGCTGTTCCTGCTACGCCATCCTTCGCCGCCTCGGATCTGCTTCCCCTCCGCCGACATACGGCCACGGCAACACAGTCAACAATTTGGCCATGGGTTCGTCCAAGCCTGCACCCTCCAGAACATCGGTTTCCCCGGTAAAAAGAAGAAGATCGCCGCGACATGTGGAGGTGGCCACACCGGCAACCGAAGAAGGTACTCCTCTTCCCTTATTCGTGCAAATCTTACGTCTTTGCTTGCATGGTATTCATCCCACAGAAGACACTAGTTGACCACTTCTTCTTGATACTAGATGTTCCTAGTAACTCGTGATGCACAAGGTTTCTCCTCATATACTATTTCACCTTAGCTAGAGGTCCGTCGCCTCTGAATTTCAATTTCCGCCGCTTGATTCCCAATTAACGGAAGCATTCCCGGCGTAATGTGCGCTAGTACGACTATTACACCGGGAAGCAGCTTTGGTGTTTATCTTAGGCGTCTGCGGCCAAAACTACCGGGCGCCCGATCTGGAGGTCGGACGGGATTAAAGGAATGGCTTGGGGGCGCTGCCAAGCACGGCGGTGGTGTGAGGTCGATGGGAAGGCGGGGCGGCGGAGGCACGGGTCTGGGCCGGTGGTCGCTGGCGGTTCGAGAAAGATCATCAACAGTGACTGGCGGGAGGTAGACGAAGGCCATCTGCCCGTTCCTTATAGATTGGGCGATTCATTAAAATAATCGACTGACCTATTTATTTTCAGTCAACTGTTATCTTAGATATGACCACATGAGCTGGTGTGCTGGAGGAGTACCTGCATTTCCTGTGCTCATATATTACAAAATCATACGGAGTAGAATCTTATTGTGTTTGCTATGCAATGTTGTAGAGCTATCATATGTCTCCTGTCATTTATTTTTCAGCCACCTGCTATCAGCTACTTTTATAGTGCACTAGTTCTGCACACACTTCATCCATACTCTCACTATTGTGTTTTTATGCAAGGGTATTTTAGAGTCTGCCGAAAGGGAAGCAAAAAAGAAAAGAGACAAGTCGTGCCAGCTTTCTACGCGGCTAGGCGCGACACATTACAGCGCTTTAAAGGGTGCAGTGTCTGCAGATGGAGACGGTAAACGTTGCTCTGGAGTTGATGACCTCGCTCACAATGAACCACCATCCCAGGTGCTTGCTTTAACTTCGTGGTGTCATATGTGGTTGCATGTTCCATATGGTGTCTAGCGTGTATTCAAAAGGCCGAAGTCGGTCTTTATTAAGATAAGGAAAGATATTTTTTACATGAACCACCATCCCGTGAGCACCAGAAGACAAATAGCTACTCGTGGCAATCGGCCGAGCTGCTGACAAGCCCAAAGAAAGACATGCATCACCTGGAAGCCAACTAAAAAGCCGCGATGGTGGCGAAGCAACACGCCTCCCACCAGGCTCTCAGGTCCTAGATGATCATGTTCACCACTCCAGCCGGATGTCTAGCTTGTATTGCTTCCAATTTGGTTAAATTGCATCTGCTTAGCTTACACATTATACCTTTGAATATGACATGCCTTTCTGCTTTTGGTACATACTAGTACATCTGTGTATTAACCATGTTCTTACATCAAACTGAAGTTCTTGTGTATCCCTCATCAACCACTTATGACGAGTGAGGGAGTCCTGGACTAGGGGGTGTCCGGATAGCCAAACTATCATCACCGCCGGACTCCAAGACTATGAAGATACAAGATTGAAGACTTCGTCCCGTGTCCGGATGGGACTTTCCTTGGCGTGGAAGGCAAGCTTGGCGTCTGAGATATGTAGATCTCCTACCATTGTAACCGACTGTGTGTAACCCTAACCTATCCGGTGTCTATATAAACCGGAGGGTTTTAGTCCGTAGGACGAACAACAATCATACCATAGGCTAGCTTCTAGGGTTTAGCCTCCTTGATCTCGTGGTAGATCTACTCTTGTACTACCCATATCATCAATATTAATCAAGCAGGAGTAGGGTTTTACCTCCATTGAGAGGGCCCGAACCTGGGTCAAACATCATGTCCCTTGTCTCCTGTTACCATCCGCCTAGACGCACGATTCGGGACCCCCTACCGAGATCCGCCGGTTTTGACACCGACATTGGTGCTTTCATTGAGAGTTCCTGCCCGATGGCTCCTTCGATCATCAACAACGACGCGGTCGAGGGTGAGACTTTTCTCCCTGGACAGATCTTCGTATTCGGCGGCTTTGCACTGCGGGCCAATTCGCTTGGCCATCTGGAGCAGATCGAAAGCTACGCCCCTGGCCATCAGGTCAGATTTGGAAGTTTGAACTTTACGGCCGATGTCCGTGGAGACTTGATCTTCGACGGATTCAAGCCGCAGCCAAGCATGCCGCACTGACTCGATGGGCATGATCTAGCTCTGCAGCCGAACAGTGCCCTGGAGGCCGCACCAGCATCCGCTCCGACCCTTGATCCGGAGCCGGATTCCCCGATCAAGGACGAGTGGTTGGACACCGCCTCGGGGGCTACAATCTCTACGGCGATTGAGCAGAACTCCATCCTTGTCCTTTGCGAAGACCTCGACTCCAGTGTGCCGGACTCCTCTCCGGACTCCAAACCCTCCGCGTCCCTGCCAATCGAATCCGATTGGGCGCCGGTCATGGAGTTCACTGCCGCGGACATCTTTCAGCACTCGCCCTTTGGCGACATCCTGAATTCACTAAAGTCTCTCTCTTTATCCGGAGAGCCCTGGCCGTACTACGGACAGGAAGGTTGGGATACGGACGACAAAGAAATTCAACGCCCACCCACCACCCACTTTATAGCCACTGTCGATGATTTAACCGACATGCTCGACTTCGACCAAGACATCGACGGTATGGACGACGATGCCGGAGACGACCAAGACCCAAATACCTACAAGGCACTGGAAGGCCACCTCGTCATATGACATATACATGGTGGACATCCCAAAACATGGGAACGGCGATGGAACAACGGAGGATGACCCCTCCAAGAAGCAACCAAAGCGCCGACGTCAGCGGCGCCGCTTAAATCCCACCAAAATAAAAATGGTGATTCCGGCACGGGAGATAATAACACCGGACGGTTGAAGACAACCCTCCAAAGAGGACTCAACAGAGGAGGAGGGAGAAGCAAGTCCGCACGACGGCGGGCAGAAAAGAGAGGTCGAGGACGATAATTATGCCTCCCTCCGAAGATGAGGCAAGCCTCGACGACGGCATTTAATTTGTCATGCCCGAGGATCCCGCCAATGAGCGTTTTCAAACGCAGGCTTATAGCCACGGCAAGCAGCCTCAAGAAAAGCAGCAACAGCTTAGAGCTGACCAAGACCTGCTAGCTGGCAGATGATGGATCAAGTCCTTGCAGCCGAAGAGTATGAACTCAACGCCCCTCAAAAGCTACCCCAAACGCAGGCCGTTGCCTTGATCGAGAGGAGGAAGCACCCAAGTCACCAACAAGACGACATGGCAGACCGGCCACCCCGTGGTCGCGACAGAGAAGCCTCTCGCCCTCCGCTCAAGCCACACCCCGACGCCGCTCAAAAAGTACCAAGGCACGGGAAAACACGCGGACTTGCGAGATATATTGGAGGATAAGGCAAAACATACAAGATCGATCTAGGATCGCGTGGGCGTAACAACGCTGGATGATTACCGTCGCGCGGATACAAAGAAACCGGCCGGGCCGACCACGATGAGACAAAGCTCATATGAGCTACGCCGTGATATAGCCCAATACAGAGGCGCCAAGACACCCACTATGCTTCACAGATGAAGTAATGGATCATCAAATCCCGAGGGCTTCAAACCCGAAAACATCGAATCATACGATGGTACCACAGATCCTGCGGTGCGGATCAAGGACTATCTCCTCCATATCCACATGGCCCGCGGTGATGATCTACATGCCATCAAATACCTCCCACTCAAGCTTAAAGGACCAGCTCGGCATTGGCTCAACAGCTTGCCAGCAGAATCAGTTGGTTGTTGGGAGGACCTGGAGGCCGCATTCCTTGATAACTTCCAGGGCACATATGTGCGACCACCACACGCCGATGACCTTAGCCACATAATTCAACAGCCAAAAGAATCAGCCAGACAATTCTGGACACGGTTCCTAACGAAGAAAAATCAAATCGTTGACTGTCCGGATGCAGAGGCCCTTGCAGCCTTCAAACATAACATCCGCGACGAGTGGCTTGCCCGGCACCTAGGACAGGAAAAGCAGAAATCCATGGCAGCCCTCACAACACTCATGACCCGCTTTTGTGCGGGAGAGGACAGCTGGCTAGCTCGAAGCAACAACTTGGCCAAACATCCGGATAGTTCGGATACCAAGGACAGCAATGGCAGGTCGCGTCGCAACAAGAACAAGCGCCGCATTAACGGCGATAATACTGAAGATACGGCCGTCAATGTCGGATTCAGAGGCTCTAAACCCGGTCAGCGGAAGAAGCCATTCAAAAGAAATACCCAGGGCCCGTCCAACTTGGACCGAATACTCGATCGCTTGTGCGGATACATGGCACCCCGAAACCAGCCAATCACACCAACAGGGATTGTTGGGTGTTCAAGCAAGCAGGCAAGTTAAGTGCCGAACTCAATGACAAGGGGCTACATAGCGATGACGAGGAAGAGCCCCGGCCGCCGAACGATAGAGGACAGAAGGGTTTTCCCACACAAGTGCGGACGGTGAACATGATGTACGCAAGCCACATACCCAAAAGGGAGCGGAAGCGTGCACTAAGGGACGTATATGCGATGGAGCCAGTCGCCCCAAAGTTCAACCCATGCTCTTCCTGCCCGATCACCTTCGATCGAAGGGACCACCCCACTAGCATTCGTCACGGCGGTTTCGCCGCATTGGTTCTTGACCCAATTATTGACGGATTTCACCTCACCAGAGTCCTGATGGACGGCGGTACCAGTCTGAACCTGCTTTATCAGGATACAGAGCGCAAAATGGGCATAGACCCCTCAAGGATTAAACCTACAAAGACGACCTTTAAAGGCGTCATACCGGGTGTAGAGGCCAATTGTACAGGCTCAGTTACACTCGAAGTGGTCTTCGGATCCCCGGATAACTTCCTTGGCGAAGAGTTAATCTTCGACATCGTCCCGCTCATGGCGGCTATCATGCATCGCTTTCGGACGAACCGCATTTGCAAAGTTCAATGCGGTGCCGCACCACGCATACCTCAAGCTCAAGATGCCAGCCCTCGAGGAGTAATCACGGTCAATGGAACACCGAACGCCTCTCCGAACGGAGGAGCACATGGCGGCCCTTCTGCGGCGAAGGCGCCAGCAGCCTCTCACAGCAATTCTCGAGTCTGGCCACTAAGCCGCCCGAGACACCGCTGCCGCTACCGAGTAACCTACAACAAGACCGCTGGCACGATTCAAGCACGCCAGAGCAATCCGCCCCAACCCCAGCCCTCGCGAAATTGCGAAGCGATTACTACGCGTACATAACTACGCTCTGGATATACCATGGGCATAAAGGGAGGGCACGACCACGACACGCCCGAACAGCTGCTCAACCGCACCAGGGGCTCCCGATTGTGTCATTCTTTTTCTTTTTTCCCTTTTCTTCCTTTTTCTTACTTTCAGGGCTCCGTTTTCCAGAAGTCCTGTCCGGCACTAGAATCGCCGAACTCACGATGCAACAGCCAGGGAAGCAGAAAGCTACGTCGAGTGTTCAGGTGGTCTCTATTACGAGCATTGTACATGTTTTACATACCAGCCCGCAGCTTACCCTAGAGGGGGACATGTTAGATAGTCCCATCCCTTGCTTATCGCACTATTTGTATCGTTCTGCTTTCATTGCAGTACCTTTTTGAATAAACAATACATAGCTTTTGCTTATTATTGCACTCCTTTCTTTATCTATACATATGTTCATTTCATGACATGTTGCACCCGTACACTTTGGTACGGCCAATACACCAGGGGCTTAAGTACCCCAAAATTATGGTGTGATAAGTCCGAACACTTTCACAAGTGCGGCACCCCGAACTTATAGCATTATATGAATCGGCTCGAATCATGTCTTGGGTCAATAGTTGGTTTGCCCGGCTCCCGTGTTTTGGTACCTTATGTTCTGTTATATCGGCTAAGGTAGCACCGGAGAACCATCGCGATTGTGCCCTCAGTTGAGCTGGGTCGAGCACCTCGGTGGAGAAAGCTAAAACTGACCGTCATGATAGGGCGAGAGCCGGTCGCTGTTCGAGAGGTTTTTTCGGGTCCCTAAAGACTTATGCCGCTTAGAGCGAGGAACCGGAATTGTCCAGCCAAAGGCGTGGATAGCGCCCCGTACTCAGTCTTCCGAATACTAGGGGCTTCGCCGAAATTTAAAATTATAGAATTCTATGGCTAAGTGATAGTGTTAAGGCATTATAAGTCCGGTTGCCTTGTTCGTTGTGTTGAGCGCCTCCCTAGATGGACCCAAAAATGGGAACAAGAGTGCTCAAGTTTATGCCGAACACCCCAGCACTCGTGGCATGGGGGCTGAAGCCAACGACTTGCCATCTCTCAAATTTGATAAACGGCCGCATGAAGGTAATATTTTAAATTAACAAGCGTTGCTTAGCGCATATGAACAAGTTTTCAGCGACAGGATAACAAATGCGAGTCTATTCAAAAATTACATCTTTGGAGCACTCATCCGCTATTCGGCGGGCACCCTTCAGGAGGCCCTCATAGTACATTTCGGGCGTGCGATGCTCCTTGCCCTTCGGTGGCCCGTCCTTCACAAGCTTCTCCGCATCCAGCTTGCCCCAGTGCACTTTAGCACGGGCAAGGGCCCGACGGACACCTTCAATGCAGACGGAGTGCTTGATGACTTCAATCTGTGGACATGCGTCCACCAGCCGCTGCACTAAGCCGAAATAGCTCCCAGGCATGGCTTCCAATGGCCACAGCCGAACTATAAGGCCCTTCATGGCCTGTTCGGTGACCTTGTGGAGCTCGACCAGCTGCTTCACTGGTCGCTCAGGGCACTGGATGTCCGGCCTCAAAGATACCGAGACCAGAACACCTTTTTCCGTCGAGCTCCCCTCCTTGGCGCGGTAGAATGCGGCAGCATCAGACACACTATGGGGCAAATCTGCGAATGCTCCTGGAGAGCTCCGAATCCGGGTAAGTGATAGGTAATTCACTTTCACATGCTTGCTTTGCATAAAGAATGCCTTACCCGCCGCTATCTTCTTTAGCGATTCTATTTCTTGGAGGGCTTTTTGGGCCTCGGCCTTAGCAGCTTTGGCGCTCTCAAGAGCCGAAGCAAGCTCGGACTCTCGGGTCTTCGAGTCACGCTCCAAACTCTCATGTTTTTCCACGAGAGCCTGGAGCTCTTGCCGCACCTCCGCCAGCTGCGCCTCCCCCTTCTCTCGCTCGGTGCGTTCCGCAGCCGCTTTGTTTTCGGCCACGGACACCGCCTCCTTCACGGTCGCCACCTCGTTCGTGACCCCTGCAGTACCCATGTTATTCCTCTTATTTTTTGCAACCAAAACCTTTTCTATAAGGTATTTCTTTAATAAGGTATTACTTACCATCCTTTTCATCGAGCTGCTTCTTGGCAAGGCCGAGCTCGTTCTCGGACCGCTCGAGGCTCTGCTTCAATGCAGTGACCTCCATGATCAGTGCGGCAGAGGTCAGCAGCGCAGCCTGCATTCCCATATTGCCATACTTATGTTAGACTCCTGCGTATATCTTTTTAGATCCTTAGTCCGGCTTTTCTTTCCGAACACCGAACTAAGCATCAGGGGCTACTGTCTATGCGGTAATATTTTTACATATTGTAAACTTACCTCAAAGCCTGTTAGAAGGCTGGTACAGGCTTCGGTCAGCCCGCTCTTAGCGGACTGAACTGTCCGTATCACCGCACTCATAACAGTGCGGTGCTCCACCTCGATGGAAGCGTTGTTAAGCGCCTCCCGTAAGCTATCCGGTGCTTCTGGTTGGACGGAGGACACCGGCTTCTTACCCTTCTTGCGAAGGGACCGCTTGCCGGACTCCGGAACCGCTGAAGGTTCCGGCATGGAGTCTGGACGAGGGTCGGGCTTAGAGCCCCTGGGGGTCTCGCCCCCCACGCGCATGGAGTCCAGGAGGTTGCCTTGCGGCGCCTCCTGCGCCACCTCCTCTTGACCAAGCCCCCCTTGGGGCCCCACCGCGGCATCGTCCATGGCGTGAGGTGAGGAGGCGGTCGGAAGTGAAGTACTCTCCATTTCGGCGAACTTCGGGGACCCGCTTGAAGCGGCGAACTTCGCCTTGGGCGGGCTGCATGATGGTTCGGTATTAGAGAACACTATGCAATGATAAAAAAGCGATGGGTATCCGGACACTTACGATCTCGCCAGGTGCTTGGCCCTTGTTGGCCAATCCTCCTCGTCGTTGTCGACGTTGGTGGAGAAGTCCGGAGGAAGGGTTCTTCCCTTCTTGGACCCTCCGCCTCCCGGTTGGGGCGGCCTTCCTTTCTCTCCTCCCCGGGGAGAAGCTTTTTTCCTCCTCCTCATCCTCGGGAGAAGATTCGCTTCAGAATCTGACAAAGACTCGGGCGCCGGAGCTCCTTCGAGTTCCCGTGGCCTCCTTCTGGCCTTCTTCTCCGGCACCACATGGTACCGGAGCCAGCAGCCAGATTAATCGGGCGTCCGCTGGGTCTTCCGCAAAGGAGCCGGACAGTTAATCTGTCCGGACGCCTTCAACCAGTCTGTCAAAGATTAGGGAGTTTTAGATCCCACATAGAGTCAATCTATGAAAAAGAGTCCCGTAAAGGGTAAATAACTTACCTCGCCGCTTGACGCCATGAGCTGTATACGCGATCTTTGTTAGCGGATGCGGGGCTTCGCACCCTTGAACAAAGCACCTTCCGGACATCTTCGTACGTAGTGTCGAAGAGCCGCTCAAGGTTCGGTCTGTGCGGATCGAACTCCCATAAATTGAAGGCCCGTTGTTGGCATGGGAGAATCCGGCGGATGAGCATCACCGGATTACGCCGACAAGCCCGAGATTCTTGTCCACCAGGTTTCGGACGCATGTTTGGAGTCCGGATAGCTCGTCCGAATTCCCCCACGTCAGGCCCGTCTCTTTCCATGACGAGAGCCGTGTGGAGAAGCCAGATCTAAATTCGGGGGCCGCCACCCATTTGGGGTCGCGTGGCTCGGTGATGTAGAACCACCCCGATTGCCACCCCTTTATTGTCTCCACAAAGGAGCCCTCGAGCCATAGGACTTTGGCCATCTTGCCAACCATGGCGCCTCCGACTCGGCTTGACGGCCGCCCACAACCTTCGGCCTGACATTGAAGGTCTTCACCATAGGCGAAGTGGGGCTGGATGCAGAGGAAGGCCTCGCACACTGACGATAAACGCCGAGATGTTGAGGATGAAATTGGGGCCAGGTCGTGGAAGTCCAGGCCGTAGTAGAACATGAGCCCCGGACAAATGGGTGAAGTGGAAAACCTAGTCCATGGAGGAAGTGGGGAGAAACACCACCCTCTCATGGGGCCTGGGGTTGGAATGAGCTGCCCGCGTGCCGGGCAGCCAGGCGCGATGTTGCTTTGGACAAGTATCCGGCCTCCCCGCAGTCTTGTGATGTGCCCCTCCATGACGGAGGAGGCCATCCACCCGCCTCCCGCCTCGGACATGGTTGGAGAAGGTTGAGGTGGGATGTGCGGACTTGGACGCTGGAGCTCGAAGTCTTGGAAATGGATGAGCAAAGGAGGAAGAAGGCGTGGGTGAAAAGGTGGATCCTTATCCCCTTATATGGACGGACGAAGTTATGCGTCCCCCGCCAGCCTGGTAAAACTCGCTTGTTTCCCAAGCGCCGTAATCAATGGCGCGGATGGGTTACCCACATCTGTATTGATGGGAATCCCGGAATAAGGGAGCACGATCTATGCTTTCATAAGACGTGCCAGGGAAACCGCCTCGCTAAACGCGCTGAGGTGGAACAGTAAAAAACAATTCATATAAAGGCCTGGCCGTGGTGTGATGTCATGCCACGGAATACGTCAGCAGATCTGTGCAAAAGTTATTCTCTCTACGGTGGTATGTGGAACTTGTTTTGCAGAGCCGGACACTATCCTTGTGCTCAAAACCTTCTATGAAGTATTCGGAGGAGGAACCCGCCTTGCAATGCCGAAGACAATATGCGCCGGACTCGTCGTCATTGAAGCCTGGTTCAGGGGGCTACCGAGGAGTCTGGACTAGGGGGTGTCCGGATAGCGAACTATCATCACGCCGGACTCCAAGACTATGAAGATACAAGATTGAAGACTTCGCCCGTGTCCGGATGGGACTTTCCTTGGCGTGGAAGGCAAGCTTGGCGATACGGATATGTAGATCTCCTACCATTGTAACCGCCTGTAACCCTAACCTATCCGGTGTCTATATAAACCGAAGGGTTTTAGTCCGTGGGACGAACAACAATCATACCATAGGCTAGCTTCTAGGGTTTAGCCTCCTTGATCTCGTGGTAGATCTACTCTTGTACTACCCATATCATCAATATTAATCAAGCAGGAGTAGGGTATTACCTCCATCGAGAGGGCCCGAACCTGGGTAAAAACATCGTGTCCCTTGTCTCCTGTTACCATCCGCCTAGACGCACAGTTCGGGACCCCCTACCCGAGATCCGCCGGTTTTGACACCGACAACGAGGCAGGAAGGCAAGGGGACTACTCCTCATTTAAAGAATGCAGCGTCAGCCTCCCGACATGATTCTCAAGAAACAGAAATGCTAGATGAAGATAGTGAACGTAGCTCTGTAGTTGATTACAGCATTTCCTCTACACTAGCATCGCAGGTGCTTGCTCTAACTTGGCAGCGTGATATGTGGTTGCATGTTGCGTATGGTGTCTAGATTGTAATTCTTCCAATCTGGTTAAACTGCATGTGCTAGTCTGCTTAGCTTATACTCATGTAAATGTGACATTATACCTGTTAATGTGACATGCCTTCCTGTATTTAGTACACAGTACATCTGTCTATTAAGCATGTCCTTACATAAAACTATTGTTTTTTTTTTGTATCCCGCATCAACCAATATGACGAGACACCTTTAGTATATGCAGTGCGATATTAGTTGCATCTTTCATATGATTTATAGCATGTGCTGCTTCTAATTTGTTGAAATTCCATTTATGATAGGACGCTTTTAACTTGGCAGAGTCATATTGGATGCATCTTTCATGTGGTGTCTAGCTTGCATTGCTTCTTATGCTGGAATGGTTTATGCTTAGTTTACAAAAACAGCTGTGAACATGCCATGCCGTCCTATTTTTCGTACATATTCCATCCTGGTATCATGTGTTTGCCTTACATCAAAGTAGTGATTGTCAGTATCATGCATGAATGAGTTCTGAAGAGAGAATTTTATTGCTTTTTCTTGTCGGTTTTACTTGACAATTCAAAATCAATAAAGCGGAAGGAAGTTAGCAAGGCATCGGATAAAGGTGCTCCTTCCAAACGGAGGGCCTCTACAATTTCTACTCCTCCACACCCCCAAGATGATTTCCAAGACAACACATGCATAGACACTCAACAAAGTTGTGTTTATGATGAGCATGTCTCCCTTGTGCAGCATCACTGGTGCTCCCTCTAACTTGGCACTGTTATATGTGGTTGCATGTTATGTGTGATGTCTAGCTTGTATGCTTCTAATTTTGTTGAATTTCATCTGCTTACTTTACACATTATACTTGACTAAGATACGTGTTCCTGTTTCTAGAACAAATAATATATGTCTATCACACCATGTTCTTACATCAAATTACTAATGTTGTGTAACCTGCAACAATCGCTTATCATAAGACACATTTGACTTCGGAGTGTGATATATGTTACATCTCACATTTTTTCTAGCTTGTACTACTAATTTGTTGAAATGGCACTTATGACGAGACAGCTTGAACTTGGTAGAGTGATATTCGTTGCATCTTTCATATGGTGTCTAGATTTCATTGCTTCTAATTTGTTGAAATGCCTTCTCCTTAGTTTACACATCATAAGCTGTGAATATGCACTGGCACTAATGACGAGAGACCTCTAACATGGTAGTGTGATGTTGTTTGCATCTTGCATATGATTTAATTCTTGTACTGCTTCACATTTATTTAAACGCCATTTATGCTGAGACACTGTTAACTTGGCAGAGCGATATTTGTAGCATCTTTCATATGGTGTCTATCTTCCATTGCATTGCTTCTAATTTGGTGAAATGTCTTCTTCTTAGTTTACACATCATAGTTCTGGTTATCTCTTCCGTCCTGGTTTTCATACATATTACATCCTGGTTTTCATACATATTACATCCTCCTATCATGTGGTTGTCTAACATCAAAGTTCAGTCCGCCTGCATCACGCATCAATTTGTTCTGAAGAACTAATTTGTTATTCGTTTTTCCTGTCGGCTTGACTTAACATGGCACAGAGAAAGAGGAAGAAACACATAATGGCAGGGAATGAGAAGCGGATGAATCCTGCAGATTCTGCTGGTACTGATGGTGCAATAGAAGGTGAAAGTCCTGCGGAAAATTCTACAAACACGGCATCCCATGCTACACGAGCTGCAAAAAAAGCCAAATAGAAACAAATAGCTGCCACCAAACAAGCAGAGACAGCCCTAATTCTTGCAACACCTACCACAGTACTACCAGCTGCACGACATACTAAAGGCCAACCGAGCTAGCAAGACGTTCCCAAGCTCCCTTGCCACCGACACTACTTCCCAAGCACTCTTGACACAAGACGAGTTGGCAATATCAGATGAACCTTGTGAGCTTCAACAGCAAGAAGGTAGTTCTTGGAGTCAAGTTACTGCTTGCATGCTTCTTTATATGTAGTCTCACAGTTTGATGTACACTAACACTTCCTATGTTCGTTGTTGGACTAGCACCTAGGCGCAAGAGGAAACAAACATCAGGGATAATGCTCAATAGGTTAACTAAATCTAGAAGAGGAAGAATGGAGATCTGTTTTGAGGCAGGTTTAAAAAGGCCACGTGATGCTACAGAGTAAGCCAAGTTAGTATCATAGGCAGCGGTTGCCGTTAGGTGTCATGTACGTATCCTCCCAACATGGATTCAGTACAGGAATGACAAAGACGAAACCCAGTTCAACACCTTCCTCGACCATTTATCTGTAAGTATGGTTATGTATGGAAAGTAGTAATATCGTCTTGCTCTGTCCCATACTTTCTAGGTTGCTGATAATGAGACTCCCATAATTTTCAACAGATGAGGTTCAAGTTGGATAACCAAGATGTCGCAACTGCACAAGCTTGCACCCATGTTTTCAAGTCCGCTCATGACAAGATCGGTATAACTTGTGGAAAACTCACTTTGAAGGCAAGGCTAACAATGAACTTTCCCAAACATCTCCAGTGGAAAATATATCGTATGAAGACTGGAGGGGCATTGTTAAACACTGGTCTGATCCGAAGTATCAGTTATATTATATATATGTGATCAGATCACATGTTGAAGTCTTATTGACGCATGTGCCACACAAATCTATCTTCTTGTAGGTGAACTGTTCAAAGAACAAGGCCAACCGTACGAAAGTGAAATTCCAACAGCATTTACATGTTCTCGTAGCTATATTGCACATAATCGCGAGGCTCTTGTAATTAGCTGCTGTTTCACTCTTTTCGCTGTACCATATTATCGTATCTATATTGACTTGTTCGAAATGCAGAGGAAAGCCCGCAAGGACCAAAAAGTACCTGAACCAAATGTTGTGGAAATCTTCAAGGACTGTCACACCAGCAAGAAGAAGGGCATGACTACACCAATCAAAGCCGCTGTTGTAAGTCCTTAATCCTCATGCCTTTTAACTACTACTTACTCTGACTTGTGCCTTGAATTGCATGGTTTGCAGCCAATGTCTATTACTCTTTTCAATTTTATACACAATTGCCTTTAGCGTATCATTGCACCTTATAAGGTTTAAAAGGGAGGAGTGATGTTCCTTTGATCTTGACCCATAATCTAGTTCCGTCTTTGGACTTGCCCACACAACGTTACAATTGCTGTTTGTCTGTTTCTCGGTTGTTTTGTGATATGAATGATGTCATACTATGCTTACCGTATTATAAACTTCGTCTCTTTATCCTTAGCCCTCAATACAATGTGAAGAAATAGACAATACATTAGCGATGGTACATGGTCATATGTTTGGAACCTGGTTTTATTATGTACTTTGCAATAAAATACAACTAATATTTTACATGGGTTCACCAGAATAAGTTCTGTATATAGACCAAAGCTATTTTGTTTTGTTTTGCTGCCTCCTTAATATCTTCTGTTCCGGTACTACTAATGTAAAACCTCAACTTTTCAGCGAGCTATGGAAAAAATGGTGGAACCGCCACCTTCTGAAGGTGGCGAGGCAACTATAACCGTAATGTCGCCTTCTGCCGCAGTGGGTCAAGACTGTCCACTAACAGTGCCAAAAGCACGTTCCTACGTAATATTGGGTTGGTTGTTAAGGCAATATCGTCCAAACTGCCTCATGATCAAGATATGCAAGCTCAAAGCAATGATGTATCTGCGCTCCAGACACAAGTCCATTCCCTAACAAAGGCCCTTTGTGAAACAAGGAGAAACATTGCTCAATGTCATCAAGATATGCATGGTTTTGAAACCAGACTATCAGACATTTGCTATGTTGTTCATGAGCCTAGGGGAAATGAAGGCGAGGGTTATGGTGCTCCATCGGACAATACAACATAAAAACGTAATGTCCAGGTCAAATGAACCGAGCTTCAACTTCCGTGGTGCATTTATCTCGCTAGACTGTTAAGTTTTATGCCAACCTTCCTTTTGCTATATAGTTGTAATTTGTTTTGGTGCGATACAAAATTTATTCTTAACGTGCAGCCACCGCTGAAGAAAACAAAGAAGCCATTTTTGTATAGTGTAGGGTGTTCCCTATATTTGCACTGGTGGCGATCTTTGATGCCGAGTGGATGTAATATGTGCAACCGCCTTAATAGCCTAGCGTTAGTTTTGGCCTTATTTATTTCATATTTTTCTTTTTCCCTGGTTTGCTAGTGGCCGCAACTACCCATGGGCCATATACGGGCCGTAGGATCCATGGGTCTCCTACGGGCCATCGATAAATGGGCCTGTAATCGGTGGGCCTCGGTCCGTCGATAAATGGGCCTGTAATCGGTGGGCCTCGGACCGTCAGATAAATGGGTCTACATGGGCCGTAATCGAGCGTATTTGGTATCGGCCCAGCACGGTAACGGGCCGTTAATGGTCGAGGGACTGCAAAAGCTTAATTACATCACTGTGCATAACGGGTCGTTAATGGGCCAGAATATAGGACGGGCTGGCCAGAAATGGGCCGACTCTTGCCATGGGCCGAATTTGGCCCATTAGGGTAACAGGCCAGTAACGGGCCGACTCTTGCCATGGGCCGAATTTGGCCCATTTGGGGAACATGCCAGTAACGGGCCGACTCTTGCCATGGGCCGAATTTGGCCCATTAGAGGAACAGCCAAGAACGGGCCTAAGTAATCGAGGGCCGAAAAGGAGCCCAAGAACGTATGGGCCGTCAATAGTCCGAAAGCTAACACGGGCTGGAAACGGCCCATGTAAATCACGGGCCGTTAACGGGTACAACGAAAATTAATGTTCATTATGGGCTAGAGTCACCGTGGGCCTGTAAAGGGCCGAAAGATACGAAGGCCTCATATGGGCCGAAAGACGTCGTAGGCCATACATGGGCCGAAAGACGTCGTAGGCCATACATGGGCCGAAAGACGTCGTAGGCCATACATGGGCCGAAAGTGAAATGGGCTGGGCTGGTGTTATATTCGACGGCCCACATGACGTTGTTGGGCCGACTTCCTTTAGTGCCTAACGGGTCGTGAGTTAACGGACCGTAAAATGGGCTATTTGCGAAGAGACCGTTAACAGGCTTCTCATGGGCCAGCCCGTTAACGTTTGACCAAGTCAAACGGGCCGGCTTTGTAAGCTAAATGGGCCAGTGGTGGGCCGTGGCACGTGTCGACATATCATAGGCGCCTATCTGATCCACTGACGAGCTGATACGTGTTTCGTCCGGCCAATAAGAATTTTACACGTGGAAATTTCCCATTGGTCGGGGCTGTTAACGGGTTATCGGATCCAAAACCCGACCCGATAGCTTAACGGCGTTCGCTACGGTGGATGCCACGTGTCGGTCACCCTTGATGAAAGCACTTCGCGTGACGCGCGATTTATCGTCATGGAAGTGGACACTTTCATGATGATAATTTTCGTAATGTCATGGAACACTTCTACGACAGCACAGTATGACTATCTTGATTCTGTCATAAATTTGTCATGGATGTACATGCATGACAAAAAACGCGACCTACTGTGACAAACACGTATCATCACGGAAGTATATTTTTTTTTGTAGTGCATATATTTGAGTAAAAAAGCAAAATACTAGTTTCCAACTCAGCGAAACTCCTTCCCTTCATGGTTACCTCCAAGCTTGCCACCAAAATATTTCATGATCAGCAAAGCACGCCTCGAGAGATTCTACAATCTAGTATAATAAATAGTACTATAATGCATTCATAACGAACTTTAACGAACAGTCCATGAAAAGTAACATGCCATATATAGCAACAGGTTAAGTGTGTAGCAGATATATTAGTTTCTACCTGGATGGCATGCTGCTTTGTTTTAACAGCACAACCAAAAATATCTCCCATCAAGGTAGACATGTACTGTAATTTGTAACGTGTTTGTGCTGGTGTGCGTTAGTGAAAAACACATTAAAAACTGGGTTTGCTGTAAGTGATTTTTTGGCATGTGAACCGTGTTGACAAGATGCATCGACTAATGCTTATATTTGGCATGCATTGGCATGGGATACTTAGAAAGAGTGAGGTAAAGTGTTCAAACTGTATTAAAAAGGAAAGGAAAAAAGGAAACAGTGCCCTGGCTATAATGGATCTTATGAGGCTAATTCAAATCAAATAGCTTCTGAGAACAAGTTGCATTACTAGCTTTCTTGGTGCCCAACATACGGGTCACATCAACACCATACACACTGATGTAAATTACTCCTGTATACACATACGCAATACAAAACAATCAACACCAGGCCCAGCGAGCCTTGTTCTTACAAACACGAAAACACTGTATCACAACTGTTCAGGGGCGGCCCAGGAATTGAGGACTGTGTATTCAAAATTTGAAAACTTTTTATTGGAAGCATACAGCCTTCCTTTTAGCGCGTATAACCGATTATAGTAGCATATTGTAGTAGTTCTAAACTATATAAAAGATATCACATAATATATTATATTAGTAAAAGTTGATCATAACTTGGTATTGTTCAACATCTAGAAGTAAAAAGTTGTTGAACATATGGTGGCAAAATCTAAGATATACAGAGGATGGAAAATAGCAAATGATAAGAAACCTTACAAATTACAAGATAACTTTTGCGATCCTTGATGCTTTGAAAATGAGTGATGATGTCCTCATCCTTAACTTGCAACAAGAATTCCCTTTCAATGAATGTGACCAAGCAATCATCTAAGTATTTTTGTCCCATCTTGTTTCTTAGCTTGTTTTTAATATAGTTCATGTTTTACACCTGAAAAAAAAAAAGAATTGCTCAAGTTTGAGAGTACTAATAGTTATAAATAATGCTCACTGTAAAAAATTCATAATTTATGAACATTCCCACATTACAAATTCAAATGGAAAATTGCAAATTCTCATGTCTAATCAATTCATAATTAACTGCAAACAAGTCTCTAGTTTCACTACAGTTAAATAGAAAGAAGTACAGGACTAAATTCAGAGCAAGTAGTACATGTTAATGGAAGGTGCACAAGTCAGGTAGTACATGTTAGTGGAAGCTGCACAAGTAGTACTGTAGCCCGCTGGACAATATGAGAACAAAACCCGAGCCCCTGCCTGCCTGCCTGCCTGAATTCAGTTCGACAGTGGTAAATAAATTCAGTTAGAACACTTCGACTATGAATCGGCACGAGAAGAGAGCCAGAATTTTGGGGTGAAAGGATTACTGGATTAGTACATATAATTAGCATTCGGGTTGTGGTTTTGAAATTGAATCGATTCCTGCAATCCTACTGCCCGCCACCTACTGTAGAGATCAGAAAATTCAGAACCAAAAGGGGGCCAAGGGATCAGGGTTCAGGGATGGATCGTCATGCGCGTCCGCGCCGCAGCCGCCGCCACACATACCTGCGATCGATCGCCGATCAGGCGACGGAAGCTGTGGGCCCTGGCCGCCGTGAGGTGTTGATCAGGCGGTTGGCGGCTCGGGTCGACTGGGGTGAGCAGAGAACTCGAGAACAGGGGAACTGGGCGGCGCTGCCGGTTCGTGTCCTCTGATCGATGGAATTTTTTCTGGGCGAGATGGATGGGTGCATGCTGCAGCGAATTGGGCCAATGGGGCATGGTGATTAGGGGAAATAGACGATGGGTTGCCTCTGTTTTGGGGCTGCATTGCTTAACTATCACATTTTGGAGTATCAGTATCGTTTTTTCTTATTCAACACATTATATATACCATATATACCTAGTTTTTTGACAAAAAATAATGGGTATTCAAGTGAATACCCTTGAATTGAGGTGGGCCCGCCCCTGCAAGTGTTGACTAAATTCCAGCGTCACATTCTTAATTTCCGCAGGGAACAGCCACACGATTGATTGATGTTACACCAACCGAATCCCAGACTCAGACGACTATAGCATCAAAGGAAGAACAACAACAGTCTAAAATAGACACCAGCCATGAGCTCCGAGCCTCTGACAAGTGAGTCAACTGTAGATTAAGATCATGCCTTCTTGTAGGCGAGGCGAACACATCCGCACGCGTAAGTCCATGCTATCGAAATTACAACCGCTTTGAGGATGTTCATCTGACTATGACTCCATCGATCGACTCTGTGCAAACAAGGCAGAAATTAGTCAGGTGATGCAGGACTTTCAGCTCAGACTGTACAGATTCACTAGTTCATATATATACGAGCAAAAAGGGACAGGTCACAGTGGAGCTACCATAGTGTAGAGCACCACAAGCAGAAGCACGGCATCATTTGTGTTCCCGTGGTAACATTGATCTCAACTGAACTTGAAATTTTGTAACTGCAAACACTAAACTTTTATTCATTTAGCGCTATAACTTTCACAGTGAAAGTTGGATCAATGGCCAGATAGAGGCATGTATAAATTTGAAATAAAAGTTTTCCTAAATAACGGATAGCTGTTTTTCAATCGTTGCACAGTCAAAATTTTGTCCGTTGGATTTGGTGGCACACACTTGAACTATGTTAGTTTGTCCTTCTGTAGTTTTTTCGATCAGACTTTGTTGGCTGTGTGTTGGCCCTATGTGTGTGGCTGGAGACTCTGTTTGGTGCGTTAGGGCGTGGAACTTGTCTTTTGTTGCTACTGGTACTTTGTGAACTATGTTAGTTTGGTTTTCAGTAATGAAAATCGGAAGGGGAGAAAGCCCTTCTTTGATAAAAAAAAACACTTGAAAAAACTGACCCGATTTTCAGAGGTGCCCCCCCCCCCCCCCCTCCCCCACCCCCTTTGCATTTCGTCTTCGTCAAAATCCACGAGGGGTCGACCTGCTGGTAGGGGAAAAGAGGAAGATGGGGCGAGACGGATGGGAGCGGCCGGCACCGGCGTAGGAGATTAGTAGTCTCCACACCCGATTTCATCTTTTTTTTTTGTTAGTAAGTGATGGCGCTGTTGTCTTGATTTCGTGCATGGGAGCTCCATGGTCGGGGGATTTGTGATATGTGGGTTCATCAGTGTGCAACTTCGCTTCATCTGGATTGGCAGAGGGATGGTATGATTGATTGCCTTCTCATGTGTGTGTGGAGAGAGCATGTGGTGAGTAATAGACAGGGGATTTTTCCAACCGATTTGCTCGCAGGGTTTTCAAAAGAAGAAGAAAAATCAAGCGTCACTTGTCATTTGCTTACCTGCATCATGTTAATTGTCGTTGTGATTACGTTTTCCATTTTTTATGGACACCTCTGACCACAATCCATTTTCGAGAGCTAAATTGAAAGTAAAACTCCACTAATAGTAATTTCTGTATCCACATTCATCTTTTTGGTCAATTCAGTACCAGAACCACTGCATTTTGTAAACTATAATTATGCTACATGTGGCTAGTTAGGAACTGGCCTTCTAGTACTTCAAAATCTTGTCATACTGTTCCATGCAAGTAAATTCTTCAGAGCTGCAGGTGAATTGTTTTTCCTTTCAAAGGTTTTTTATTGTGTAAGTATATTAAGTTCTAGGTCTGTCTCATTCCCATTATCTATTTCACTCTCTTCTCTTTGTATATATTCACCAATCTTTTCTATATGTCTGTTCGCAACCCAAGTCTGAATCAATGGTTGTGTATATACATGGTGGCGCCATCCATTCATTTAGATCAGATGATCTGATGAGTCCGGCGATAGTGCTCTGCTCATTTAATATATCAATCACTCTATGCTCTTGCAAAGTCGGAGCAATGTATTAAGGCTTATTCCCGGTCTCTCGAGTACTACTAGATTAGTACCAGTGGTATTCCCAGTTGCCCATGATCTATCTATCAAGCTGTGGAGCCTGGGATAAGGATTGATTCGTCACACCATTAACAAAACAAAGCATCCCCTTTCATTGAGAGATATTCCGTCCCATAATATAAGAGCGTTTGTGACACTATACTAGTGTAAAAAATGCTTTTATATTATGGGACGGAGGGAGTAATTAATCTACTAATCCATATTACAAATAAATTAACCATCCAGCAGTCCATGCCAAAACCACACGCGATGGGATGGGAATAGTACCCACCCATCACATACTAAATCTTTCTTTAATTCCTAATTGCTGCATGTGCATATCTAGTAATTGCATTAGTTAACTTAGGCTTTTTTCGTACGAGTCACGTCAACACCATGCATTCAGGTATACTAATCCTGCATACCATTTTCCATAGACAAAACAGGGATAAGGCCGGCTAATATAACCAGGCCCTAGCAGAGACCAGTCACACAAGTGACGGCAATCCTCTCACTGTCACAGCCAAAACAAGCTTCTGAAAACTGTACCATGTTTTGCACCCTCATCTTACAAACACTGTATCACAAACTTTTGTTTAAATTCCAGAACCACACTCTTAATTTCGATCAATGTTACACCATCCGAATCCCAGGTCCAGACAACAATAACATGTGCAACAACAACAACAACAACAACAACAACAACAACAACAACAACAACAACAACACAGTCTACATAGACATGAGCAAGCCAACTATAGATTAAAATCGTCTTCTTCTAGGCAAGGTGACCACATCCGCACGCGCCAAAGTCCACGCAGCCAAGATGCAACCGCTTCGAGTTCTGACGACGAGGGTGTTCATCTGACAATGACTCTGATTCATCGACTCTGTGCAACACAAGGCAGGGGTTAGTCAGGCGATGCAAAACAACTTTCAGCTCAGATTGTACACATTCAGTAGTAGTTTAAAAAACACAAGCTAAATGGGACATATTACAGTGGGGGCTATACTGTATGTACAGAGTATCACAGGCAGAAGCAGAACAGCATTTGTGTCCCATTGGTAATATTGATCTCAGCTGGATTTGAAATTTTGTAACCGTAAACACTCAACTTTTATGTGTTTAGCGCCATAACTTGCGCAATGCACGCTGAATCAATAGCCAGGTAGAGGCATGTATGAGCTTAACATAATAGTTCTCCTAAACAACAGCTGGCTGTTTTACAATCAGTGCACAGTCAAGTATAGAACTCCACTGAGTTTGCATGCATCACTCTGATGCAAAGGCCGGGGGTAATCCTCCTTAATAAATATATAACTCCACTAATAGTAATTTTTGTATCCAGTTTCATCCTTTCGGTCAATTCTGTACCAGGCTTACTACATTGTGCAGACAATAATTATGCTACATGGGCGGTTAGGAACTGGCCTTCTGGAACGTCAGTGGCCTTAATTGTACGGCCAAGCGCATTGTTGCTCTATAATCTCAGCTGTTTCACAGAACATTGTCTGCCTCCAGGAAACTAAGCAGGATTCCTTGTCCGTTGCCCCTTGTCATCGAGACACTTGGTCCTTGCTTTGTGGATTTTTCCTTTCTCCTGGCCATTGGCACCCGCGGTGGCATTCTCCTTGCATGGAACCGCAGCAGGTCTCCATCTCTAGTCCGTACGTTGGCCAGCACCACATCATGGCCCTTGACTCCTCCACCTCCGGCGCGCACCCCTGGTGGACCACCGACGCGTATGGACCGCAGGAGGACGACGAGAAGATCCTGTTCCTTGAAGACTTGAAGGATACGTGCGCGTCTTGTGCTGGCCCTGGCTCCTAGGGGGTGACTTCAACCTTGTCTCATTGTCGGAGGACAAGGGTAATAGGCGTATCAATCGCCGCACATCAAGCCGTTTCCGTCGTTTCATTGCTGATGTGGAGATGTGGGACGTGTACATGCATGGACTTCGTTATACTTTGTCCAATGAGCGGGGCTCTATCATGCTGGTTCGCAATGACCGGTTCCTGTGCATCTCTGAATGGGAGCTCTCGCAGCCGCATTGCCTTCTTCCGTGCCTTGCCTCGACAGTCTCTGATCACTACCGGTTGTTTCTTGACTGCTCGCCGCGTCACGCTGGCCCAAAACTGTTCCACTTCGAGAGTTTTTGTATCAAGCTCGATGGCTCTCAGGACACGATGGCGGATGCGTGGGGCCTTGTTCATGAACCAGATCCGTATCAGCGCGTCTACCTACGCCTCAAGCACATGGCTCGCCGCCTCCACAGCTGGGTGGCGCATACCTTCGGCCATGTATCGTTGCAGCTCATGATTGTGCGGGAATTGACTGCCCGGCTTGATGCAACTCAAGACTTTAGAGCCCTATATCCCCCTCAGAGTCCTGGCTACGCTGCAATCTCAAGCGTGCTTACCTGGCCTGGCTTCTCTTGAGAGGTCCATTGCTCACGAGCGTGCATGTTTCTTTTGGATCAAGGAGAGCGATACCAACACCGCGTTTCTCAAGATCCATGCGGCTCACAGGCAACAGAAAAACCTCATCTTCTCCCTGCGGCACGAGAACACCACGATCTATGATGAGCCGAGCATGGCCGAAGCGGCATTCCACCACTTCTCCTCGCTCATTGGCACCTCCAGCCCGTGCCAGTTCCCCATCGACCTCGACCAGATTGATGACCGCTCCTTCGATCTGTCCGATCTTGAGGACCCGTTCACGAGGACGAGATTTAGCAGGCTGTGAAA
This sequence comes from Aegilops bicornis, assembly GCA_021605145.1. NCBI lineage: Eukaryota > Viridiplantae > Streptophyta > Magnoliopsida > Poales > Poaceae > Aegilops > Aegilops bicornis. The sequence continues at coordinate 822,690,144 of CM038675.1, forward strand.
GCGCTCCCTCGCGGCAAGTCACCGGGCCCTGATGGGTTCACCTTGGAGTTCCTTGTGGCATGCTGGGATACTATCAAGGCTGACATATGTGCCGTGTTCGACAAGTTCTACTCGCTCAACAGGCGCAGCCTCATCATGTTCCTTCCGAAGAAGCAAGATGCCTCCGCCCTCTCTTACTACCGGCCAATAAGCTTGATCCACCTCATCGCCAAGCTCATTGCCAAGGTTTTATCGCTCCGCGTCTTGGTCAGCTCCGTGTGCACAACTTCATGCTGGTCCAGCAGACAACCCGCTAGTTGCACAATCTCCGAGTCCCCAGAGTTTTCCTCAAGATCGACATCGTGGACGCTTTCGACACGATCTCCTGGCCATTCATCATAGACGTACGCCACCTGGGCTTCGGGACACGCTGGATTGACTGGATCTTCATTCTTCTCTCCGCCTCCAGCACGCGTGTCCTCATCAACGGATCTCCTGGACCGTCGATCGCCCATGCTTGCGGACTATGCCAGGGAGACCCCATCTCACCCATGCTCTTCATGATGGCCATCGACGCTCTGACCTCGCTCCTCCTGCATGCTCATCACCGTGGACTGCTTCAGCGCCTGACCGCTCGCCATGCCCCCTCGAGCACATCCCTCTACACCGACGATGTCGTTGTATTCTATCATCCTTCGACCCAAGATCTGCGGGTCATCCGCGAGCTGTTACGTGTCTTGGGCGAGGCGCCCGGGCTTTGCACTAACTTCGCTAAGTGCTCGGCCACGCCCATCCGGTGCAATGACCCTCCGCTAGCCACGATCAACTACGAGCTCGTCTGTGTCGTCGTCTACTTCCCCACCACCTACCTTAGAATCCCACTCTCGGTGAGGAAACCCTCCGCGACGTCGCTCCAGTCTATCGTCGAGAAGCTTTCCACCTGGAGAGTGGCGCTTCTCTCCCATGGCGGCGCCTTGCTCTGGTTCGCCACGTGTTATGCGCGATCCCGCCCCACATCATGGTGGTCATTGCTCTTTGGCTGCCGGTGCTCAAGCAGGTAAACCGCATTATTCATGGGTTCCTCTGGAACGGCTAGAAGGAGACCCACAGTGGCCACGGTCCCTTCCATTGGCAGTGTGTCTGCCGCCACCTTGAGTTGGGTGGCCTCGGCATCCCAGACCTTCACCGCCAGGGGATCTCGCTTCGTGTTCGTTGGTTGCGATTGCAACGAACGGACCCCACCAGACCTTGGGCGCATCTTCACCTCCCTAGTGACCCAGACGCCTCCTCCATCTTCCGTGCATCCACGTCCTGGTCCGTCGGGCGATCGATGACCTATCGCTTTTGGACGGATCCTTGGATCAATGGCAAGGCCATCTCCGAGTTGGCTCCATCCCTCCTTCCACTAGTGCCTCGTCGTCGGCATAAACGCACGGTGGAGGAAGGGCTTCATGGCCGCAGATGGGCGGCCGACCTCCATGGCGCCTTGACGCCAGGCACTGGCAGAGCTTAAGCAAGGCTGAATGGGCCATGGCCCGCCCAGCTCTGGACCTTCACCTCACATTTATAGCCAGACCATCCAGCCCGCCCACCCATCTAGTAACAATCCCTTACAGCCAATCCCACCCAGCCCGCCCAGCTTCTTGGAACAAGCTCCGCCACTGACGCCAGGGGATATGACCGAGTATGTGCAACTTTGGAGGTTACTCAGACCCATCTCCCTCTCCAGTTCTCCAGACCGCCTGGTCTGGCGTTGGACCACTGACGCCAAGTACTACGCCAGGTCCTGCTATCGAATTATGTTTGCCGGATCTACTTCAGCCCCCCACTGGTGCCTCATGCGGAGAAGCTGGGTACCTCTTCGTGTAAAGATGTTCACTTGGCTTGCCGACCTCGATCATTGCTGGACCGGTGTGTTGTGACCAGGCAGAGGAGACTATGCAACATATCATCATGGGCTGCCCCTTCTCTCGGTAAATTTGGCACGATGTGTTAGCCTGCGCGCGCTACCAACCCCCACCTTCTGGCAATGAGGAGTTCCTTCCGTGGTGCATGTCGGCAATCTCCGGATCACCCACTGACCACCGCAAGGGCCTAGCCACGTTGGCTCTTCTCATGGCTTGGTCCATCTGGAGGCAGCGCAATCGGTGCGTTTTCAACGACGAGAATTCCCTATCTCGCGACTTTTCGTGTCTATCAGGACGAGGCTAAATCATGGGCTAGGGTGGACGCGCACGGACTCAACACGTTACTAGCATAGGGTCCTAATCTTGTACTCGGGCTGAGCAACCCGTCACGAATGATCTGCAACTCTGTCTTGCCTCTTGCGCACAAGACATTGAGTTCGCACCCCCGTCTCTTTTGTACCCTCTCTTCCTATCAATGAAAAGATACGCACTCTAGCGTATTCACGAAAAAAAGTACTTCAAAATCTTGGCATACTGTCCTATGCAACTGCAGGTGAGTTATTTATCGTTTCAAGTGCTTAGGCGTATTAAATTTTAGCCGTGTCGTTTTCATTCCCACTATCTATTTCCCTCTTCTCTTTGTGTATATTCATATCAATCTTTTCTGTGTCTCTTCATCACCCAAGTCTTTTTCATCAGTTCTGTATATACATATTTTTCATGTCAGTTTAGAAATTGATGTCTTTCATAATTTAATTTTGTTCCTCAGTCTTCAGTCTACTTTTCTTCTTCAGTACGTCTTTTCCCTATGTCATTCTTAGTAATTGTTTAGTCTTACCTATTCTGGTTATTATTAAGAGATAAGGGTTGTGCATTCAATTTTTCATTCAGTCAGTCCGCTCATTCTATTTTTTCCATGTAAGTCTTCATTTTAGTTCACTTTTTTTATTGTTTTTCTCATTATTCAGTCTTTTTTTGTACTTCTCTTCATTATTTATTCTTCTATCTTTCTTTCTTGACTGAAGAGATAAATGACCAGAACAAGACTTTATTCAGTGTTGGGGCGTTTCCTCATTTCCTCCAGTCTGACCTGTTTCCAGCTGTTGTCTTTTTTATTTGTCCCTCAATCCTAGCCCCCCCCTGTTTAGTCTTACCTATTCTGCTTATCACTCGGAGATAAGGAGTGTGCGTTCGATCCTCCGTTCCGTCAGTTTGATATAAGGCTCTAATAAGTTTGTTCATTCTTCAGTTTGTGAGCTACAATCATTTTTTTCAGTTTGAGTAAAACTAACCAATTACAACTTACTTGAGTGAATGTTTAGTCATAGTTAGTTCTCCGTCATGTTCAGGTTTTCATTCCTTTCTACTTCAACTTTCCTATGACGTAGCTAAACTACCAGTTTTGTCTATGACCAAACTAAACTATAAGGTTTTGATTCTTTAATTCAATCCTTCAATTTTTTAGCCTTTCTACTACAAGGCTTATGCATTCTTTACTGTACCTTTCCAGCTCCTCATTCTTCTTTTTTCTTCAGTCATCATTTTTGTGAATGTTCGATGTTCAGTTAGTATGCATCGCTCAGTCCTAACACCATCGAAGCCTACACCCTGCAGGTTCTGTTATAAGTTAGTTCTTGTTCAATGTTCAGTCATATGGTATTTTAATCTTCAATTTCATTATATTTTACTGCTTTATTTTTTTTCCTAGGAAGGAGATCTTTCAGTCTTTTATTGATGATATTTTTTCCTTTGTTTCTCCGACATCCTTTCTGTGTATCTATCTTTCAGGTCTCCTAGCAAGTATCTAACTGAGCTTGCTCATCTATTTACCTTAGGATCCAGTATCAGTCTAGATAGTCAACTTATCTATGGGTGCTTAGACTTTCAGTTATAGAATATCAAGGCAAAGAATAGTAGTAGCTGACATTGACTACATATGTCCATTATTTATTTATTTAATTTCTTGACAGATGCCATGCCGGCATGCCCAGTCAGCTACGAAGACTCTAACAAGGATGTCAAGAGTCAGTCCCTCTTCGCATCTCTATTAAATCACTTCAAAACGTCATTGGTACATGTTGTGGTCAGCCGTAATACGCCGTGCAACACGTTCCTCAGTCTTTTTGTGCCGTTCGTCTTTCATTTTTATTAATATTTCATCAGCCTTTGTTCCTCAGTCTGCAAAATTGACAGCTATTTGTAGGCGACCGCCCTTTATATATAGTACTTATCATCTAGCATTATCTCGCAGCTGAGATTGAGTATGCATGTTCAGTCCCTTCAGTTAGTTTTCATTCTAGGATATTTATTACGATCTGACCAACCACTGTCATTCAGCTTTTCCTTGTTTTCTTTTCCACCTTGTGTCATAGTCCTTGTTACCATAGTTGTTATGGCGGCACCGTGAGACACTCGTTGCTGGAGTTATTGCTAGCTGTGGTTGCTGACGTGGATACTGGAGAGATAAGGCAGACGCGGCAATTCTCGTGGAGATGGGAGAAGACAAGGAGACATTACTGGAAAGTTCGTGGCGAGGCCCCATATTTGACGGCTGCAGCCATTTTTTTGGCATGTGAACCGCCACGCGACACAGAGATTAATGCTTATATATGGCATGCATATGTAGGGAAGACTCCGAAATACGCAGGTGAAATGTTCAGACTATTATCAAAAAGGAAGAAAAAGAAACAATGTCCCGCCTATAACGGATGTGTGAGGCGGATTTGAATCAAGCTGCCATACAGACCATAGCAGTTAAGCATATTTATTACGAAACAGTATTGAAGATAATATCATAGATGTGAACATGAACACTTCTTCTTCTATTTATATAAAAAAAAGGCAACAAGATGAGCTGTGCTTGAATGGCATGCATTTTTGTGAGGTGAGTGAAACAGTTGAAAGGTAAACTGCAACTATCAATCCTTCTACACCTTGACCACACAATATTCCTCGAAAATAATTGTTGATTTCATAAGGCCTAATTAATGTTATAGTGGATGCGTAAGCTATGCCAAAGATCTTTTCTCTTGTCTGAGTCTCTGAAAACATAACAATTTACTTCTAAAAAGCACAGCAATTTGAAGAAACAAACACAACAACGAATCACAATTAGGTACCCGTGCTTGATTAGCTTCTCCACAAGTACAATATAAATAACCACTAGACAAACAACCAACTGCAGTAATGAACAAGCTGGGAGATAACCATGAAGGGAATGATACAATATAACTAGGATGCAATAAAAAACTTACCAGTTCATATTGTTGGCGAAGACAATAACGACGGTGGGAAGTTGGTATATATGTGCACTTTAGAACCACCAAACATGGAAGGTTCAATAAACATCCTCTCAAGCTGCATTGTCTTGACATCCAGTGAGAAAAATTCTATCTTTGATGGGGCCTGTGATAAGCCTACGTACGGCCTAGCTTCCATCCTTAATAGGATCAAGTAATTCTGTGTTGCATAGTTTGTGAAATAATAGCGATGCCCATAACCTAGTGAGAGTGAGACTTTCTTCAGCTGGCCAGAACTCTCACCGTTGTTTTGCCCAACCATATAATTAAGAACAGATTCACCACCTTCATCTCCATCATGGATGGTAAACATCCCAAACCTGCCTTCCCCTGCATCGACAATAGCTAATTTTACATCGCCCCATTCTCCAGGTGGGAAATCTGCAATGGAGAACTCCATAGTACTAGTGTCCAGCACGAGCAACTTGTTCTGGTTCAACGGCGAGTCCCAGTAGATGCAGCCACCTGAGAAATGGGGCCTGAGAAAATAGAACGGGTCACCGACAACAACTATATCCCTCCAGTCCTGGGATGATGAGGCGGCTAGCCATTCCCCGGTGCTCGAAGAGAAGACGAGGACGGTCAGATTAATACCACAACGTGCCATCCAGATCACTCTGAAGTCAGTCTCTTCAGCCTTGTTGGGTGAAATGAGGAAGGGCACGCAGAAGCGCCCGAAACAATCCTTGACCGAGTTTTCCACCGATGCCACCAGATCTTCAGGCACTGTGGGGAGCAGGATGTACTGCCGGTGCAAGGGGTCGCACACCACGAGCTCCGTGAAGATCGGGGCCTCCTTGCCCTTTTCGGGCTTGCGAGCAAGAAGGACGCGGCCATCGCGGCTGTCACAGACGCCCCATTTGCAGTAGGAGGGGAGGAAGGAGAAGCTGAAGTCAGCGGCTAGGGCAAGCGCGCGGGCGGCAGGCGCGGAGGGGTGAGGCGGCGGAGCGGGATGGAACTGGCTATGCGCGAAGAAGCCGAGGACTGGTGGTGCGTGGAGGCGGCGGAAGCTGCGGAGGAAGGAGCCGTCGGTGACGACTCCGCGGAACGTGACGCAGGCGGCGGAGGTGCGAGCGAGATCTTCTGGGGTGGGCAGCCGGACGAATATCTTCTCCAAGAGGTCGCCGGGGATGTCCGGCAAAGTTTTCTGGCTGGTCTCCATTGGGAAGAGGAGGCCGGGCGAGGGTAGAGCCGGCCGGCGGGGAGCCAGCCGCCGGAAACCCTCGACGACGACGACGGCTCGACCAGATGGGATCGGGAGTGTTGTGTGCTGCTGGAGTTCAGTTGAGCAATTTTTTGTGCTGCCATCTCTGGATCTCTGGGTCTTAGGAATGCCAAGAATGCGTAGTGGGCCATCTCTGCCTCTCTGGGCCCATACAGGGCCGTCCTTCGTGCCATTTTTTTGATGTTTTGTTCTGCTAAAGTGCCAATTTAGACTCACCAAAAAAAAAAAATGCCAATTTAGACAGCATTTAGATTCAGTGTTGTATGAGCTCAAAATAAATAAATTCAGCTTTGTATTACCCTATCCGGCTATAATTTTTAAATATAGTTGAGTGTACGACAAATATATGTTTGTTTAGCTGTAATATACCTGAAATGAGTTTTGCGTAGTCATAATTTTACATCGTAATGAACTTGTTTTTTTTCCATAAATTAAAACGTGTCTTGATAACAAAACTCAAGTGGGCACCTATTCTAAGTTGATTGGCCTTGAATGACGTGGGGGAGGGCGAATAGCCGGACAAAGATCTCTAGTTGGAGGTGGTCGGGGATTGCCATCTGCGACGAGGCCATTTCCCTGCCGACCTCGAGTGAGGTGGGGAGGGCGATAGTTAGACGAATATCTTTGCTTGGAGGTGGTCAGGGATTGCCATCAACGGCGAGACCATCTCCCTGACAGCCTCGAGTGAGGTGGGGAGGGCAAGTCATTTGGACAAATATCTTTGCTTGGAGGAGGTGGTCGGGGATTGTCACCCACAGTGAGGCCATTTTCCTGTCGGCCTCAAGTGAGGTAGGGTAGGGAAGGTCAAGGTGCGGAGGAGCTGACTGCCAAGAACCTCGGAACGACGGTACGATAGAGCTTTCTTGCCTTTCTTGGGTGGAGTGGGGCTAGGGGGACTCGTAATTTTCTCATGTCGCTGAAATAGGCGTTGCCCAGTCAGATTCTGTAAGAGCATCTACAGTCGGGCGCCTCAAACCCTCCTCAAACGTACGGACGGCCCGCCCGGTCACTGACCGGTCATGAAATTTTGACCCAGACGGACGCCTCAAACATGCCTCAAACGCCCGGGCTGATCGGCACCCCTCATATCCAGCACAAATATGGGGCGGATACAGGGGGTGCTCGGGCGCGCCCGGGCACGTCCGCCACATCGGGCCCGACCCACACTGGCCCACCCGACCCCACATATATATTCGTCCCCGTCCGCTCGACGGACCAAACCATAGGCACTTCACACGCCTCTCCCCTCCACTCCCTCCGCCACCTGAGCTCACCTCTGGTGATTTTTGGCCGTCTCCGGCATGGCTGGCATCAGACCTGACTCCGACTAGTCCGGGTACGTCAATTAGGGTGTCATCCCGTGCGGGTTGTAGGAGGCAATGGCGGTCCGCATTGCACTCCGCTGCTCCGAGAGGACAACGCCCAGCCGACGGAAGGATCTGTCCGGCGTGACTCCATAGCGTCGGCTCAACGGGCACTCGGGTCCTCTAGGTTTGGTTCATCACGGTCCCGGCAACCGGAAAATCTCTCCTTCCCCATCACCAGTCGGGCGGACTATGAGTCCCACCAGGAATGGGCCGGGATGCGGGAAGGAGAGGATAAAGGCCGTCGATGCCCGTATCATGGCGGAAATGGCGGTTGATGCGGCGGCGCGGGCGACCCAGAGGAGGACGCCATTCACGCCCGCATTATGAAGAAACGACAGCGGAGGAACACACTCGCCCTCGCTCGAAAGCAGAATGAGGCGGTCCGTGTCATGGCCGGACTGCCACCGAAGGAGGAGAAGGAGGACAACAATGGCGAGGACAGCTCCGGTAGGGAGCGGATTCGGCTCGATCCCTACCACATCTTCGACCGGTACTTCCGCGAGAAGGACAACAAGGACGCCGGGAAGGGCAAGGTCAGCCGTGGATGATCTCCACCATAGCCACACATGCCAAATTTTGGTAGTCCGGCAACTTGTTAGTAAGGATGGAGTAGCCGGACGATGTGTGTAATGCATCGAGGTAGTTGCATGAGTTTGTATGAATTTGAGATGTGATAATTGAGGTGTCTAGTTATGAGAAGGCAAATTTGAGGCTGGACCGGTCAATGTCCATGGTCGTACCCGGGCGTGTTTGCTGGCATTTGAGGTGCCGGATTTAAATAAAAAATTCCATCTCTTAATAAAAAATGCCATCTATTAATTAAAAAATGTCATCTATTAATTAAAAAATGCCATCTCTTAAAACTTAGAAATATCATCTCTTAACAATTTCAAATGCCATCTCTTAATTAAAAAATGACACATCATAATAATAAAATATGCCACCTCTTTAAATTAAAAATTTCATCTCTTAATATAAACAAGCAATCTCTTAATTAAAAAATGCCATCTCTTAAAAATAAAAAATGCAGTCTCTTAATAATTTCAAATGACATCCCTTAATTAAAAAAATGCCATCTCTTAATACAAAACTGCCATCTCTTTAAAATATACAAATGCTATCTCTTAATACAAAATTGCCATCTCTTAAAAATATAAAAATGCCATCTCTAAATATAAAATTGTCATCTGTTAATTAAATAATGCCATCTCTTAATGATAAAAAATGCCATCTCTTAGTACAAAAGTGTCATCTCTTTAAATATAAAATGTCATCTATTAATATAAAACTGCCATGTGACATACTTCAAAAAACAATAAAATTCAAAATCAGACCACACAAACAGTAAAGTAGGTAAAAGCGCATGGGGCAAATGAGATTCTAATAATCACCGCAGTGCCTAACACAACCTAAAACCAAAGTCCCAAAATGGAATTTTGGTGTACTCCACTTTGAAAAACAATTACCTAAGTTGCACAATTCAGGACAGCTGAAAAAACAACATCTCCCAAAAATAACCATACGAGGATTACATAAAAGCATTTAGATAGATACACATCAGTTATAACACTAAGAGGATTATTTTTAGAAGAGATGTGAGACCAGGGGTGGACAGTAGTCGTTTTGTGCCTTTGTTAAGTATGCTCATGAACGATTCGCCTAATTTGTTTATTTTTGCGGGGTACCAAAGGCCATATATTAACTAGCATAACCACAAAAGCTGCAAATTTTACCTCCCTTACCACATTGCCCAAATCCTAGCCATGCTCTTGCGGAACAACAATAACTTAGCAAGATCGAGAGGCAAGGACTCGGCAAACCAAGAGGCGTGAAGCTGATTGACCTTAGAGATACAACTACCCTTCTAAGCATACAACCAATGGTTGATTTTCAAAAGATCTCACTAGTACCTAGAGAAACCAGCGGTTCACCGTATCGGCCCTGTAACAGGGATTCACGAAACCGAAAGGATGATCATTTGGGTTGGGACGAGGGGGGGGGGGGGGGGGGGCCGTTAATAGTTAGCGTATATGGTCAGTTATGTGGACGCTGGCCCTTGCTTGACACCCGTGGTCTTCTCCTGCTGCTTTCTGCCCAGGCTTATCGATGATCAGGATAATACTAATTGAGCTCCTCCTCTTTAACTATCTTGTATTCCCAGTAGTAACAGATACGATATAGTAATGTTGATGACTCTTTCCGGTGCTCTCTGCTGCAACTCATGGCTTAAATTATTACAAATTGAAACCCATGCATGATACAATTCAGTTACCTACATAGCCTACTAACTAAAAACGGATTCTTTCGAAAGAAATTAATCACTGAGTGATTGTCATGCTCAAAGCTTAAATTATACTACTCCCTCACCTGTTCGGATTCCCTCCCCTCCACAACTCCACTCCCGGAGCTGGTGGAGCAGCAGTTCAAAATCGCGGAGTGGGGACGGAGGTGCTCCACAGATCCTAAAATTTCACGGAGCGGGAGGATTGCGGAACAGCCCCTTAAATTCAACTCCGAAACATAACTAAGCAGATTTAGAGTCTCAAATTGAAGCAAGGTTAAAATACTAGATTAGTTCTGGAAACATGTGTGCCCCAATACATAGCGAACTAGTGATAACAAGGTGTAGCGTCATATCGAGAGAAGGCAGCATTGCAGGAAAGTGATAAGTGCTAGATTCTTGGTTAAATGGGAGTCTGGGACCGACATTCTTAGTCAGCGAACAGCTGGATCGATGTTACTACATTAACCGAAGCTATCCGTAGCATGAAATTAGGAACAAAGACATGACTACATTCTGACTCCGTCGTTTTTAAAGAGTTATTTGTACAAACTCAACACTACATGAGCAAAAAAGAACAAACTGTAGATATTCTATTGTAGGCTGACAAAGAATAGCCGTTGTCCCGTAGGTAAGATTGATCTCAGCTGAATTTGAAAAACATAACTGAAAACACACATTTTTATTTGCACGGGAACATTATAATATGCAATGCAAGTTGGAATACATAGTCATCAAGATGCATGTAAACATAAATCATTAAGTCTTGGAAAATTTAGATCATGCAAAATTGGTAGATTTGTGCTTCGGGCTTCGAATATTATACCTGGTAGAGTGGCAGTGACAAACTTCTAACTTCATGCCCACAACGATGTTAATTTCAATGTCACATTGTTTAGGCAGGGAGCAGCCAGCCACATCGATGTTACACAAACTGAAGCTAGAGGCAGCATGAAAAGAACATAGACATCAGGATCACTTTGTGATAAGTCCACGCCATAGAAATCAGGATCACTTTGACTCGACCTGAACAAACAAGACCCGTTTTTTTTCAAACAATAGAGAAGAGGAATACCGATCTAAATTCGACTCCGTCTGTACATATTCATTACTTCGAGAGCAAAAAGGAATAAAATATAGATCTTCTATTGGCTAGATATAGTATCACAGGCTGACGAGGAATATCAAAGGAATAACAAACTTCTAACTTAGGTCACCAAAGCGGGGAAAATAGGGGGATTTTGACAGACAAACAACAAAAAGAAAACATTCCTCCTCCATACAATTAGCATGACCATCGCCAGTCGAATCATTCTTGATTCAGATGTCACGCTCTTAGGCAGGGAAGAACCATATCGATTTTACACTAACCGAAACATAGACATCAGGCTGGTGGGTTCTGCCTCGTCAAGACTGCGCTCAGGAGGGGGCAGCAAATAGCAGTATTCAAAAGTTCAAATATATACAACCAAACAAAGGCATGTAAACATGGCGAAATGAGTCCTAGAAAACACAGGTCATGCAGAAGTGGTACTACCTCTGTTTCTAAATATAAGACGTTTTGGCAGTTCAGATTGAACTACCAAAACCAAAACAACTGATATTTAGGAACAGAGGGCGCACCTTCGTTTGCAGGACGTCGTATAAACCTAGTAGTATAACAAACTCAACTTAGGTCGTCAGGCAACCACACTCAACAATCTATGTGGTCCTCTAAATCATATACATACATAGATTATACTTATTCTGGGTTGAAATGTTGAGCTGTCTAAAATAGAAATGAAAATTAAAGAAACCAGGGTGCCCTACCTATAACTGATGTTATGAGGCTGATTTAAATCACACAGCTTCCAAGCACAAGCTGCTCTTTCTATTCAGAGCAGCAATGGATCTCTTTTTTGCGACCATACCAGTCAGATTCATTTCAAAACAACTGACACTAGATATTATGTACACGGACAAGGTGAGTCGTACTTCACCTTTGCAATAAAACTATTTGTCAAAAATAATTGTCGGGTTCTAGTACTTTGTGATTTCAAGAGGCTCAAATTAATAGTCGATGCATGTCACTGATTTGTTTCCTCGTCAGATTCCTTTGAGCAGCAATTTGAGCAAACAAGACATCAGCTTTCCCACAAGCACAAGAAAAACAACTACTACTAATTAAGCCATGTGAACATGAATGGCAAAATGACCAGTAGTACCAAGTGCAGCACCGCAGATTCCCACATCTTGTAAGCAAGGTGTGGCCACCTTTTGCGAGAAAACCTTGGTGTTGCAATCACAATCTCTCTGAGCTTTGCGGACATGAATGTTGATCTGACTATGACTCCATGGAATCTGAGCAAAATAAACAAAAAATAGAAATTAAGCTCATATTGTTTCAAGAGCTTATATGCAGAATGGAACAAATTGGTCTTATATTAGGCCTGAAATAATAATAGTGTCAAAGGCAGAAGCAGGGTATCATTTCATCCAATTGGTACTGGTCTCAACTGAATTTGGAATATGCAACTGGCCAACTGCAAACAATCACTTTTATGTGTTTAGCACTATAACTTTGCAATACTTGTAAGTTGGAATATATAGCTATAAAAGGAATGTAAACATAACGAATCAGTGCGGCAAAACTTAGGTGATGCAAAATTTGGTTTCTTTGTGTTACAGGACTTGGTAAGTTACCTGGTAGAGTATACCAGTACAAACAACTTGTAAAGGCAAAACCATGCAACAAACTATGCGTGTCATCTGCCATCAAACAGAGATGCCGACACTACTCCAAAGGCATAATTGTGTTGTAATTATACACCTTAAGCCACTAATTTCCTTTTGAATGGCTCCGATCTCAACATTTTACTATGTGTTTGCAGCACTATTAGCATCCCAGGAAAAGCCTTGCATAGACGAGCAAGCTCTGCCATAAGAACAGTAACTCATTCAAAAGATCAAAGATTTTTATTGGGTTTTGTGGATTTTCTTTTGAGAAAGGAGCAATTGGACCCGAGAAACACCTTAGAATTTTCCTAACTCCTTGTTCCTATCGTCGGTTCATCACTCTTGGCCATAATATGCTCCCAAGCCTGGGAGAATTTGCTTCCGTAGTGTATCTGGTCCCTGTTACAACAACACGAAGTAGCGTCGGCTCCAGCCAGGAGACCATGGGCAGTGAGAAGCTTCAGCGTCAGAGAGTGAGCATGGGCAAAGAGAGGCTTTGGTGGCCGAGAGGCAAGCACAAGAAGGAGCGATAGAGGATGATCATGAGCAAGCGGTTGCGAGTATGGCGGCAAGCATGGGAATAATTTTGGACTGTGTGGAATTAAGGACCAGCAGCAAGCACCTGGAGTTATCCTAATTTGAACCAGTTTTGCTTCTTTTAACAATGAAATGTCCTTATATTGTCGTCGCAAAAAAATCATTGTATTGGGCCAGGCCTTCTAGGCCTCGAAGCACTATGTAAGGCGTTTGAGATCGGAACCATCCAAATGGAAAGAAAGGCTGGGATGTACAATGGCACGACTATGCCGTTTCAATTGCCACTTCTGAAGGTAAAGTGGATGTATTCCTTTTCAACTACCTTTACCATAAAAAGTAGTCCTCCAGAACAAATACTACGATATAGCATTTTGTGAATTGACGAGGCCTAAAATAACAGGCTACGCATAAGCTATTTTGTCTTTTCTGGTTATCTTAAAAATGGCCAGTGGAACAAACAAGACAATGAATCACAAATATATTCCTGAGCTAGCTTTCCCACAAAGGAAGAAACATAACCACTACCAAATCATGTAAACAAGAATGAACAATTGTGATAATTACGTATCAGGCATTAGGAAAATTGTGTGATAACTATGAAGGGAAGCATATAACTGAGATGCAACAAAAAATTTAGATGAGCCAACGTCCGTGGAAAGGCCCAGTATATGTGGATGAGCCAGATTTGCCATAAGAATGACAACTCCTAGTTGCTATCGTTATGCCTCATCCCACACGTATTTCTGACTATTTGCGCATCGGCGTTTGATTCGTCACTGCTCAACCCAAGATTGCCGAACTTGCTTCGCGTAGTGTATTTGGTCCCTGTGCAGCAACACAAAGTAGCACCGGCTCCCGCTGGGGGAATATGGTTAGTGAGAAGCATCAGCATTAGCAGTGAGAAGCGTTGGTGGCCGAAGAGCAAGCACATGAAGCAGCATCAGAGGATGATCATGAGCAAATAGGTGAGGCAGCACGCATGGAAATAATTTTGGGATTGCGCGGAATTAAGAACAAGCATCAAGCTCCTGGAGTAATCCTAATTTGTAAACCAATGTTACCTTTTTTAGCAATGATATATTCATGTATTGGGCCGGGCCTTTTAAGCCTCAAAGCACACAGTAAGGCATTTGAGATCAGAACCATCGAAATGGAAGGAAAGGCTGGGATGTACTCCCTCCGTTTCTTTTTAGTCCGCATATAAGGTTTGGTCAAAGTCAAGCTTTGTAGAGTTTGACTAACTTTATATTAAAAAATATAAACATTCACAATATGAAATCAATATTATCAGATGCACCATGAAACATATTTTCATACTATATAGTTTTAGTATTGTAGATGTTCATATTTTTTTATATAAATTTGGTCAAACTTTGTGTAGTTTGACTTTGACCAAATCTTATATGCAGAGTAAAAAGAAATGGAGGGAGTACAACATCACGACTATACCTTTTCAATTGCCTCCTCCAAAGGTAAGCTGGATCTATACTTGTATTTATTCTCAAAGGCCTTGATGATAAAAACTAGTCCTTGCAAATACATGCTATGATCTAGCAATTTTGTGAATTGACTAGACCTAAAATAACAGGTGATGCATAAGCTATGTCACAGTTATTTTGCCGTATCTGACTATCGTTAAAACGGCCAATGGAACAAACAAGACAATGAATTAAACTTATATTCCTGAGCTTGATTACCTCTCCCACAAGGAAGAAAAGTAACCACTACTAAATTGTGTAAACAAGAATGGTCAGTTGTAATAATGAGTTATCAGGCATTACAAAATTTGTGTGATACTCCCTCTGTAAATAAATATAAGACGCTTTACATCACTAAGTTAGAGATGTAGAACATTTTATATTTGTTTACAGAGGGAGTAACTATGAAGGGAAACAGATAACTGGGATGAAACAGAAAATTTACCCCTTCATATTGTTGGTGAAGACAGCAACGGTGGTGGGAAGTTGGTATATAAGTGTGTCCTCGATGTGCCAGATGAGATAGGTTTATCGCAAACTCTCTCAAGATGCAATGTCTCGACATCAAGTGAGAAATATTCCATATTTAGCGAGTCCAACCCAAGCCACCTAAACAACGAGCGTTCTTCCTTTTCTAGGAGCAAATACCTCCCTGTTGCAGCTCCGATACAATGCCGGTAGCTATAATCTAGCGAGATTGTCTTCTACGTCTGCCAGTGGCTAAGATTCTCACCTTGTTTTCGCCCAACCATATAACACAGGACACCCACAAATTCATTGTGAATACCAAACTGCCCAAGCTTGTCTTCCCCTGCCTCCATGATAGCTATATCTGCCATGTCCCATGCTTCGAGTGGCAGGTCAGCAATCGAGAACTCCATCCTCCGAGTATCCAGAACCAGCAACTTCTTCCACCTTTCATTTGTCATCCACTTCCAGTAGACGCATGAGGGGCGGACCTACGTTGATGGTTGTGGGGGCACCTGCCCCCACTTGATTTTTATGCTCGCTTATACCTTATCGGTTGTACAGGCTGTGTGCCCCCACTTGTTAGCGTACGTTGCCCCCACTAGGCTTAGCTTCATTTGTATTTTTAAAGCCCGTTTAGTCTAACTAGCAGCCCACAAAAATAAAGAATTGCTGGCCTGCTGCCCCTGCCTGTGTGTACGTCTTGCAACTTTGCATTAGACCCTTTTGCCTCGTGGCCTGCCAGGCGGGACGGTTCAGACTCCATCCTAGTACACCATAGGAGACAGATCGGAAATACCTGATCTCGCCGCCGCAGACGGAGCCGCCGCAGACACTCTCCGCCCACGCCGGTGGTAATCGCCGATCTGCCGTTGTCTATCCTTAATCCCTCTGGCCCTTGTACAACGACGTTGCAGCATAGCCCCATGCCCCATCACCAAATTTTAATTCCACAATTCCCTCAGTCTAATTGATCTCGAGGTAAGAAAGCAAGTAGTATAATCAAGGTTTTGTTTTCCAGATTTTTCTTGTTCGTCTGCAATTTTGAAATTAGAAACCAAAGTACTCTCAACCTTTGATCAAGTTATGTACTACGTTCGTCTGAATACTTGTCATCAAAATGGATAAAAAAGGATGTATCTAAAATGTCTAGATACATCCTCTTTTATTTATTTTGATGACAAGTATTTTCAGACAGAGGGAGTATATAGTTTACCTATTTGTATTATTAGGCAAGTTCAATTTTTTGTAACATATAAATTTTACTAGTATGCAACTTCGAATTTATTACTAATTATTAAGAAATTGGCTAGTCGGATTGAGTGACTCCAGTTCAATTCTGATAATCACCCTTCATCTTCATGATTTGTGATAGCATGAAAATGCCTTTAAGGTTTCAGTTTTGGGCACTTAACTTGCAGGGAAGTTAATGGAGAGATTTTTTTCAAAAAATCAGCAACTTCCAAAATGCCTGAACTGATTGATTTGGACATTCTATCTACACGCACTAATGATGATATTTGCTTTGACAAATGGGCTATCAAAAATCTTCCATGGAAAGGATATGAACATTGTTAATGCCATGTCAAATGTGGAATCTACCAAGAGAGAGCTACATAAGCCTAGATCTGAGCATGGTTAGAATGATCTTCTAAACGAGGTACATTCTTTTTGTGAGAAGAATGTCATTTTAGTGTTAGACATGGAAAATGATCATGTGCATCCATGAATACACATGAAACAGCAGCATTTTAGTGTTAGACATGGAAAACATGGGAAATGATTTAGTGTTAGACATTAATAATGAGCATCATTATCGGATCGATTGTTTCTTTTCTGTCCTAGGCATGTTGGTAGATGAGTTAAATGGCAGATCCAATGTTGGAAATTCCGAGTTACTTCGTTGAATGTCTTTTTGATTCCAAGTGCTCAGTTTAGTCATTATAATGTTAAGAAGTTGAAACTAATTAAAGCTAAAAGTTTCCATGCAGTGCAAGACCGTCGTAGGATGAAACTAAAGGCAATGCGCTATAGCTCTTTTTTCCTTTTTATTAATACTTTTTTATGTTTTCATTCTCCCTCAATTTGATAACGCCTTTTTCTTCTTGCAGATCGTACATTAGACTGTTACAACAATTTGTCAATGTTTTATTTTGCAACTTTGGAACAAGATATTGGGATATTGATTTAATTCATTTTGTCTAAAAGGTTAGTTTACTTCCAATTTTTTTAATAATATGGGTTACCATGTGGAAAATTAAGTGATTATGCCCGACTTTTAGTTTATATCGGGCTTTTGCCTTGTTTGTTCTTAAATACGTCCAAATTTTTTTTGCCCCCTCTAAGTTTTATTCCTGGGTCCGTCCCTGGACGCATCCACAAGCATAATAGTGCCTGAGAAACAAGGGGTGCAGCGGTGTAATCATGGCCAACTCGCCCTCCCCTACGAGAAAATCTGTCAAGCCCTGGGATGCAGCGGCTCGCCATTGTCTGGTGCTCGAAGAGAAGACGAGGATGTATACCTTGATGTTAGATTGCACGAACCAGATCACTCTGAACGCCGTCTCTTCCACAGCCGCCGCCTCCTCCTTGCTGAGGGGGATGAGGCTAGGCTCGCAGGTCATCGGGTCCTCCACGGAAGCGGCTAGGTCATCGGGTACAGGGGGAAGCATGATGTATCGCTGGTGCAAGGGGTCACATACCACGAGGTCCGCCAATACTGGGGGCTGCTCATCCTCGTGGGGGTCGGGGTAGCGCGCGAGAAGGACGCGGCCGTCGCGGACGTCCCGGACAGTCCAGCTGCAGTAGGAGGGGAGGAAGGAGAAGGAGAAGTCGGCGATGCGGGCAAGCACGCGGGCGGCCGGCGCGGCGGGGTGAGAAGGGACGGCGGGGTGGAATCCTTCGCGGTCGAGGAAGCCGAGGAGTGGCGGGGCGTGGAGGCGGCGGAATCGGCGGCGGAAGGAGCCGTCGGTGGCGATTCGGCGGAAGGTGCTGCAGGCGGCGCATGCGCGGGCAAGGTCTTGTGGGGTGGGCAGGCGGAGGAGGATCTCCGTCAGGGGGTGGTCTGGGATCTCCGTCAGCAGCAATTCCCCTTTCTTATCAGTGGCCATCGGGAGTTGGACGCCGGCGGAAGAGCACCCAGCCGCCAGGAAGGAACCCTCGGGGAGCGAAGATGGGGAGTGTGAGCGATTTCGCGTGCTGCCAAAGTGGGCTTGCTGGGTCACGGGCCGCATTTGGGACGAGGCCGTTTGTCATCCTAGGAGGGAAAAAATGTCAACCAGTCTCGGTAGTGTAGTCTACTGCAGCGATGATTTTTTGGCTCAACCAGAAAAATGTAGCGAGATGTTCCCTTTGTGGTTCTCAGCAGTAACCTACTAATCTGCTATACCTTCTAAAAATATGTTATACATCTTTGATCCGGCCGGCCAGAACATGAACTAAGACTGACGCATTTGGCACATTGCATTAAGAGGTGGTCAAATGATTTTGAAACCTTGTCGTAAAGTAGGTAGATGATCGGCCTTTGATACCGACTCGTCGGGCGATCCCTTTTTCTAGCAGCTGTTGCGCGTCATCAACATCTGAAGAATTTCTCTTTTTTAAAGGCTCATCAGACTTCCAAGGTTCGACCACAACCTAGTGTGGTCTGCTTCGATCAAGCCATAAAAGAAAGCTGAAGGCCCAAGCAACAGAACATATACCATTGGTTGTTAACCGTTACCAGAAAGAATCCAGTGTGTTCAATATTAGGGGCCGCAGATCCATCTGCCATCTCCAAATCTTACTCGGTCGCCAGTGCCGACCACACACCGCATCACCACCCAAGGTATATCCTCAGCTTCAACCAGCAGGGAGAACTGCAACCCTGACCTCACTACCGGAACAGGGCCATACCCCGACGGCCAAAACAATGCCGACGGCCCCCGTCGGCTTCTTCGGAGATATGCCGACAGCCTGGCTCTGGCCGTCGGCGTAAAAGGCCGTCGGCCACGCAGATAGGCCGACGGCACCCGTCGGCATAGAATGGCCGTCGGCCTAGCTGCACATTCGCCGACAGCTGCCGTCGGCTTACAACGGCCGTCGGCATACCCGTGGGACCCGGCCACCCCTTGGCTAACGGCGTCAGACCTATGCCGACGGCCCCGGCCGTCGGCATAGGTCCAAAGGCCACGTCATCGATCCTGGCCGCACCATGCAGAGCCTATGCCGACGGCTGCCGTCGGCATATCTGCCACGTCAGCGATCCGCGGCACGCTGGTCGGATCTATGCCGACGGCTAGGCCGTCGGCATAGCTATATTTTTTTCGTTCATATTTTTTAATGCTTTTTTTGTGTATTATTATATCAACTAACATGTAGCATGTTAAATATAAACATACATATGAATATATATGTAGTTTTTTTTTTCATATATTATGAATATATATATAGTTTGTATTTTTTCGAGCACGTTAATAATGTGCGGTCATGTTCTTTTAAATATAGATCCTTATATTTTATTAAAATCAAAAACAGCTATGCCGATGTAAGTTTTGTGGCGCTTGCAAACGCCTCGACACCCGTCTCAGAGAGTGACCCCTCACATCGCGGTGTGCCCCCTCATGGACGGCGCCGCCACGCCGCACCGGAGGGGGAAACGGACGCTTGCCGGGTCTACACGGGTGGATGTAGCTGTGGTTTTGGCCCGGATGTTGCTCCGGGTGTCCCTCCGGGCCGACCTAACACAACCGGGTGGAGAGGTCCACCGGTCAAAGCCCGTCTGGGAAGTCAAAAGGCTAGATCTCGTGGTCAACCGCTTGTGGTTAGGCGGGACGGGGCCTGGGGTAACAATGCCACCGGGCGTCGTCAGACCGCCCTCATACATGCGGGGTGGTGTTGTGGCATGTCCGAAGAGGCGGCACGCGTCTCGGTCGTGCCCCCCACCCTCACGGACGGCGCCGCCGGGCACCTGGAGGGGGAAAGCAGACGCGCCGGGTCTACACGAGTGGATGTAGCTGTGGGTTTGGCACAGATGTTGCTTCCGGTGTCCTTCGGGCCGACCCGACACAACCGGGTGGAGAGGTCCATCGTCAAAGCCCGTCCGTGCAAAGTCAAAGGGCTAGATCCCGTGGTCAAACGCTTCTGAGGTTAGGGCGACGGGGCCCTGGGGTAGCAATGCCACCGAGCGTTGCATCGGGCCCTCATACATGCGGGTGGTGTTGTGGCATGTCCGAAGAGGCGACGCTGCGTCTCGGTGTGTGGCCCCCTCACGACGGCAATGAAACGGTAGTAGACGCTTCTGCGTAACGATGCAGCGTGAATATTATTAAATACTTGGAGCGCGATAAAATCATGAGTTTTTTACACAACGTGGGCACATGTGCTATAGGACAGATGGTAATTTTTCGTAATTTTTTGTGATGGAGAAGTATCCAACACTTCCATCTACGCGGATTGCTCTTCAGACGCTCACGACTATGGCGGTCACGGGGCTAGCATACCGTCAAATCTTGCGTAGGCGGCCTCTCACAAATCTGGAAGTGTTGAGGCGGTTGCAAACGCCCAAAGACGCTGCCTCCGGGTGCCCCCCTCACGGACGGGCGCCGCCGCACCGGAGGGGGAAACGGACGCGTCGGGTCTACACGGAGTGGATGTAGATGTGGGCACGACCGGATGTTGCTCCAAAGTGTTCCTATGGGCCGACCTAACACAACCGGGTGGAGAGGTCCACTGGTCAAAGCCCGTCTGCAAAGTCAAAGGGCTAGATCCCGTGGTCAAACGCTTCTGAGGGTTTGGCGGACGGGGCCCTGGGGGTAGCAATGCCACCGGAGCGTCGCATCGGGCCCTCATACATGCGGGTGGTGTTGTGCCATGTCCGAAGAGGCGGCACACGTCTCGGTGTGTGGCCCTCACGGACGGCAATGAAACGGTAGTAGACGCTCATGTAACGATGCGGCGTGAATATTATTAAATACTTGGAGCGCGATAAAATCATGAGTTTTTACCCAACGTGGGCACATGTGCTATAGGGTGATGGTAATTTTTCATAATTTTTGTGATGGAGAAGTATCTGAACACTTCCATCTACGCTGATTGCTCTTCGTGACGCTTCACGACCGTACGCGGCCTCCGGGGCTAGCATACCGTCAAATCTTGCGAGGCGGCCTCTCACAATTCTGGAAGTGTTGAGGCTGTTGCAAACGCCAAAGACGCTGCCTCCGGGGAGCCCCGCCTCACGGACGGCGCCGCCGCCGGCACCTGGAGGGGGGAAACGGACGCGTCGGGTCTACACGGAGTGGATGTAGATGTGGGCCTGACCCGGATGTTGCTCCAAAGTGTTCCTATGGGCCGACCTAACACAACCGGGTGGAGAGGTCCACTGGTCAAAGCCCGTCCGTGCAAAGTCAAAGGGCTAGATCCCGTGGTCAAACGCTACAGGGTTAGGCGTGACGGCGGCCCTGGGGTAGCAATGCCACCGAGCATCGCATCGGCCCTCATACATGCGGGTGGTGTTGTGGCATGTCCGAAGAGGCGGCACGCGTCTCCGTGTGTGGCCCCTCACGGACGGCAATGAAACGGTAGTAGACGCTTCTGCGTAACGATGCAGCGTGAATATTATTAAATACTTGGAGCGCGATAAAATCATGAGTTTTTACACAACGGGCACATGTGCTATAGGACTGATGGTAATTTTTCATATTTTTTGTGATGGAGAAGTATCCGAACACTTCCATCTACGCTGATTGCTCTTCGCACGTCTCTACGACCGTGGCGGCCTCCCGGCCAGCATACCGTCAAATCTTGCGAGGCGGCCTCTCACAAATCTGGAAGTGTTGAGGCGGTTGCAAACGCCAAAGACGCTGCCTCTCGGGTGCCCCCGCCACGGACGGCGCCGCCACGCACCGGAGGAGGGAAACGGACGCTGGCCGGGTCTACACGGAGTGGATGTAGGCTGTGGGCCTGACCGGATGTTGCTCCAAAGTGTTCCTATGGGCCGACCTAACACAACCGGTGGAGAGGTCCATCGGTCAAAGCCCGTCCGTGCAAAGTCAAAGGGCTAGATCCCGTGGTCAAACGCTTCTGTGGTTAGGGCGGACGGGGGCCCTGGGGTAGCAATGCCACAGTAGCGTCGCATCGGGCCCTCACACATGCGGGGTCGTGTTGTGGCCTGTGCGAAGACGCTGCACGCGTCTCCGGGGTGTGGCCCCCCTCACGGACGGCAATGAAACGGTAGTAGACGCTCGCGTAACGATGCAGCGTGAATATTATTAAATACTTGGAGCGCGATAAAATCATGAGTTTTTTACACAACGTGGGCACATGTGCTATAGGACTGATGGTAATTTTTCGTAATTTTTGTGATGGAGAAGTATCCGAACACTTCCATCTACGCGATTGCTCTTCGCAGACGCTTCACGTTGTGGCGGGCGGCCTCGGGGCTAGTATACCGTCAAATCTTGCGTGGCGGCCTCTCACAAATCTGGAAGTGTTGAGGCGGTTGCAACGCCAAAGACACGCCTCCTGGTGCCCTCACGGAGGGTAGCAATGCCACCGAGCCGAGCGTTTCAAAAATGAAATAAAAATAAAAAATTAAAATTAAAATTTATATGAGAGGAGAGGGCCTACGAGCGGTTTCAAAAAATAAAAATCTATATGAAATAATAATACATAAAAAGGAAAATTATAACTATAAAAAATTTAAAAATCTATATGAAATAAAAAGAATAAATATATAACTATCGAAAACATTAAAAAATTTATATAAATAAAAAGGAAAATAAAAAGTATGCCTACGGCTAAGCCGTCGGCATAGGTGCCACGTGGCCTCCTCACCTATGCCGACGGCTTAGCCGTGCATAGTTTGCTCTTATCCACCCGGGCGCACCCTCCACTCATTCTCTCCTCCCCACCCGAGCCGCGCCACGCACCAGACCCTGCTGTCGCCGCCACAGACCTCGGTTGCCTCGCCAAGACCCCGGCTGCCCCCTGCCTCCCAAGACTCCACCCCGCCCACTCCACCCCGCCTCACAGACACCCCACCCCGCCGCCTCCCCCCGCCTCCACACCGGCTTAGCTGCCCCGAGTCGCCGCCGCCTCAAGACTTCTCCCGACCCCCGCTGCCGGCCTCCCACCGATCACACGGCCATGGCCTCGCTGCCTCAGGCGCCTGGGCCTCCTGCCTCGGCCGGGCCCGCCTCCACCAAGCCCCTGCTCGCTCACGCTGCACCGGCCGGCCCTGCCTCACCGTCCTCGGCCGCCCTGCCTCCACCGAGGCCCCTGCCGCCCGCTGCACCGGCCGCCTGCCTCACTGCCCCGCCCCGGTGAGCTTTTTTTTTCTTCATTTTTTTGCAATTTTTACAGATTGTTATATATGTGATAGATGCATGTTGTATGGATGAATGGATGGATTGATTTATAGATGCAAGTTGGTGATGTTGTCAAATAGCTATGCGAGACGCGCTAAAAAAATTTTGAAGAACAAAATTCGTATATTTGAGATGTTGTCAAATAGCTATAGTTTCATTTTGTGATGTTGACAAAATTTGTATCTGATGAGTAGTTATTTTATCATGATGATCTTGCTAAAAAAATTGAAGAACAAAATTTGACACTTGATGAAAATTAGGATTTGAAGTATCATGATGATCTAAAACCTTGACTAGATGTCATCAAGAATATGATTTTTCATAGTTTGAAGTGTCAATGGTTTATGTGATGTGATGCCCTCAAATTTTTGACTCGGTAAAATTTACAGGCTTTGTGGTATTTCATCTCACTGGAGCCTTCGTTGTCTGGGTTTGGTCCGTGATCCTGCCGCTGCTAGACTACTTCCTCTACAGCGGAGGGTGAGCTACGAATCCACCTTCAACTCCTAGCCTCTTTTAACTAGATTGAATTTTCACATCAAGTCGCTGTAACCTAGGTCTCCCGTCCGAAAGAGTTGCATCGATAAATATGCATTCAATTGCATATTTATCACCGCAGCTCTTCGGATTGTCCAACGCTTTCCACGGACAGCCCAAGGATGTGTAGATTGCACGTTGTTCATGCTTTACGCTCCGAGACAGGATTTCGGGCGGCGCCCCTGTTGTTCTCCGGATGCACATTCTCTCGGCATTTTGCCGAGACGTGTATTTGGAGAACAGCGAGGTGCTGCCAAATTTTGTCTCGAATGGGTAGAGCATGGACCGTACTCAATCTACACATTCTCGGTGGGATTAGGACCCATCTTTACCTATTAGAGATGTAGGTGGATTACTCGTCAACCTTGTAAAAATAAAATATTGATGTTGGTAATTTAAATGAATCCTTAATTTTGTTGTGTGGCTTCCAATAAAGCAGAGATGGCAGATAATCAGTGGATGTATAGTGGGTTTATCCGTCGGAATCAAGTAACAACAGAGTGGGTCGAGAAAACTGATGTGTTTTTGAAAGATATATTCCATAGTCCAATGAGGATGGTGCCAGAATGCCCGTGTGCCAGATGTGAGAGACGTATCCGTAGAGATAAGAGTGAGATGACTAAGCACCTTCGCACGCATGGATTTATGCCCAACTTTAATATGCCGATAAACTTTGCCCAGCGGGACCGTGGTAGAGAGGATGTGATACGACAACGCGTCGCTGGTTATGAGGACGATGGGGTTAGAGACATGCTAGATGATGTCTTTGCAAGACAGCCGACACCTCCGGCCACATTCAAATAATGAACCGGAGGAGCCGGAGGAAACCGCAAAGGCCTTCCCGGAAATCTTGGCCTCGCTAAAGAAACCTCTCTATGAGGGTGCCAAGCTGTTCAGGCCGGATGCCATCTCGCAAATCGATGGCGTGAAGGCTGAGTACGGCTGTAGCCGAGGTTGCTTCAAGCATTTCGGGAGTATGGGCTAACAGCCTGCCCGAGGGCCATGAACTGCCGAAAACCATGTACTGCATTTAAGAAAATCATGAAGGCGCTCTCCATGGACTATGAGAAAATACATGTTTGTCCAAAGAATTGCCTTTTGTTTAGGCATGAGTATGCGGATGACAATTACTGTAGGAAGTGCGGTTTCTCTCGGTATATTGAGGTGGTCGATAAGGATGGTCAGAAGCGGCAGCTAAAAATCCCTGTGAAGGTTCTTCGGTATCTTGATTTTATAAAAAGACTGCAGCGCCTTTTCATCACCGAGGAGTCTGCCAAAATGATGAAGTGGCACAAGGAAGGGAAAAGGTACGATCCAAAAAAATTGTACATACATCAAGGTGAAGCATGGAAGTCATTCGATATAAAGTACCGGAGGAAGCGGCCGAAATGGGAATGTCTGAATTGCTATAACAGGTGATGGGTTCAATCCATATGGTATGTCGTCTAATCCATACAGCTGCTGGCCCATATTTGTTATTCCGCTCAATCTCCCTCCCGGTGCCATAATGCAACGCAAGACCATGTTCCTGTCACTTATAATTCCTGGGCCTGAATATCCAGGGAAGAATTTGAGTGTTTTTATGCAGCCGCTGGTGGATGTTTTGCACCATTCTTTGTACTTCCCTTGGTTGACATACGACAGTCATCTGCAGAAAAATTTCTTGATGAAAGTTTGGCTACAGATTGCATGCATGACTTTCCGGCTATGCCTGCTCGCGGATGGTGTACAAGTGGAAAGATGCCTTGCCCAAAGGTGTGCATGCAGGCCTTGATTTTCATTTGGATGAAGAAGGGTGGCAAGTATGTTGCCTTTGACCAGCATCGACAATTCCTTCCTCCAGACCATCCTGATAGGGAAGACAAGAAGAACTTCACAAAAGGCAAAGTTGTCCATGAAGTAAATGAGATTCCAATGTTTTCTGGTGAGGATGTGCTTGCTCAGCTCAAAGCTCTTAAGCCTGCCTGTGAAGGGAAAGGAAAAGGCAAAGGCAAAGGGAAAAAATGTTTTGAAGGATATGGTGAGACGCATAACTGGACTCACATTACCCCCTTCACGCAGCTTCCCTATTTTAAGGACCTCAAACTTCCATACAACATCGACGTGATGCACACCGAAAATAATGTCGCAGAGTCCTTTTTAACACGATCCTCAACATTTCTGATAAGACAAAGGATAATGTTAATGCTAGAGTCGATCAACAGAATATTTGTGATAGACCACGTCTTCACATGCAACCTCCCACAGGCAGTCGAAAATCTTGGTTCAAGCCAGATGCTGACTTCGTACTTAAAAAGGATCATAAGATGGAGGCATTCAAGTGGCTGAAACACGTCGTGAAGTTCACCGATGGTTATGCGTCGAATATAACAAAGGGGTCAATCTTTCAACAGTAGAGTGACCGGGCTCAAGAGTCATGACTATCATGTATGGATTGAGCGGATTATGCCGTGATGGTTCGGGGCTATGTTCCCGAGCGTGTCCGGCGTGGTGCTTGCGGAGTTAAGCCATTTCTTCCGCACGCTTTGTGCTAAAGAAGTATGTCTTGAGAAGATAAAAGAAATGCATAAGAAGGCACCGGAGTTGATATGCAAGCTAGAGAAGATCTTCCCGCCAGGCTTTTTTACTCTGATGACACATCTCATTTTGCACCTCGCGAACGAGGTATTGTTGGGGCCCTGTGCAAGATCATTGGCAAGACGGCCCGAGAGATGTAACAAGCATCCGAGACAGAAATGTGGAAACAAAGCTAAGATTGAAGCTTCCATAGTCGAGGCGCTTATCCTAGAGGAGGTGGCAGACCTCAGGACAGCCTACTATCCGGACCATGTTCCCACGTTGCACAATAAGGTGTCTCGATACAATACAGAAGAACCCAAGTATAAACCCAAGTTGCCTCTATTCACCGGGCAAGGTGGCAGGGCTGGATGCTCGACATCTTATGTCATGCCACGAGATGAGCGGAGGATGTCATGTTCTATATCTTGCACAACATCAAGGAAGTTGAGGATGAGTGGATGAGGTAATACCTTTGCACCATTCTTTTAGTCAATTCATTATGTTCACTTTGCCTAGTTCTTATACCGCTTTTCTTATTGTAGTCGATTCGTTGAGGAAGAGTGGACGGGGATGCTGCCTCCTACTGAAGCGGAGGCACTTGCTCTTCTCCGAAAGGGTGCCGATGGAAGGAAAAATTTCGTTGCGTGGTTCATGGAGAAAGTAATTTTTCACACTTCCCTATTACCCATTTCACACTTCCAATTAAACTCATGCACCCTATAATTTCAATTAAACTTGTAGGGAAATGATCCAAACGAATCAATGGATGAAGAATTGAGATGGGTTTCCATGGGTTTGACCCTACCGTCATGACATGCCAAAAGTATGATGTGAATGGGTATCGCTTCCATACAAAGGAGCACCAGAACAGTCGGCCTGATCCCAAAACCATAAATACCGGAGTCTTCACCGAAGGAGATAATAAAGTAGATTACTATGGAAGGGTAGGAAAAATAAACGAGCTTACATTCAAACGTGGCGTAGAACACCTAAGTCTCACTTTGTGTTCAAATGTCGATGGTTCGACCCCAAAAAGGGTCCGAGACATACGCCTTCATTGGTTTAGTTGAAGTTAAACCATCAACCGTCTATGCCGGAGCTGATCTCTTTATCGCCGCTACCCAGGCCACACAAGTATATTATCCGCCTTACCCATGCCGTAAAAGAGTACCTAAAGGGTTGGGAAGTTGTGTTCAAGGTGTCGCCACATGGTAAGCTACCGGACCCGAACGATGATGATTACTACAACATAAACCCCATGACATACGAGGGAGTGTTTTTCAAGAGGAACATGATGACGTGGTCCGAAACAAGGAGGATGATGACTTGGGTTATGTTGACTGGACCCAAACGATGACGGTCCGGATTGATGGTGAGGCAATCGTGAATCAAAGAGACATAATTATGCTTGAAAAGTTAAATGAAGACGCTGACGCTGACGATGAGGAAGAGCCTCCACCTCCGTCAGAAAACGAAGAAGATATGCGGGATAGTGATGATGAGACCGGTCGACAAATAGATTACAATAGTGATGATTCATATGGGTTCTAGAAAATGTATGTTCTTTTAATAATGTTCTCTTCCGTTATTAATGTCTTTCCTGTATGCTTGTTTTTTTATATCCTTACTAATTGTTTATTCTCTTCTCAATGCAGGTTTGCTAATCATGGGCAAGTCCAATGGTGCCAGTTTCCTCAAGTAAAAATCAAAGGTGGACTTACTCGGAGTGGACGAGCCCACATGGTTCCCTCCCGACTACGCGTGTATGGCACCTCACTGGGTGGTGGTGGGGTCGGGGGTGGAGACCCTAGAGGAGGAGGGGGTGGGGGGAGAGCCCCTAGAGGACGAGGAGGTGGGGGGAGAGGCAACCGTGCCAAAAAACTCCGGGCCGTGTCCGAAATAGGAGGGTCTTCTTCGATGCCCTCCTATGCTGATGTAGCCTGAAGTCCGAGGAGGAGGAGTATATTCTCGATGCCGAGGAGGAGGAGGCCGAGGAGGAGGAGGCCGAGGAGGGCGAGGAGGGTGGAGGGAGGTTGACCCGAGTTGTGGGGTGACTTGCCACCGGGTGCTCCTTGAGGGGTGGCTGCGTGGTAATGCCGAGTACCTACACCACCTTCTATCGAGGCGCACAAGTGGCTCATTGAACCTGCGGGGAGACGGAGTAAGTGCATCTCAATCATACTTTCAACACATGACAACATTTTTTATTGTACACATGGCAACCCTTTGATTCTTTTTGCAAGAATCGGATCCTTCACGGAAAGGGCCGTAAACCGAACGGCCTTCTCACCGTCTGTTGAAGCAGTTTTGGCTCGCCTATTCTCGCCGCGGTGACAGTGGACCCACAACTGCGTGTTTTGGCCACAAGCTGGGCCCACTACGAGGCTTGTCAGAACGCTGAGTACAGGGACGGCCGCTAAGGCCGTGATCACCAAATTTTGGGTAAGTTCCATTTTGAATCACTTGTCTTTAGTTTCGCTTCATAGTTTATCATTGAATCACTCAACTCATGCCTTGTTTGCTTCTGGTTTATGCATGATTGCAGCAACTCTATAGAGTTCTTGACGAGCACAAGGCCAGAGCCGACGTGGTCTTACTTGTGTCTGCAAAGAAGAAAGCTCGACAGTTGCAGTACGAGGTGCGTTGGGTTGCCGTCTCACAGTACTACCACATCTACCTGCAACAAAAGATGACCAAAACTCAAGCATAGAGGGACAAAATTACCATGAGCGAGGAGCAGTTCATGATGGTAACTATATCGACTTTTCATTGTTTCAAGGAGTCAACTATATGTTTCGTGCTCACATGTCATGCTTCAAAAATTTGAATAGGTTTTTCATCGTTGGTGATATGGAAGGCATTACGTATGTGCGTGTTTGGTGGATAGGTGGGTCGGTGACGATCCAGAGTTTGTTGCCAAGAGCATCAAGCCCCGGGCTAACCGTGGAAAAGACGGGACACACGGCCAAGGAAACAGGAACCACTGGGGCTTCAAGGCCATGAAGGTATATCTATATGAAAGATGCATTTTGGTTCTTCTTTACCGTCATGTTCTTATGTATGGCTAACTTCTGTTTGACATTGCAGGAGGACAAGTTGCAGAGGCCGCTCTCAGACATGGAGTCGTGGAAGCCGGGCGCATGAGCGAGTGATCGCAAGGAGGGCGAGAGCCAAGATTACGGCAACACCGAGAAACACACGGAGTCTTACACTCGTAACTATCGAAGTTGCATCCGGATGTTCCTGTTCCTGAGGTCGCCCAGTCCCAGATCGACGACACGGAGGTGGAGGCCATCCAGGGGAAGCCCCATGGCCGGTATCCGTGTTTCGATGGCTTGATCACTCCGTCGGTCTCGTACACACGGCTTCGAGCTACCAACCCGAGCCCGTTAGAGAGTACGGGGCGTTCGCAGCCTCCCTTAGACCGCCAACGTGCTGTAAGTACTTCCCCTTATCTTCTTTGTCTCTATCTTTCTTAGTTTATTTTCATCACTGCCCACTTAGAAACAACCTCAATTTTGTAGGCATATCAGGCCTTTCTCGAGCATAGGCATATTGAGGTGAGGGAGTACTTGCAACGAGTGAAGGCAAACGATGATTACAGCCGTCAAGCGATGGCGGTTAGTTTTGCCCTCTTAAACCAAGCTCAAATTTGCACTTTCATTCCTTCTGACTTTGTTGATCACGGCTTGTTTCTAAGTGGACTTGTTTAACTAACATCCGTGCTATCTTGGCGTCTTGGACTAACCGCACGGAGCCACCACAAGTTGGACCCCACCACCACTGCTGGAGACGCCCCACACCTTCCCACGCTCGAGGAAGGCTGGCACTAGGCGGTGATACTCCGGTTAGTAAATTTGCCTAACTAATGACAAACTAGTTCTCGCTCATTCAACACTATCATGTCATATTTACCGTTAGAAACTTCTTTCAAACATGTAGGGGACCGGTGGCTCGACTCTGCTCCGTCGACCCCGCCACTCCGATCCGGCAGAGTGATGGTGGTCGCGGTGGCGGTTTGGCGGAGGAGGACTTGGCGGTGGCGGTTTTGGCGGAGGTGGTTTTGGCGGAGGTGGACTCGGTGGTGGTGGTGGTTTTGGCGGAGGTGGACTCGGTGGTGCTTGATGTCGATGGTGTATGCGGCCGTTGTGGCATGTCTTTCATGTTTCAACTTTTATGATGTTTCATGTCTTGCACTATTCTTATGTTTGTGGACTTCCGCCGGTGATGATCTTGACTATGTTTAAATGATGTTGATGAACTGTCATATTTCATATTATTCTGTTTTGAAATGTTGTCAAATGAATTGGAAAAGAGAAAACAGGAAAAAAAAACTATGCCTACGGCAAAGCCGTCGGCATAGATACGCCCAGGACCACCAGGAGGCGACACGTGGCAGGTCTATGCCTACGGCAAAGCCGTCGGCATAGATATAAATCTATGCCGACGGCTTGGCCGTAGGCATAGCCCTGCCGCCAGGTTAAACCAGGGAGCGACACGTGGCGAAGATATGCCTACGGCAAAGCCGTCGGCATAGATTTATCTATGCCGACGGCTTTGCCGTAGGCCTATCTTCGCCACGTGTCGCCCCCCGAACCGCCAGCAGTTTTGACGGCTACCGTCTGCTGCCGCCGAGGGAAAACTACGCCGACGGCTAATCTATGCCGACGGTCAGAAATGTCGGCATAGCCGCCTATGCCGATTTACATTTTTATGCCGACGGTCCGACAGAGTACTGTTGACGTGATCTACATCGACGGGATATGTCGACGGCAGCCGCCGGCATAGATCTATGCCGACGGGTTATTGGGTTTATGCCGACGCCCGTGGGTCAGAGGCATAGACCATGAAGTCGGTAGTGCCTCTAACCATTCGAGGCATTTATATAGACATTTTTCTAAAGAATATGGATGTTTTTAGATGTCAGCAGAGGGGCAACTGTCAAGTATGAGTATTCCAGGTAGCATTTGTGTATATGTTCAAAGATAAAAGCAAAAGAAAAAAGATAGCACTTGTTTGATCTTATATTAAGGTCAGGCTACCGCACAAACAGAAAAATCGTTGATATAGATAAAAAATATCACCGCCAAAACAATATAGAAAAATAATAATGTAGATAGAAAAACTAACCATGTGTACATCGGCTAGCTTTACCAATCTTTTTTTCTGATATCAAGACGAACGTTCATTTCAATGTCACTTTCCTAAGCATGATACAAGAACAGCATAGACACCACTGCGAACAGAAATACTGTAAATTCCCATGTAACTCTCAGGCAGGGAACAACAACAACATCGATCACACAGTGAAAGTAACTCAAACATAGACATGACCAACACCAGGCAAAGCAATCTAGATTGTGATATAGTGCCATCCCTGTAGGCAAGGAGATCCAACTTCCCGCTATTTAAATCTCAGTCACTTTGAATTAAGAATGTTGATCTGATTACAGCTCCATCGAAATCTGAAAATACAAGACAGGAGGTAAGACACCCGAGAAGAATTTTGGATTGAATGCTTACACACATTTCAGAGTATATACAAGCTAAAAGGAACAAATTATAGCTCTTATATTTGTAAAGATGGCTATCACAAGCACAAGCAAAAGAGCAATTTTCTCATCGGTAAATTTGATGTCAGCTGGATCTGAAATATGTGACCAGAAAGACTGACTTGCTTTTGTGTGTTTAGCACTAATTTGCAATGCAAGTTGGTACGCATAGCCAGAGAGAGCCATCTTAAGTAATACTAGAAGAACGCCCGTGCGTTGCAACGGGGCCACATTAACTTTAAGAGTTCAATATTACGACATTGGCGACCTTTTTTACCATCAAATCCTCTCACACACACTCTCCCTCCCTCTTCCTCACTCTCTCTCCCCTCTCCCTCTCTCTAACACACACACATATCCATCTTATTAGTACTGGACCATAATCCATCTATTTCACACACACGCTTAGTGCATAACAATATGGATTATGTGTATTATATTTGCCACCAGAACTGAGGGAATTAATTTCATGTAAATTGGCCAGCCACAGCTCCAAGAATACACGGAGGAGGGGGCCGGGTCAGCGTCGGCGCCGTCCGGCGCGGGCCACGGGCTCGCTTCCAAGTGCACGTGCAATGCACGTCTTCACAAATATTATAACAAGATGTGAGAAATCACATACTAACACGATGTTGCAATCAATTTGTAATTAAAGAAGTCAAAAGTCTTTTTTTTTAAACCAGAATTCCTTATGCTGGAGTTTAAACAAACCCCACAATAACATGATCAATTTTTTTTTTGCTCTACTTATCACCTAATTAAGCAAATGCATGACTTATGAAGCGGATAAGAAATCATGTTAACTTGGAACTAAAATTCCAACAAAAGAGTGAGGAACATATCTTTTTATCATTGCTCAAGTCTGAACCTCCCCCTATTTGTTAGTGAAATGTGAGTATGCTTGGAAGATAATAATTTCTTATGCAACATATGCTTTTACATCTGAAAGAGCTACAAAATATGTTGACCTACCTATGTGCACTACATTCAGCGTAGCTCTGATGTGCACTGCCTCGCTCTTGATTAGTTGCCGCAGTGCCACGCATCTACGCCAACAAGCTGGGGAAACAAATGCAAATGTTACACCGAGTCAAAATCAACCATTCCACAATCGTAACAATAGAAAAGATAATAACCAAAATTTAACAGAAGAACTACTGCTTGGCTCCCAGATCCATCTCGATAGCCCTTGATCTGGCTGCTGAGCTTCTCCTAGCCGCCTCAACATCACGTCATTACCAAACATGTAGTGGATGCCTAGTGGGACAAGGATTAAGAAATAACATGAGGTGAAAAATACGATGGCTGTCAATTCCATAAGATGATCCAAGTAATTTGACAAAACAGATCGGGAGCATCTTGTATAATCTCAAAAAAGCAACTAAAAATATGAGAAATGAATTGATGAAAATCAGCCCCTGCTCTCATTCATGCTCGCTTTTGTAATGGGAGGCAAGGAATGGGGATACCGGAGAAGAAAGGATCACATGGACGGCAAGCCTCCACCACCGCAAGTGGGGTTGCTTCACATCCAATCTCCACGGCCGCCGCCTCCATGGGGACGAACTCCCATGTTCACAACCAGGCTCCCAATCGGCCGCTGCCTCGCCGACCTTGACGACGAAAGTAGTCCCTCCTTCGATCCCATTCGCAATGGAGGCAACACCCATCCCAAATGGACGGGTCCGCTGGCGAGATCCCTCTTGGATTGTGGTCGCCTCCCAAACCTCACCGGGACACATGAGAGGCGCCGTTGCCATGGTCAGGCTTGGATGGGGAAAGGAGGCGACATAGCAGCAACGGCGCCTTCGCCGGGATTGGTGGCGACGGCGGTGGCGAGCGAGCGGGAGGACGGCGGCGGCGAGAGAGTAGGAGGGTGGTGGCGGCAGTCCATCGGCCGCCGTGACGTGAGAGGAGGATGGGGATGGGGCCGCGATCTGGACGTATGGAGCGGTCGAGAGGAGGGAAGCAGACGGCTGGGTTTTTCCATCGTGCGGGGTTTGGGGAGGTCAAACGAGAGGGTTTTTTCGCAAGGGAGGTAGAGCAACGAGGGCGGATGTAGGGAGACGGGACGCGGTCGGTTGGCAGGAAAAGAAAAGCTACGCATTTTTAGGCAGTAGAGATGATTGATTGTACGAAAGGGAAAATCACATCAATATAAGGAAATATCCCATCAATACTTGATTGATTGCGATTTATTTTTATATGGTAACTAATCTGATCATCAATACTTGATTGATTGTGATTTATTTTATATGGTAACTAATCTGATGGGTTTATGTGGGTGGTGAAGCGAAAAGGCAGGTGGGAGGAAGACGAAATAAAACCAGCGAAATAAAACCAACGAAAGTGGTGAGGCGAAATAAAACCAACGGATGTAGGGAGACGGGACGCGGTCGGTTGGCAGGAAAAGGAAAGCTACGCATTTTTAGGCAGTAGAGATGATTGATGATAAGAAAGGGAAAATTACATCAATATAAGGAAATATCCCATCAATACTTGATTGATTGCGATTTATTTTTATATGGTAACTAATCTGATCATCAATACTTGATTGATTGTGATTTATTTTTATATGGTAACTAATCTGATGGTTTATGTGGGTGGTGAAGCGAAAAGGCAGGTGGGAGGGAGACGAAATAAAACCAGCGAAATAAAACCAACGAAAGTGGTGAGGCGAAATAAAACCAGCGAAAAATAACCGGCGGACTATTCACCAACTGCTATACTAGGAGTAGAGATAAACAAAAAAGAAAAGAGAGACTGGAAGTACTATGTCATGCTAAATTGGCAGTTTCCTGTTGATTGCTTCATATATTTCCTTCTTTTCGAGGAACCAGTAGGAGCTCTGCCTTTTCATTCAAAGGGGAATTGACCAGTTAATAAGGAAAACTGGATGAAAACCGATACATCAACAATGTGCACACCACCCATGAGGCCGTGCACCAGGTGAGCCGCCGACTCCATCACCCGAACAACCGGAGCTGACACCCTACGACCCTATTTGCAGCCGCTGCTCCGGCATCGACACTGGTCGCAAGGCCGCACACCATGCGAGCTGTCTGCTCCGTCACCCGAGTAACCAGAGCCGCCCCCCTAAAACCATCTCCGGAGCAGCCGCTCTGACTTACAAATGCAAGCAACACACACACCAACCCCGTGGCGGCGCACCAAGCGAGCCGCCTACTCCGTCACCCAAGCAACCAAAGCTGACAGCCTACAAACATCTCCTGAGCCGCTCCTCCAACATCCATGCCGACCCCAAGGACACACACTAGACTGGCCAATGACACTGTCACCCAAGCGACCAGTGCCGACACCCACGACGAGATCCGGAGCCGCCGCTCCGACTTCCACAACGGTCCTGAGGCCGATCACCACACAGTTGATGGTTCAACCACGGCGTTCGCCATGCATGCCGGCATGGCAACATCACACGGCAGAGGATCATCTGGCCAGGCCATGGCCTCCTAAGGCCATGCCTCCAAGGAGGAAGTGACGAGGACGCCACTGTCGCCCGCCCTGGAAGAAAGCAGGAACTCGACTTTTGCCCAAAGGAACAAAAGCCTGTGGAGGGAGGAGATTAGGCGAAGCACCCAAGACGACGCCTTCATAGAGGGGAACGACGCCCACAGAGGGGAGCGACGCAAACCAAGGCAGAGCTGCTTTCACCCGAGGCTCCGGCACTCCCACAACCTCCACCATCCAAGCCGCACGCCCATGTGATGTTCCACTGCTGGCATCGCCGCGAACCACGCCCGCCCACCTCTGCACGTAGCATCCACCGTGCCACCTCACTCTACAACAAGCACCACCACAACAACAATCCCAACCTGAGGCCGCCACGCCAGCATCCTTGAGCCACCAACAGCCAAGACCGCACGCAGAACCAAGTAGCACCACACCAACCTCGAGCCGAGCACATCCTTGCGCCCTCCAATGCCCACTGGCCAGATCTGGGCTCGAAGCCCCACGCCAAGGTGCCGCCGAAGGGGGCAGGACATCGAGGACCCTAGAGCAGATCCACGCACCCCCTCTAAGCAGCCATCACGGACGACCTAGAGTAGGCCACCGATGCGCCAGAGCGCCTCTGCGACCCCGTCAGCCCTTGCCTCGCAGGCCACTTGGCCCCACGCACGTAGGTTGACCGCAAGGAGCCCACACACAGCCACACTGCTAACGGTCGATGAACGCCATGCAGCGACTCCAATCGTCGCCAAATCTGAAGAGCAATTGAGCCATCACACACTGGCCCTGCAGCCCCCGTCGCCCGGCCACCAACCACCTGGAGAGAGGATCCACCACCACGGCACGAGGACACCGCCCTGGTCTCCATGCACCGACAAGCAGGCCGCCGCCACCCCAGCCATCAACACTTCACCGCCGCCAAAACCACCCACACCACCTTTGGCAGCTGGGCCTGCCGCTGCCGCGGCGAGGGCCGGTGGAGAGGTGGCCGGCATAGAAGGAAGTGGTCAGCGGCGCTTAGATTCTGCTTGAGTGTCGCCCTATGGTGCGACACAGGGGGTTCTCGTTTTTCATATATTTCCTTTTTCTAGTACTCCCTCCGTCCAAAAATACTTGTCATCAAAATGGACAAAAAGGGGTGTATCTAAAACTAAAATACATCTAGATACATCTCTTTTATTCATCTTGATGACAAGTATTTCCGGACGGAGGGAGTAGCAGACTACTTTCTTAAGTCAGTTTCATTAGAAAACTTCTTACTTAGGCCACGGAAGGAAGATACCTCAGAGGAGTCTTAGTTAGTCAACAATCAACAAATCATAGATCGGAATACAACCATTCTTATGAGGCTAATTCAAATCAAACATCTTGTGAGCACACACTGTTCTTGCTATTCAGAGCAATCACTTAGACTGTTACTTGCGATCTAGGTTTGGCATCATTGTAGAGGAGCAAAACCAAAAATAGTAACTAAGAAATAGTCCAATGACATGCTGCAATAGTGTTTGTCAAGTGTTGGGTTGGTTGTCAGTTTTGTTGCAGAGGTCTTGCCATTTATTAGATCTGTTAATTATTAAACAGAAAATAAGCAAGCCATCATACTTATTCCACATAGGCAAAATTATCTAATGTGTTGTTGTAAACTTTAGTGGCCAAGATTAAAAATAA
Organism: Aegilops bicornis; assembly: GCA_021605145.1. NCBI lineage: Eukaryota > Viridiplantae > Streptophyta > Magnoliopsida > Poales > Poaceae > Aegilops > Aegilops bicornis. Next base: position 822,727,529 of record CM038675.1, read on the forward strand.
ATGTGCCTAATAGAAAAGGTTTTGGTTGCAAAAATAACAGGAATAACTTGGCTACTGCAGGGGCCACGAACGAGGTGGCGACCCTGAAGGAAGCAGTGTCCGTGGCCGAAAACAAAGTGGTTGCGGAACGCACCGAGCGAGAGAAGGGGGAGGCGCAGCTGGCCAAGGTACGGCAAGAGCTCCAGGCTCTCGTGGAAAAACACAAGGGTTTGGAGCGTGACTCGAAGACTCGAGAGTCCGAGCTCGCTTCGGCTCTTGAAAGTGCCAAAGTTGCTAAGGCCGAGGCCCAAAAAGCCCTCCAAGAAATTGAGTCGTTGAAGAAGATAGCGGCGGGTAAGGCATTCTTTATGCAAAGCAAGCATGTGAAAGTGAATTACCTATTACTTACCCGGATTCAGAGCTCTCCAGGAGCATTCACAGATTTGCCCCGTAGTGTGTCTGATGCTGTCGCATTCTACCGCGCCAAGGACGGGAGCTCGGCGGAAAAGGTGTTCTGGTCTCAGTATGCTGAGGCCGAACATTCGGTGCCCCTGAGCGACCAGCTGAAGCAGCTGGTCGAGCTCCACAAGGTCGCCGAACAGGCCATGAAGGGCCTTATAGCGCGGCTGTGGCCATTGGAGGCCATGCCCGGGAGCTACTTCGGTTTGGTGCAGCGGCTGGTGGATGCCTGTCCGCGGCTTGAAGTCATCAAGCGCTCCGTCTGCATTGAAGGTGTCCGTCGGGCCCTTGTCCGTGCTAAATTGCACTGAGGCAAGCTGGATGCGGAGAGGCTTGTGACGGACGGGCCACCGAAGGGCCATGAGCATCGCACGCCCGAAATATACTATGAGGGCCTCCTGAAGGGTGCCCGCCGAATAGCGGATGAGTGCTCCAAAGATGTAATTTTTGAATAAACTCGCATTTGTTATCCTGTACGCTGAAAACTTGTTCATATGCGCTAAGCAACACTTATTAATTTAAAATATTACCTTACATGCGGCCGTTTATCAAATTTGAGAGAAGGCAAGTCGTTGGCTTCAGCCCCCATGCCACGAAGTTACGGGTGTTCGGGATAAACTTGAGCACTCTTGTTCCCATTCTTGGGTCCATCTAGGGAGGCACTCAACACAACGAACAAGGCAACCGGACTTATAATGCTTGAACACTCTCACTTAGCCATAGAATTCTATAATTTTAAATTTCGTGAAGCCCCTAGTATCCAGGAAGACCGAGTTCGGGCGCTATCCACGCCTTTGGCGGACAATTCCGTTCCTCGCTCTAAGCGGCATAAGTCTTTAGGGACCCGAAAAACCTCTTGAACAGCGATCGGCTCTCGCCCTATCATGATGGTCAGTTTTAGCTTTCTCCACCGAGGTGCTCGACCCAGCTCAAGCTGGGACACAATCGTGATGGTTCTCCCGGTGCTACCTTAGCCGATATAGGGGAACGTAAGGTACCAAAACACGGAGCCGCAAACCCAACTATTGACCCAAGACATGATTCGGAGCCAATTCATATAATGTTATAAGTTCGGGGTGCCGCACTTGTGAAAGTGTTCGGACTTATCACACCATAATTTTGGGATACTTAAGCCCCTGGTGTATTGGTCGTACCAAAGTGTATGGTTGCAACATGTCGTGAAATGAACACATGTATATATGAAGGAAGTATAGCAATAATAAGCAAGAGCTATGTATTGTTTATTCAAAAAGGCACTCCAATGGGAGCAGAACGATACAACTAATGCGATAAGCAAGGGATGGGACTATCTAACATGTCCCCCTCCAGGGGTAAGCTGCGGGATGGTATGTAAAACAAGTATAATGCTTGTAATAGAGACCACCTGAACACTTGACGTGGTTTTCTGCTTCCCTGGCTGTTGCATCGTGAGTTCGGCGATTCTAGTGCCGGACAGAACTTCTCAAAGACGGAGTCCTGAAAGAAAAAGGGAAGAAAAAAGGAAAAAAGAAAAAGAATGACACAATCGGGAGCCCCTGGTGCGGTCGAGCCGCATTCTTGGCGTGTCGTGGTCTTGCCCCTCCCCATATGCCCATGGTATCTCCAGAGCGTAATTATGTACGCGTAATACTAGCTTCGCGATTTCGCGAGGGCGGGGGTTGGGGCCGGATTGCTACGCGTGCTTGAATTGTGCCAGGCGGTCTTGTTGTAGGTTACTCCGGGCGCGCTTGATAGTGTCCGGACGCTTAGTGCCCGGACTCGAGAATTGCTGTGAGAGGCTGTTTTGTACCTCCGCTGCGAGGGCCGCTGTGTGCTCCTCCGTTCGGAGAGAGCGTTCGGTGTTTCCATTGACCGTGATTACTCCACGAGGGCCTGGCATCTTGAGCTTGAGGTGTGCGTAGTGCGGCACCGCATTGAACTTTGCAAATGCGGTTCGTCCGAGCGATGCATGATAGCCGCCGCGGAATGGGACGATGTCGAAGATTAACTCTTCGGCGGAAGTTATCCGGGATCCGTAGACCACTTCGAGTGTAATCGAGCCCGCATAACTGGCCTCTACACCCGGTATGACGCCTTTAAAGGTCATCTTTGTAGGTTTAATCCTTGAGGGTCTATGCCCATTTTGCGACCTTGTATCCTCGATAAATCAGGTTCAGGCTGATGCCGCCGTCCATCAGGACTCTGGTTAGGTGAAATCCGTCGATAATTGGGTCAAGAACCAATGCGGCGAAACCGCCGTGACGGATGCTAGTGGGGTGGTCCCTTCGATCGAAGGGATCGGGCAGGAAGACCATGGGTTGAACTGGGCGTGGCTTCATCGCGTATCGCCCCTTTAGTGCACGCTTCCGCTCTCTTTTGGGTATGTGGGTTGCGTATATCATGTTCACCATCCGCACTTGTGTAGGAAAACCCTTCTGTCCTCTATTGTTCAGCGGCCGGGGCTCTTCCTCGTCATCGCTATGTAGCCCCTTGTCATTGAGTTCGGCACTTAACTTGCCTGCTTGCTTGAACACCCAACAGTCCCTATTGGTTTGATTGGCTGGGTTTTCGGGGGTGCCATGTATCTGGCACAAGCGATCGAGTATCCGGTCCAAGTTGGACGGGCCCTGGGTATTTCTTTTGAATGGCTTCTTCCGCTGACCGGGTTTAGAGTCTCTGAATCTAGCATTGACGGCCGTATCTTCAGTATTATCGCCGTTAATGCGGCGCTTGTTCTTGTTGTGACGCGACCTTCCATTGCTGTTCTTGGTATCCGAACTGTCAGGATGTTTGGCCAAGTTGTTGCTTCGAGCTAGCCAGCTGTCCTCTCCCGCACAAAAGCGGGTCATGAGTGTTGTGAGGGCTTCCATGGATTTTGGCTTTTCCTGTCCTAGGTGCCGGGCAAGCCACTCGTCATGGATATTATGTTTGAAGGCTGCAAGGGCCGTGCATCCGGACGATCAACGATTTGATTTTTCTTTGTTAGGAACCGTGTCGAGAATTGTCGGCCGATTCTTCCGGCTGCTGAATTATGTGGCTAAGGTCATTCTGCGTCGGTGGTCGCACATATGTGCCTGGAAGTTATCAAGGAATGCGGCTTCCAGGTCCTCCCAACAACCAATTGATTCTGCTGGCAAGCTGTTGAGCCAATGCCGAGCTGGTCCTTTAAGCTTGAGTGGGAGGTATTTGATGGCATGTAGATCATCACCGCGGGCCATGTGGATATGGAGGAGATAGTCCTCGATCCAGACCGCGGGATCTGTAGTACCATCGTATGATTCGGTGTTTACGGGTTTAAAGCCCTTGGGGATTTGATGATCCATTACTTCATCTGTGAAGCATAGTGGGTGTGCGGCGCCTCTATATTGGGCTATATCGTGACGTAGCTCATATGAGCTTTGTCTACTGTGTTCGGCCCGGCCGGGTTTGCTGTATCCGGCGCGACGGTAATCATCTCGCGTCGTTGGGCGCCCACGCGATCCGTAGATCGATCTTGTGTGTTTTGCCTTATCCTCCAATATATCTCGCAAGTCCGACACGTTTTCCCGTGCCTTGGTACTTTTTGAGCAGCGTCGGGGTGTGCCTTGAGCGGAGGGCCGAGAGGCTTCTCTGTCGCGGCCACGAGGTGGCCGGTCTGCCATGTCGTGCGCTGGTGACTTGGGTGCTTCCTCCTCTAGTCGAGGCAACGGCCTGCGTTTGGGGTAGCTTTTGGAGGGGCGTTCGAGTTCATACTCTTCGGCTGCAAGGACTTCAGTCCATCTGTCAGCTAGCAGGTCTTGATCAGGTCTAAGCTGTTGTTGCTTTTTCTTGAGGCTGCTTGCCGTGGCTATAAGCCTGCGTTTGACACGCTCCTGTTCGGCGGGATCCTCAGGCACGGCAAATTCGTCGTCGTCGAGGCTTGCCTCATCTTCGGAGGGAGGCGCATAATTATCGTCCTCGACCTCTCTTTACTGCCCGCCTTGTCGTGCAGACTTGCTTCTCCCTCCTCCTGCGCTTGAGTCCTGCTGGAGGGGTTCTCTTTAACCGTCCGGGGTGTTATTATCTCCGTGCGGAATCACCGTTTTATTGTGGCGGGATTTAGAGCGGCGCCACGACGTCGGCGCTTGGCTGTTTCTTGGAGGGTCATCTTCGTTGTTCCATCGCCGTTCCCATCTTTTGGGATGTCCACCATGTATATGTCATATGTGAGGTGGCCTTCCGATGCCTGTAGGCGCTGGTTCTTGGTCGTCTCCGGCGTCGTCGTCCATACCGTCGACCTCTTCGGAGTCGAAGTCGAGCATGTCGGTTAAATCATCGAAAGTGGCTACAAAGTGGGTGGTGGGTGGGCGTTGAATTTCTTCGTCGTCCGCATCCCAACCTTCCTGACCGTAGTCCGGCCAGGGCTCTCCGGATAAAGAGAGAGACTTTAGCGAATTCGGAATGTCGCCAAAGGGCGAGTGCTGGAAGATGTCCGTGGCCGTGAACTCCATAACGGGCGCCCAATCGGATTCGATCGGCAAAGGCGCGGAGGGTTCAGAGTCCGGAGAGGAGTCCGACACCCTGGAGTCGAGGTCTTCGCAAAGGACAGGGATGGAGTTCGACTCAATCGCCGTAGAGATTGTAGCCCCCGAGGCGGTGTCCAACCACTCGTCCTCGATCGGGGAATCCGGCTCCGGATTAAGGGTCGGAGCGGATGCTGGTGCGGCCTCCAGGGCAATCGCTCGCCGCAGAGCTAGATCATGCCCATCGAGACGGTCAAGGCGACGCTTGGCTGCGGCTCGAATCCGTCGAAGATCAAGTCTCCGCGGATATCGGCCGTATAGTTTAAACTTCCAAATCTGACACGATGGCGGGGCGTAGCTTTCGATCTGCTCCGGATGGCTGCGAATTGGCCCGCGGTGCAAAGCCGCGAATACAAAGATCTGTCCGGGGAGAAAAGTCTCACCCTGGACTACGTCGTTGTTGATGATCGAAGGATCCATCGGGCCTATCGGTGACGACACAGAGGAACTCTCAATGAAAGCACCAATGTCGGTGTCAAAACTGGCGGATCTCGGGTAGGGGTCCCGAACTGTGCGTCTAGGCGGATGGTAACAGGAGACAAGGGACACGATGTTTTTACCCAGGTTCGGGCCCTCTCGATGGAGGTAATACCCTACTCCTGCTTGATTAATATTGATGATATGGGTAGTACAAGTGTAGATCTACCACGAGATCAAGGAGGCTAAACCCTAGAAGCTAGCCTATGGTATGATTATTGTTCGTCCTACGGACTAAAACCCTCCGGTTTATATAGACACCGGATAGGTTAGGTTACACAGAGTCGGTTACAATGGTAGGAGATCTACGTATCTGTATCACCAAACTTGCCTTCCACGCCAAGTAAAGTCTCATCCGGACACGGGACGAAGTCTTCAATCTTGTATCTTCATAGTCATGGAGTCCGGCCGTGACGATAGTCCGGCTATCCGGACACCCCCTAGTTCGGGACTCGCTCAAACACCTCTAGAGGAGGAAAGCACCGCAAAAACTATAACCATTATTATTTGCTCTAGTGTTACGGTATTCTGTGACCTCACAATATTTCAATACAAATCACGACTTTTAATGTCATCAATCACGTTAATTAGGAGTATGCTAGTTTTGTTGTACCCGAGGGCTCTCGATATGGTAGGAATATACTATTAATTCATACTTTCCAATTCTGGTATTCCCTTTTTTTCTCTAACTTTACAAATATGAGTATTGGATGGCCTATTAGCTCTCATAGATGAGCTATTAAGTCTTATCAATGATCTATTTCCTAATTTAATCTAGGTCGTTGGATTTTAAATGTTGGACCGCCCATAATAGTTGGGATCAACTTAAAACGTGCCTGCCTTCTTAGCGGAAGGAAGCAGCAATAAATTTTGTAGTTGCTATTAATTATACATGGTACGATGAAGAATAAGATATAAAGCTTTTGACAAGGGAGGAACAGTGATGTCTTGTAGTCATTGCTAGGTGGTCTACCGACGTAGATACAACTTGATAGTTGATAAATAGATCGAAAGTTTTTTGAAAAAAATCATTTTGTAAAGAATAAAAGAGAAAATAAAAATAAATTTTGTAGTTGCTATTAGTAATCCCTGGTACGATGAAGGAAAAAAGATGTACATTTTCTGAAGAGGGAACGATGATGGCGGCGGTGTGCTATAGTGCTTGTGGTCACTGCCAGGTAGTCTATGGATGTAGGTGTAAGTTTTTACTTATGGTGTTATTTGTATTATATTACTTGATAGTTGATAAATAGATCAGAAGTTTTTCGCAAAAATTTCTTCTTATTGTGAAGAATAAAAGAAAATAAATAAAAATAAATTATGTAGTTGCTATTAATAGTCCGTGGTACGATGAAGGAAAAAAGATGTAAATGTTTTGACGAGGGAAGGGTGATGGCGGCGGCGTGCTAGAGTGCTTGTGGTCGTTGCCAGGTGGTCCACGGATGTAGGTCTAAGTTTTTACTTATGGTGTTATTTGTATTATATTACTTGATAGTTGCTAAATATATCAGAAGTTTTTTGCAAAAATATCTTCTTATTGTGAAGAATAAAAGAAAAAATACAAATAAATTATGTAGTTGCTATTAATAGTCCATGGTCCGATGAAGGAAAAAAGATGTAAATGTTTTGACGAGGGAAGGGCGATGGCGGCGGCGTGCTAGAGTGCTTGTAACTCGTTGCTAGGTGTTCTTTGTATTATATTACTTGACAATTGATAAATAGATCGAAAGTTTTTTTTGAAAAAGATCATTTTATCAAGAATAAAGGAGAAAATAAAATAAATATGCTACTTTCCTTGTACTCGAGAGCGCTCTCGATATGGTAGGAATATACTATTAATTCATACTGTTAAAAGGGATGGGCGATGACTGCGACGCACTACAATGCTTGCAGTCGTCGCGGCCTAGATGTGACTTTTACTTTTGATTTTCTTTGTATTACTTGTCTGTTTTTCGAAAAAACAATCTTATTGTAAACAACAAGAAAAGACTTACTTCACTGATGTTCTTTGTATTATATTACTTGACATTTGATAAATAGATCAGAAGTTTTTTTGAAAAAGATCTTTTTGTAGAGAATAATTTTTTTTCTGTAGTTGCTATTAATAGTCCGTGGTATGATAAAGGAAAAAAGATGTAAATGTTTTGACGAGGGAAGGGTGATGGCGGCGGCGTGCTAGAGTGCTTGTGGTCGTTGGCAGGTGGTCTACGGATGTAGGTGTAAGTTTTTACTTATGGTGTTCTTTGTATTATATTACTTGACAGTTGATAAATAGACCAGAAGTTTTTTGCGAAAAGATCTTGTTGTGAAGTATAAAAAAGAAAAAAAATGTGGTACAATGAAGGAAAAAAACTTCTAAGCTTAGCTAGTATAAGCTGGCTCATTTCTGCGTCGTCGGCGCCTCAGCAAACCCGATCGACCAGCTAAGCTAGCGACAGCTGGTCCGTGAATGCCTCCCAAGCCGATGGAGAGAGCAGTTCGAGGCTATTTAAGCTGGCTCGGTTCCTTCAGAGGCAGCAGTGTGGTACTAAAAACGTGAAACCCAGCGGTGTAGTCCACCAGCAGCTTGGCTGGGCCGCCGTCGTCTTCGGCCCACCTGCTTAGTTGATCGCGGGCGAACTAACGCAAGCCGTCGCCCTCAACCGATTCCGATTCGGACAACCCGTCTACTGGTCGACATAGACTGCACGCTGGAGTATAAATTGAGTGCTCTTTTATAATATTTATTTATTATTAGTAGTTCTACTCTGCCTTATGCTGAACTATGTTCTTATTCTAATCTAAGTACGAACCTTGGACAGCATGGGATAGTGTTAAGCATGTTACAACAGTGGTTTATTAAACAAAATCCTTGTGTTCCTCGTGCTAAATCCCATTTACACAAGTTCACACCGATTAATTTGCTCAACTATATTACCTGGTTTCTACCGATAATTGGAGCAGTGTCCAAAATAAATTAATGTACAACAAGTTATTCCCCTAAAAAATTATAATATATACAACAATTTCAGAGTAGCAGAGATCTATATCCAGTTCACTACGACGACAGACAGGGGTTGTATGTTTGGCGACTAGAGAGACATATGTGTGTATGTGTGTGTGTGTGTGTGTGAGAGAGAGAGAGAAAGGGCGCCATGGGGAAGTTTGTGTGAGACTGAGTGGTACTCCCTCTGTCCGAAAATACTTGTCATCAAAATGGACAAAAAGGGATGTATCTAAAACTAATATACATCTAGATACATCTTCTTTTATTTATTTTGATGACAAGTACTCCCAGACGGAGGGAGTACATATTAGCCCATTCTTTGTTGTTGTCTAAATCCTCCCTGCACTGCTACACCAGGTTGAACATGACATGACATAGCGCTTTTGGTTTCTTGAAAAAATTAGATCGCTCCCCTATTCATCGCCAATTACGCCAAAACTAGGCTATTGGAGCCGAGACTCGAGGGCATGATCAATCCACACCGTTTGTAGAAACTGTTCACCAAACCTAATCTAGATGCCATGACTTCTTTGATCCAGATGCCATGACTTAGTGTATCCAGATGCCATGACTTGGTCGATCCAGATGCCATGACTTAGTGTATCCAGATGACATGACTTAGTGGAACTCCATCACGCCGATCTACCTACTCCTTGTTCCGGGTGCACTCGAACACGAATGGGAACCTTGCCATGAACGTGATGGGCGTGAACTGGAGGACCCCCATGAGGATCTCATAGCTCCGGGCCTTTACCGATCCCCATAGCCCAACCGTCTTGATGACATGCTTGATTGCTTGGGCAATCTGGCAAAGAGGGTTACATGAGAGGAAGTTAGACTTGAGATATAGAGAAACAAATGGTGTGAATGAAGAGCAATGTAGGAATTGTATGGTATGGTAACTATCTAGAAGCAGGGCCCATCCAATCGGCATGAAAACAAGGATGCAGACGAAGATGTCGAGAGCTGTCGTGTGGGTGATTGCTCTTAAGGTTACGAGGATGGAGATGAACGTTACGAATATCAGCCCATTGATCAGCCAGAAGACAAGCCGGAACTCCATGCTGAACCTCCTGCCAACTAACACTGCCTGCAAAGAAAAATCGTGACGACTGAGTGTTCCAGCACTTTATTATTTACATTCATAACAAGCAGCATGACGAGAATCACAACCCATCAGTCTGCGGTGTGAATCCTCTTCGACATCCTTGTGGCTCGCGGGTTCTCTCTCCCAAGTGAATTTGCTGGGTGGCAAATACCCTCAGTACCGCTCGGTCCACGATGTTTCTCAATGGAATGGAGTGCCGGGAAGATGGATGTCTTCCCGTTGAGGTTTGCAGTAGGGGGGCCCCCTCTCCCCCTACCTCCTCATCCTGGTGGCATGCGGGGCTCTCCAGAGAATGCCGCCCAGCTCTAGCATGCGCTTAACCTATTCTCCAACACCACGGGCCTCGTGATTAACTTCACGAAGAGCACCATGACCACCCTGCATATGATAGGCGAGGACGCTCAACTCGCTGCGACTACCTTGGGGTGTGAGCTCGCCTCCTTCCCACAAAGCTATCTTGGCTTACCCATGTCCACCAAGAAACTCGAGAAGTTAAATTTCACACCACTCATCGCCAAGGCGGATAAGTATCTTATGGGCTGGAAGGCGGTCATGTCCCCCGCTGGTCGGCAACTGTGAACGCCATCAGCAGAGGCATGACGTTTTGACGCCCACTAGCGTCAAATAGGATCCATCGTTGATATCTACCTGGCATTCCGTCTGGCTGTCTAGGGACCTCCCATACCGAACGAAAGGTTTGGTTTCCCGGTACGACAGCACCCCAGAACGAGCGATTACGTTCGATAAGGCAACCACTGCAGCCTGAACACCCTGCCCATCGGCCCTACAGGCCTTTCCCCTGTAAAAGTGAAAAAGAAAAAAAAAACGTGGAGTAGCAAAGCCCAGATTTTGTTTTTTTTTTCCTGTGACAAGTAAAAGCCCAGTTTTTGTTGTGCTATGAAAAAGGGCCATCAACTCTAAAAAGCAAAAATTGCCATGAGTAAAACATATTTCTTTCTTTGCAATGATCCAAAATAAAAAGTCAGGGCAATTTTCATCTGTGCATACACTGGTGGTGGGGGGAAATGTTGATTAAAATTGCCATTAACGATTATATTGATATGTATGTGACAATGTTCAAAACGGACGTGGCATACCCATTTGCTTTTAGATGCGTGCTTTTTAACTGATGACAAAAAAGGTCTCGCCCCGAACATGGCAAGTTCGGCAGTTATTGTTTCTGAAGACTTAATAATACATATACAAAAATGCTACATCTGCGTACCAGGTTAAGTAAAGCTACATTTCCTCCCTTTCTTATTTTCTTCCAACCAGATCTAGCCACGTGAGCTCGTAAGTAAGTTTCGTAACAGTTTTTATGTAGACGTAGCAAACCTCATACATATACAGGCTGGTCTGAATTGGCCACGTTTGATTGGATTAAAGGGGAGGGGGAGGCCCCACCGCTGTGAACTCTGCCGCAAAACCTGTGAAACAAGTGCGCACCTGCCCTTCGGCTGCGGTCGCATTGCCCATGTTTGTCACGCCACTGATTTATTAACAACTCTGCTGCCAAACTACTCTATACAATTTCTTTTTTTTAGGTGCCACTTGGAGCGAAGACTCCCGCTCACTGAGGCGATGATGGTTGCTGGTGGGAGCTCCATCATTTCAAGCCTCTGCTCGATGGGCCCTGTTAGAAATATATGTTAAAAATATAATTGGGTTTAAGTTAGTGATAGGAGATAGAGATAAAATTAGTTTAAACCACATAACTTGTCTTGTACTCCAAGTCTCTACCCCTCTTGTACTTTTATATATACCCTACACAAGGATCAGATCAATACAATAGAATTATTAGTCATCCTATAATTTCCACATGGTATTAGAGCGGTTAGTCTCACGACGCCGATCCTAGGTCACATCCATCACTTCCGCAGCGCGCCTCCCCTGGAGAGATATCTCCTCTCCCCGGGGGCACGGCACCTGATCGATCAAAGATCAGATTTGTTCATAAATTAGATTAGATCACTTTCGAAATACTTTCCAGTAGATTTTTTATTAGCAACCAAATAAATTCTACGACCCTCTTATCTGGTGAGAAATCTTCATAGATGATGCATGGATCTTCCTCTGCAAGTTGCAGGGCACGGCAGGCTTCGAGCCGGCGTCCAAACGCCACGCGCGCATCCCGACTGCGGCAAGACCGGCTACTCGCCCCGTCCGCAGCGGCACCCATGCGCACGCACGGCGGCAGCTATCCGATCTGGTGGTGGTGAGTTCGATCTAATCGAACCGGCTTCTCCAACGGCTCAGCACGGCATCGACTTCAGGGCAGGGAGGCCTGTATCAAGCGGATACTCTCGCGATCTGCATTGGCATCCCGGGCAACCGCCCATCATCAGCAAATTCTTCCCGCCTTCTACTCAATACGCGCCGCCGGACATCAACCTCCACGAGCCACGCGGGTGGCACGAACGACCGTGGATGCGGCCACACGTGTACCGTGTACACACCGCGAGGACAACCCGCGCAGGCGCCTCTCCAACAACGACACCAGGTGGGCTGCATCACCGACGGAAGCCACGCACGGTCGCACGCAGTACCAGGACTCCGAGAGGATTTCATCGTATGCATGCATCATACATGTGGCCTAGATGGGCTAACTACTCCCTCCGTTCCTAAATAATTGTTTTTCTAGCCATCTCAAATGGACTACAACATACGGATGTATGTAGACATATTCTAGAGTGTAAATTCACTCATTTTGCTCCGTATGTAGTCACTTGTTGAAATCTCTAAAAAGACAATTATTTAGGAACCGAGGGAGTAGATGTGATGCACGCGCATGCAAATTGAGGAGCAGTCCGTACAGAGGTTTGTGTTGTGTGCACGCAGGGAACCACGAGACGCAAGCTCGATGCGGGCAGGCGCCGCTACGGACTCCACTGCAGCGACCCATACGGCCTCGACTCCCATCTAGACTCCACCGATCGCTTCGCAGATCATGCACGCCTCGGATCACAGGAGAGCAGTTTTCCGCGCATCTTACTATGACGCCCGCGACACCATCATCTATCCCGAGCCGAGCTACATCACGTCCTGCATCAACCTACGCCGTCGATCTGTACCTGCACGGAGCATGACTACATCATCATGTTCTACACCTGATATTCTTCATCAAGCCAAATCCCTGCTCCGAGTTGCACGACTACGCTAGGCTACGAGCCAACACACTTCTTCAGCATGACACAGCGTCGACAATTTGTCGTCATCAGGGACGCCTTCAAGCGACACGTCGTCTAACACGCCGCTGCGACGCTATAGCCGACACTTCATCGCCAAGGTCTTCATCAACGTGGTCTTCACCAACATCTTCGTCAACACACCACCGCCGCCTCGTCCACAAAATGGACACCTACCGTCCTCTGACAGACTTTTCTGCAAGACGCGACCACGACGATGGCAATGACCGCGTCACGATGACGGCATAGACCGCCTCATCCACGACGGCATGACTGCATCAACACGGCGTCACTACATCGACGACCCCTACACGGCCACACGGTTCTGACAAAATCGATGTGTGCTCGATGGGCCTCCACCAGTCTTGGCAAAACCGGTGGACTCATCGCCGACGACACCCTCTGACATTCGCAAGGTGCATTATCCACGTCTGCAGCTCCGTCATAGCGCATTTTTTTGCACCTGCGGCTTTGTGCGGCTTCATCATCCACGACTACTACACCATCGATCACGACTACATCGACCACGGCTACATCACCATGATCGGCTACCTCGACATCGACATTAATGGCTTGGTCTACAGCAACACATCGGCAACAACTCCAGTCAACAGCGTCCGCGTCGTCACTAGCGTCCACGCCACTCCCGCTGTAACTGCGGGAGGGAATAGAGGAGAAGGCAGGAAGGTACCAGAAGGGGACGTAGTCACCGCCCTAGGTGCCGACCCATCAGAGACGCAGTTGATGATGGCGGAGAAGAGAAGACGACGGAAGCATAAGAGTTCAAATTCAGTCGCCATCGTCTGCTTCACTCCCGCTACGACTGAGGGGGGAATGTTAGAAATATAACTGGATTTAAGTTAGTGATAGGAGATAGAGATAAAATTAGTTTAAACCACATAACTTGTCTTGTACTCCAAGTCTCTACCCCTCTTGTACTTCTATATATACCCTACACAAGGGTCAGATCAATACAATAGAATTATTAGCCATCCTATAATTTCCACAGGCCCTAGATAATGTTGTCGACCTAACGTTGGTAGGGAAAGAAGTGCGTCCTGCGGTGATCAAGGAGACAACTAGTTAGTTGGCAAGCACCGAAAAGGGTAACTCCGAAAATCAATGTTGATGCTTCTTTCCTTGAATAGGCAGGATGCGGAAGCACATGCCATGTGGTAAGAGATTCAGAGAGTAAGCTTATACGAGCACAGCCTTGTGGTATAGGTTTGCGGCAAATGCTCAAATTATGGAGTCATATGCTATTCGGGACGGAATATTATCCAACTAGCTATAGATCTAGGTTACACCAGGAACTATGTTGAGAGTGATGCTAAAGAGATGGTCTGAATGTTCAGAGAGATCAGCTGTTGCAGACGTTTGCCACGAGATCAAGGAGCTTTTGGGTGGGTTCACCAGCTGTGGTCTTGTGTATGTACAAAGGAAAGACAATGTCTATGTGCAAAACAAGCTATACAGGAGAGGAGGAGATGTCTGGATAAATTACATGCCAACTTTCCTAGCTGACTGTATTCAGTCCCACTGTAACCTAAGCCGCCCCATGTTTGAGTTACAAAGCTCTTGATTCGAAAAAAAAAGAGCTGGAACACAGTCCGGCTCCTGCTTCTCTGGTGTGTTTGGAACCGCGGAAAGTGTCCTGCCATCAACCCGGCCGTGCGTGGTTTTCCTCAAGAAGAAAAAAAAAAGAATCACAACCCATGAGAAGCCATAAACCTAGAAATGTTATCAGTTTGGAAGACTGTATAGACTATGACTCGAAAAAAAGAAATGCTTCATAGACCTGACACATACGCAAACATTTGTCTGACTACAAAATACTCACTCCGTCCCAGAAAGGATTCATGACTGTTTGAAATAGATCCCCATCTCCTCCCTCTGCGCGTCGCCACGGGCAAGGTGCCGCCCACCTGCACAACCAACAACTGTGGTGCCGCCCACCTGCGTGATTCCGCCACCCACCTGCACGACCAACAACTGCGCCCACGTCGCCGCCCGCCTGAGTGGGGCGAAATCGCCACCTCGTGGAACGAGCTGGTGGAAGCGCCACCTGAGTGGATGAATCCCTCCATCACCAGTCTCGCCTTTGCTGCCGCTGCTGCGACTCGAATCACTGCTCCTTCCTCGCGCCGCCTCTTCTAGGTGCTCCTGGATAATAACAATCAATCAGTGAGGGGTTTTTGCAAGCAAAGAAACAGTGTGAGGGAAGGTTGCATACGCCAGAAAATCAGGTTCAGGTTCAGAGTACATGTTCACTACAGCTTTTCTGGATTAGTAGCTTACACAAGCACCTGGAGTATTAAAACTTAGACATGGGCTGTAGTTTTCCAGATTTCTCACACCTTATATTAACTGAAGTAGAACTATGTATAGATCCTCACTGAAGATTGGTTAAACTTTTTCTCCTGGAATGGAAATGCCCTGTTTTGCTTACTCAAAAAGCCATACAGTAGTACTCCTAGTTTTCTCAATGCCAGAGCACATCTTCTCACCTAAGGTCCCAAGTAACTAGTCTTAAATCCTTATGCTCAATGCTACTGCTGATTAACTTGTCTTCTCATCTAAGATCCCTAATTAACTTATCTGAGGTTACTGCTGACAACAGAGATATGCTCTTTAGATCCCTAATAAACTTATCTGAGGTTACTGCCGAGAACAGAAATATGCTCTGTACAATAATAGGCTACTACTATATATATTGGGCTACTAATGTGCTCTGTAGTTTTGGAGTGCTTCAGGTGGTTTTCAACTAGTTTTGGAGTATGTATATTGGGTTATTAATCTGCTTTGTAGCTTTTTGAACGAGTAGCGATATGCAAATCAAGTTGAATCAATCCCGTTTATGCAGTGTACAGTTCTACAATTTTAATAAATCTGAAATCTACTCCTCCATTAGGAATAAATCTACAGATATTGAAGATCATCATCATCTACAGGACTAACATACAGAGACTGAAAAATCATGTTTCAGAGTGCCCAACAGTAATCTACAGCATTGACTACAACTAAAATTGACCAATGTAATCGAGCTTCCTTCAACTAATCTACAGTAGGTGAACAACACTATTTAAAGACTGAACAAATTGAAATTTAACACTGAAATTCAGTAGGTGAACAAATTTGACAATGAAATTTACCCACAGACTGTACAATTTTACATGCCACATTAGTTCAGTCTTTCTCATTTTCCTACTGGAATGGTTATGCTTTGTGTTTAAAAAAGAGAAAGGTTTATGCTCTTTTTTCAGAATGTATTCATTGTGCCTATAGGAATAAACCAGAATCATTGATCAATTTACCCACAGTCTGTATCTATAGAAACAAGAAAGTTACTGGCTTGATGAATCCAATCTATCTATAGGCACAAAACAAGGAACTGTCTTGATGAATCCAATATATCTATTGTGCCTATGTGCAAAAACAAATACCCGCAAACCTAATAATCTCTGAATTTGTCTGAACTAAATATTCCCCCCAAAAATTAGATTCTCTTTCAAAATATATCCTGAATACCATTTGACTTGGATGTATTCATTGTACTAGCTCCACAAGATCTTCAAGAATTAAAGTGGCAACTACTCAGGTGACAAGAGCTACTCTGTCAAGTGACAAGAAATAATCTCGTGGACTTACCATTCACGCTCCCTGGACTTCTATAAGTCTTCCTGGAGCTACTTTGTCAAGTAACAAGAACTACTCTATCAAGCCAATAATCTCTGCAGGAGGACATGGCAGGACAACAATCTTAAGAACTACTTTGTCAATCCATTAAGAACATAGATAATCTTCCTGCAGCTATCAAATTCAAGTGACAAGATGCAAGGAAAGCAGCTTGGGCTTACCATTCACGGCAAAACTTCATGGCAATCATTGCTACTGCAGGTTCCTGCTCTCTGTCCCAGCACGATTCCCAGCTTTCCTTTGGTACCTCACCAATAACTTCACGGTTACTGATCTACTTCTTCTAATCAGTCCAGCCGTCCACAATCTTCTGCCACTTGAACCCACCCACAAGGATCGAATAGGAACGGTGCATAGAGCCACATGCCCACCATATACCACATGGAAATAGTGATGAAGATGCAAGTGACAGCTCCTCTGTACGTCTGTCCAAACATTTCATACACAACCAGCAGAATCATGAGCTTAATGCCCTTCAGAAAATGTGGCTGTGAGAATAGAATTAATAGTTCTCACCGAATGTGGCATGGACCAGCTCTACATTCACCGAAATGGTGAGTTTTGGTCACAAAATGAAAATGTGACCAAACTGTAAATGAAAATGAAAATGTGACCAATAGGAAAAAAATCCAAGTTGCACAAAAATGCTGATGCAAATACAACTTGGAGCAGTTTATTATGCACATCAAGTGCACTGAGTACAAGATACAAACACACATAAAGGAAAAAACATAAAGAGACCAAACTGTAAACGAGGACCAAGCATAACGATTTAGGAAAAGAGTTAACCAATGATTCAGGGGAAAATAGAAACTTAGTATTCACACCATTGCCGAAAGTAAAGAAATCAAAATGGTTACCCAGTCGATAAATGTCACGGCCGAGATTTTTCAGCGTATTTTGCTTCTAGGTACCAAAGGAAATTTCATCACGTGGTGTCTCAGCACGAAGAAATTTCGCAATGGTGCATACTCAGGGAGAACACTTCTTGATATTTAGTGAGAGATCATCTTATAATGCTACTGTCAATCAAAGCAAGATAAGATGCATAAAGGATAAACATCACATGCAATCAATATAAAGTGATATGATATGGCCATCATCATCTTGTGCTTGTGATCTCCATCTCCGAAGCACCATCGTGATCACCATCGTCACCGGCGCGACACCTTGATCTCCATCGTAGCATCGTTGTCGTCTCGCCAACTATTGCTTCTACGACTATCGCTACCGCTTAGTGATAAATTAAAGAAATTACATGGCGTTTGCATTTCATACAATAAAGCGACAACCATATGGCTCCTGCCAGTTGCCGATAACTCGGTTAGAAAACATGATCATCTCATACAATAAAATATAGCATCACGTCTTGACCATATCACATCACAACATGCCCTGCAAAAACAAGTTAGACGTCCTCTACTTTGTTGTTGCAAGTTTGACGTGGCTGCTACGGGCTGAGCAAGAACCGTTCTTACCTATGCATCAAAATCACAACGATAGTTTGTCAAGTTGGTGCTGTTTTAACCCTCGCAAGGACCGGGCGTAGCCACACTCGGTTCAACTAAAGTGAGAGAGACACCCGCCAGTCACCTTTAAGCACGAGTGCTGCATAGCGGTGAAACCAGTCTCGCGTAAGCGTCTGGCGTAATGTCGGTCCGGGCCGCTTCATCCAACAATACCGCCGAACCAAAGTATGACATGCTGGTAAGCAGTATGACTTTTATCGCCCACAACTCACTTGTGTTCTACTCGTGCATATGACATCTACGCATAAAACCAGGCTCGGATGCCACTGTTGGGGGACGTAGTAATTTCAAAAATTTCCCTACGCACACGCAAGATCAGGGTGATGCATAGCAACGAGAGGGAGAGTATTGTCCACGTACCCTTGTAGACCGTAGAAGCGGAAGCGTTATGACAACGCGGTTGATGTAGTCGTGACGTCTTCATGATCCGACCGATCCAAGTACCGAACGTCACGGCACCTCCGAAGTTCAGCACACGCTCAGCTCGATGATGATCCCGGACTCCGATCCAGCAAAGTGTCGGGATGAGTTCTGTCAAGACGACGGCGTGGTGGCGATGATGATGCTCTACACGCAGGGCTTCGCCTAAACTCCGCGACGATATGACCGAGGTGGAATATGGTGGAGGGGGGCACCGCACATGGCTAAGGAACGATCACGAAGATCAACTTGTGTCTTCTGGGGTGCCCCCCTGCCCCCGTGTATAAAGGAGGGAGGGAAGGTGCGGCCGGCCCCCAAGGGGTGCGCCTGGAGGAGTCCTACTCCCACCGGGAGTAGGACTCCCCCCTCTTGCCTTGTTGGAGAAGGAAAGGGGAGGGAAGAGGAAGGGGGCGCCGCCTCACCTTGTCCTATTCGGACTAGGGGAGGGGCGCGGCCTGCCCCGGCCGCCCTCCTCTTCTCCCTCATGGCCCACTAAGGACCATTATCCCCGGAGGGTTCCGTAACCCCGGTGTTCCGGTAAAATCCGGATTTCACCCGGAACCATTCCGATATCCAAATATAGGCTTCCAATATATCAATATTTATGTCTCGACCATTTCGAGACTCCTCGTCATGTCCGTGATCACATCCGGGACTCCAAACGAACTTCGGTACATCAAAACTTATAAACTCATAATAAAACTGTCATCATAACGTTAAGCGTGCGGACCCTACGGGTTCGAGAACTATGTAGACATGACCTAGAACTATTCTCGGTCAATAACCAATAGCGGAACCTGGATGCCCATATTGGTTCCTACATATTCTACGAAGATCTTTATCGGTCAAACCGCATAACGACATACGTTGTTCCCTTTGTCATCGGTATGTTGCTTGCCCGAGATTCGATCGTCGGTATCCAATACCTAGTTCAATCTCGTTACTGGCAAGTCTCTTTAATCGTTCCGTAATACATCATCTCGCAACTAACTTATTAGTTGTAATGCTTGCAAGGCTTATGTGATGTGTATTACCGAGAGGGCCCAGAGATACCTCTCCGACAATCGGAGTGACAAAACCTAATATCGAAATACGCCAACCCAACATGTACCTTTGGAGACACCTGCAGTACTCCTTTATAATCACCCAGTTACATTGTGACGTTTGGTAGCACCCAAAGTGTTCCTCCGGTAAACGGGAGTTGCATAATCTCATAGTTAAAGGAACATGTATAGGTCATGAAGAAAGCAATAGCAATATACTAAACGATCAAGTGCTAGGCTAACGGAATGGGTCATGTCAATCACATCATTCTCCTAATGATGTGATCCCATTAATCAAATAACAACACATGTCTATGGTTAGGAAACATAACCATCTTTGATTAATGAGCTAGTCAAGTAGAGGCATACTAGTGACTATATATTTGTCTATGTATTCACACATGTATCATGTTTCCGGTTAATAAAATTCTAGCATGAATAATAAACATTTATCATGATATGAGGAAATAAATAATAACTTTATTATTGCCTCTAGGGCATATTTCCTTCACTCCTTGCAGCACCATCCACCCAATACATGTTCCTGACACGGTCCTCATCGTCCAACCTTATCCTGTAGAAGAAATCTGGATCTTCCTTCGCTTTCTCATCGAAGTAGGCAATTGTGGCCTCTATGTCTGCCAACTTGCTCTCTCTACGGTACTTGGCCTGTAGGTTTGTGACGTCAGCTGGTATGTACGGCATGCTACTCAGTTTCCCCTTTTTGCTGTGGATGAGAGATAGTATCTGTACCATTCTTGATGGACCGACGTTACAATCATGTAGCAGCTTTACGAATTGCCTTTCGACGGGGGTGAACCCTCTGTGGGCGGTCAGAAATTTTACCAGGTCGAACTTCTTTATGAGTTGGTGGTTGTGCTCGTCAAAATATTCAGTGACCACCCACTGTGTACCATCTACGTTTAGCTTACACCGGACAGGGCATTCAGTCTTGAGAATGATACCTCTCTTTCGTTCCGGAACGACAGGCGCAACACCTTTCCCCTTCTTGTTCCTCCGTGCCTTGTGGCAGCTCATCTCACCTCTGCTGTATTCGTTAGTTTTCTTAATTTTTCTATGGTATTCGGTGTTGACCGCAAATCCATGGAACTTTGCATATGTCTGGTAGAATTCCTTTGCTTCTTCGAACGATTCAAATCTCTGCCCAACGTACGGTGGCTGAGGTACCATGATCTCTGATTGCCCACCATCTTCATCCCCTTGTGCGTCGTCAGTTTCATCATTCACTTCAGCATCGGCGGCAGTTCCATCTACTTGAGTGTTGGCAGTGCTTGTGTTCAAAGGGGTGCTTGTCGGCATTGCTGGAATGATTGCCATTCCCGACTCTGACTCGAAATTGTTTGCGGCATGATTGTCTGCTGGCTGGTGGAACGCGTCTTCCGTGCGCTCAGAGCTCCCTGCAGTAGATGTCCCCGCGCCGCTGTTCACTGTAGTTGTAGGCCCTGTAATAGAAAAAACAGGTACCAGAGTAAGATTTTTGTTTGAATAACATGTGTATCGCAACGGATCACACCATCTACGAGTGAGTTGGCATGACATCATTTCAAACAGCGAGCCGTGAGGCTGCGCGTGGACATGGTAGCTGTAACTGTCCAGTTATGGCAGCTACTGTTCAACAAACATGGCAACTACTGTTTTGCCTACAAATAACTACAAATAACAAATGTAGTGCTGTTTTTGTGGTTCAGTTTTTCTCCTTGCCGTGTTGTGCTGCATTTAACCATCTTGTGTGGTCTGTGACACCAAAATGACGTGCTCCACCTGCAGTTTGTGAAGCTTGCCACGAGACGTTTGTCGGGTTACCACCAGCGTAATAACCTGTAAGCATAGTATTGATTGGTCAATTCATGGCAAATGCAGTTTGTGCTAGCACGGCATCTGTTGTTGTCCCTGATGTGGCAACTGCAGTTTTACTGGCATGGCAACTGTAGTTGCATCGGTATGGCAACTGCAATTGCCATGGCATGGCAAATGTAGTTGCACTGGCATGGCAACTGCAGTTGTTCCTCCATGGCAACTGCAGGTGTCTATGGATGGCAACAACAGTTGTCCAGGGATGACAAGTGGAGTTTTTAATTCATGGCAATTGTAGATGTCCAGTCATGGCAATTGTAGATGTCAACTATGCTCCTTCTGCTAATTGAGCATCCGCAACTTCACTTTTTTTATGGACTCACCTGTGCATGACGTCGATGGCAGGTACATGGGTGCTGCCTGATGCCACGTGCTGCATGAACGCTCTGCATTTTCACCCGTGATAACTCGTGAGTCCTTTTGCCAGTTTTTTTGCATGTTCATTTTTCATGTCCACAGCAGTATGTGCTCTTTTTCGTTTTGCATTACCTTGATTAGCCATACTAGCTAGTTGAAGTTGGCTGCCCGCACATTTGTCAGTGTTAGCGCCTTGTGACTGAACTTGCCACGGGGGCCCCCTAAGAGTGTTTTGGTCATAAGAACCTGCGAAAAAATGAGAGTGTACGGCATAAGTAGAATGTCATCTTCATCGTTGTGAAGATGGCAACTGTTCTCTTATTTTGTTATCACGCATCATACCTACCCATGCATACTGTTCTAGTAGTGACAGCAACGACCCTGCAGAGATGAGTTGACTGTACTCTGATGCATCCCAAGGGGGCGTTTCTAGCCTTTGAGAACCCCATGCATTAGCGCCATCTTCGTGATTCATTCTTTCCGTGTCTCGCTTCTTTTCGATGTGCTCTCAATCACTGCATGAACAAGAAGGCATCAACAATCCACAAGAATTATATTCTTCTGCTGCTTGCACATAGAAGATAGGGATGGCAAGCAACAGGTCAAAATAGGTGGCAGCTACTGACAACGAAAGGTGGCAATTGTCGTTATACACAAGTGGCAATTAATTTTTCCCAACCCCTTCATTCCAAAAATTGTCCTTCCTGTCCTTTTTTAGGGATTCCTACTCATCCATTTCATACGCAACTACCTGCGTCAATTAAATTAGGAACTTAAGTTAATCTCAACACGTAGATCACAAAACTACTGGATCTCAGAACTACTGGTGTTGCCACCCCCCAATAGCATGGATCCAGTACAAGATCGGGGAGATTTTCAGCCTGAAGGATGAGAAGGATGAGATAGCGAGATTTTCACCTGATTTTAGCTGATCGTCTTTGAAGGGCTGGGTTGGAGTGGGGGGCTGGGGGTGGGGAGGATTGGGGTGTGGTTTGCGGTGTGTTTGCCCTACGGATATGCTCTGGTTGCCATGGCAACCAGAGAAGGCCGGCGACGGAGGTAGGGGTTCGAGAGGTGGGGGACGATGGCGGCAGTCGAGAGAGGCGATCGAGCGGAGGACGGGAACGGCTGGGTCGTGCGGGCAGCGGGTCGTGTGGCCCGGACGGGGCAGTGCGGGCGGGGTTGCCACGCACCGGACGTGCGGGCCGTGGTTTTGTGCGCGCGGACGTGGTCGCGCGGGCCGATTCCCGTCTATGCCATACGAGGCGTGCGGGCGGGTTCCCGTCCATGCCACACGTGTGGCAGTTATTCGGACCCTAGATATATCATGGGCAACTGAACTGGGCATAGCACCACTAGCACTCCCAAACCTGAAAAACAAGCATGGCTGAGGCTGAGCTTATTTAAAAAAATTGGTCGGGCTTTGCAAGAGCATCGAGTGATTGCTTAAATGGGCATAGCACTATCAGTGGTGGAAGACTGATGAGATGAGCTCAGCTCAGATCATCTGCTGTAAAATGAATGGATAGCGCCACCGCGCGAGCAGAAAACCAGCGGTGCTTGCAGTTGCACGGAGGCAGCATATTTTTCTGCTGTGGCGAAGTGCACGCTTTGGCTTTGACCGAGCCGAGCGCTCACTCGAGCAGAGTCGCCGTCGCCGTCACGGGAAATAAAACGCCTCGATCCTGTCCGTCCGTCCGTCAGATCGAACAGTATTATACGGAACCTTTCACCCGGCCGGAAGGTTTAGCATCCGATTCGGCCGGCGTTCGCATCCATCGATTTCTTCTACATTTCTGCCCATGCAAGAAAAAAAACACGGAGTCCCTTTTTCCACTTCCTTTCGGCCCGCCGTGTGCTTTCTAGCTTCCTCTCTTCTGCTGTCTGATGAGAAGGCAATGGAGCCAAGTATGTCGTACGTCTGTGTGAGTATCAGATGTTGATCCCGAAGGAGAAAAAAAAGTATCGGACTGAACGCTTGACGTGATGGTACTAATGAACAGAAGAAAAACATGTAATTATGTGTGTACAGAACGAAGCTGTGAGCTTAGATGCCAGCTAAAACAAAGCGACCACTGTTGTGACCGTTACTACTGGTCAGCATCCTGTGTGCGCGAGACAGCTTGCACTGCACGAGGACCGACCGTTGCCATCGCCCACCTCCCTCTTGTCCCAACGGCTCCGTAGCCACCACACCCGCGAAATCTCCGAAGCACTCCATACGATTAGAGACAGCCATAGATGATTCAGTTTATGGGCCCTAGTATTTAGAGATGATCCCAGTCTGATCGTACTGTTGTCCGACGAGAAGGCATCGTACGCAGAGTAGTTTCGATCTCCGAAAGAACCTCGCCATACGTACGATAAATTCGTGTCAAACACTCCATACGATTAGAGTAGTTTCGATCTCCGAAACACCCTTCACGCCGTCGCCGCTCTCTATCCTTATCTGCCCTTTTTCTTTTCTCTCTATTTAGTCCCGCCTTCCCCGACCTTCCTTCTCCATCCATTCCAGCCATTGCCAATATCCCCACCTCCTCACTCCTCGCTCACACAGGAGACTGTCTGTTCTCTCCACATCTCCATCTCCTACAAGCTCACGCACATCAGTCCGTACCAAGGCTGCCAGCCTCCATGGACTCTGTCGAGTCTTCGTCGCCTTACTCGTCGCCCTCGCTGCGCCACAAGCTGAGGACCACCGTATGTACCAAGTAGCAATAGCATCATGTACTTCGACAAATATAAGAATCAATCAGTCCATTCTTAATGTTCTATCGATTCTCACTGCAATGCAACACTTACGTGTAAACGGAGATGAGGAATTGGTTTGGTCGGGAATTTCTTTTGGATGATGAACTGTGATTTGAAGGAAGTTTCACCTTGGCTTGGTGGTGTGGATGGAATCATCTCCCGTCCCGTCGGCCGTCGCCATCCACCGTGTGGGCTGCGCGTATCCAACCATGTACAAACAGTTCTACATGGGTAAAAGGGTGCTGCAAAGGATTTGCGAGTAGCAACAGTCAAGAACCAGGTCGTGCAGTTTGTCACGCCTCACGGGTGGAGCTTTCGTGCTAAGAGGAATCTCCCTCCGCACTTCCCATTCTTCCAGAAAAACAGGGGCGAATCGCGCTAGCATTCAAACGAGATTGTACAACTGGCCTCGGCCTCCACTCATGTTTTGTATTCACTCCAAGTTGATTTCTACCTCGTCGATGGGATGCCACGGATTTGGGTCCAAGGTAGCACGGGACGTTTCCCGGTCGACATGCCACAATGACATGTGTCGCACTGCCTTGCAGTGGGCATGTTCATTGACTTACAAAGCCTCCTCGGTGATGGTGCTTTTTTGGATCTGACAATGGTGAAGGCTCGGCGTCCCTTTTGGCGCGCGCTTTGGTGGCGGTGAATTTGGACAGCGGTCGATGGCTTCAGCGAGTGCAGGAACCCTAGCTCACTTCACTCTCCTCTCTCGCTCCGTCCCTTCTTTTCCCCTCTTCGATTTTGATCGAATCTAACGATTCCGGTGAGGATGTCGAGCTCCCCGCAGCCGCTCCAATGACGACGACGTCGACGTGGACGAGGAGTTGGCCCTTCGCATTGTGCTAGAGCGGTCCAGGGTGGACATGGGGGCAGCTCCGGGTCTATCCTGTCGCCGCTCCCGCGTCGGCGCCGCCGCAAACGCCGGTGCTGGCCTCTCTCGGCCTGCGCGTAGCTCCCCGAGGGCTGTGTAATCCGCGCCGCCCCATGCTGCCCCCCTTCCCCCGCCGCCCGCTGCTCTGCAAGGGCAGCGGTGGGTGCTAGTGTCCACTCCGTCGGCCCGTGCATGCACTCTAGAATTTGAGGCGCGCGCCGCCCACCGCGGGAGACCGCGAGCAAGGGAGAGGGAAGTGATACGTCTCCAACATATCTATAATTTTTCATTGTTTCATACTATTATTTTATAAATCTTGTATGCTTTATATGTAATTCACCTCGTATTACAAAAACCTTAAATATCTTGCTGTAATTTATTTACTTTTGTAATTTATATATCTATCACTATCAGAATTAATCCTTGCAATTAACGAGTACAAGGGGATTGACAACCCTCTTGCCCGCATTGGGTGCAAGTATTTGTTTGTGTGTGCAAGCACTGACGACCTTTATTTGCATGAATCTCCTATTGGTTCGATGAATCTTGTTTATTTACTGAGGGAAATACTTTCTCCTACTTTACTACTTCACCCTTCCTCTTCAGGGAAATCCCAATGCCTATCACAAGTAGCAGGAAGCGGCAGACCAATTCGTGCGCCACCGCCGTGGGTTGCCGGTGGAGCCCGACGAGGACGAGCGGCTCCTCGATTGGGTCTACCATCGGCCACTGATGATGGCGGAGACAGATGCTCGCCGGCTACAGAGCAAGAATGCGAAGGCGCTCCGGCTTGTCATTGGCAGTCGGAGCGCGAGGCGATGGCAGAGGCGGCTCGGGTGGCCAAACTCTCAAGTGGCAGCAGGACTGGGTTGTCCAGCGGATGAAGCGGATAATCGCCCTCTTCGATGACGGCGGCGACCATGGTTCCGACTCCAACAATCCACCACCTGTTGCGGACGCCTACAGCTGCGCCGGCAACTGGAAGGGAAAAGGCCTGACGAGGAAGTGGTGAATCTCTGTCGTCTCCATCGTTAGAACCTGTATGTCGTGTATGTGGATTGTGCGAACTTTCACTAGCTTTTGGAGATCCCTTGAAGATATTTTGGTGATCGGAATGTGCATTCTATGTTTGTTTCATAGTTCATGTGATGATCCATGTACTTTTTATTCACATTACATGCTTAGTATGGATATAGGGTATCAGATATGAGATACATGAATATGGAGGACATAAATTAAGGAGTGCCGCAGACGCGCCCATTGAGTCCGCGGGCGTTTGAGGGGCTGGGTTTGGTGACCGCGACTATCAATGCTCTTATCTTCCTGTGAGACCGCCCCTGATGCTTTGCGCTATGTTACTCGCAGAGGGGCTACAACAGTTTGTTCGTGTACACATTGCTCTCCAGAAAGCATTGACTTGGACACAACACTTGAACACTCTCGCAGGTGGCCAGAGAGGTTATGATAAAAAAAAATTCCAACCTCTCCTAACTTAGAGCATCTACATCCGTGGACACCAAATACCCATCCTTATTAGGCAGCCCTCAAATTTGCTTCTCTACATCTGGATACCTCATACTTAAAACCTTAAATTCATAAAACCATGCAAAAGAGAAAAACTACATACTATGTAAATCAACTAAAACCTACCATACTCGTTGGAGATGGCCATGATCTCCATGCCCGGCTTCGGATACATGGGCGACAGCCACAAATTGGGATCATGCGGCTCCTCTAGGATGGCCTCCGGCTCCAGTTTGGCGAAAAGCGGATCGGTCTCCGCCCGTTCTTGCTGGATGTATCGCCAGCTGGCCTCCACATAAGCCTCATCCTAGTGGACTCCTGGGTGGTTGAGGGAGTCCTGGATTAGGGGGTATCCGGACAGTCGGACTGTTGGACTATGAAGATATAAGATTGAAGACTTCGTCCCGTGTCCGGATGGGACTCCCCTTGACGTGGAAGGCAAGCTTGACGATACGGATATGTAGATCTCCTTGTTGGGGAACGTTGCAGAAAATTAAAAAATTTCCTACGATTTCACCAAGATCCATCTATGAGTTCATCTAAGCAACGAGTCATGGGAGAGAGATTGCATCTACATACCACTTGTAGATCGCGTGTGGAAGCGTTCAAGGGAACGGGGATGATGGAGTCGTACTCGCCGTGATTCAAATCACCGATGACCAAGTGCCGAACGGACAACACCTCGGCGTTCAACACACGTACGGAACGGACGACATCTCCTCCTTCTTGATCCAGCAAGGGGGAAGGAAAGGTTGAGGAAGAAGGCTCCAGCAGCAGCACGACGGCGTGATGATGGTGGAGAGGCAAGATCTCGGCAGGCTTCGCCAAGCACTCAACGGAGGAGGAGAGGTGTTGGGGAGGGGAGGGGCTGCGCCTTGGATGTGTGTTGCAGCCCTCCCCTCACCCCTCTATTTATAGGGGAAGGGGCAAGGGGGGCCGGCCCCTCTAGATGAGATCTAGAGGGGGCGGCGGCTGTGGAGGGGCTTGCCCCCCAAGCAAAGGGGGGGCCCCACTAGGGTCCCCCCCCCAACCCTAGGCGCATGGGCCCAAGGGGGGCGCCCAGCCCTCCAGGGGCTGGTTCCCTGCCCCTTGTGGCCCATGAGGCCCTCCGAGAGGGGTGGCCCCTCCCGGTGGACCCCCGGAACCTCTCCGGTGGCCCCGGTACTTTCCGGTGTCCGTATGACAACTTCCCATATATAAATCTTCACCTCCGGACCATTCCGGAACTCCTCGTGACGTCCGGGATCTCATCCGGGACTCCAAACAACATTCGGTAATCACATACAAATCTTCCTAATAACCCTAGCGTCACCGAACCTTAAGGGTGTAGACCCTACGGGTTCGGGAGACATGCAGACATGACCGAGACGGCTCTCCGGTCAATAACCAACAGCGGGATCTGGATACCCATGTTGGCTCCTACATACTCTTCGATGATTTCATCGGATGAACCACGATCTCGAGGATTCAAGCAACCCCATACACTATTCCCTTTGTCAGACGGTATGTTACTTGCCCGAGGTTCGATCGTCGATATCCCAATACCTCGTTCAATCTCGTTACCGGCAAGTCACTTTACTCGTACCGTAATGCATGATCCCGTGACCAGACACTTGGTCACATTGAGCTCATTATGATGATGCACTACCGAGTGGGCCGGTGATACCTCTCCGTAATACGGAGTGACAAATCCAGCCTCGATCCGTGTCAACCCAACAGACACTTTCGGAGATACCGTAGTGCACCTTTATAGTCACCCGGTGGACGTTGTGACGTTTGGTACACCCAAGCACTCCTATGGTATCCGGGAGTTACACGATCTCATGGTCTAAGGAAGAGATACTTGACATTGGAAAAGCTCTAGCAAAACGAACTACACGATCTTGTGCTATGCTTAGGATTGGGTCTTGTCCATCACATCATTCTCCTAATGATGTGATCCCGCTACTAATGACATCCAATGTCCATAGTCAGAAACCATGACTATCTATTGATCAACGAGCTAGTCAACTAGAGGCTCACTAGGGACATATTGTGGTCTATGTATTCACACGTGTATTACGATTTCCGGATAACACAATTATAGCATGAATAAAATACAATTATCACGAACAAGGAAATATAATAATAATCCTTTTATTATTGCCTCTAGGGCATATTTCCAACAGTCTCCCACTTGCACTAGAGTCAATAATCTAGTTACATTGTGATGAATCGAAAACCCATAGAGTTCTGGTGTTGATCATGTTTTGCTCGCGGAAGAGGTTTAGTCAACGGATCTATGACATTCAGATCCGTATGTACTTTGCAAATATCTATGTCTCCATCTTGAACATTTTCACGGATGGAGTTGAAACGACGCTTGATGTGCCTGGTCTTCTTGTGAAACACAGGCTCCTTGGCAAGGGCAATAGCTCCGGTGTTGTCACAGAAGAGTTTGACCGCCCCGACGCATTGGGTATGACTCCTAGGTCGGTGATGAACTCCTTCACCCAAATTGCTTCATGCGCTGCCTCCGAGGCTGCCATGTACTCCGCTTCACATGTAGATCCCGCCACGACGCTCGCTTGGTACCGCACTACCATCGCTCCACCATTCAACATATACACGTATCCGGTTTGTGACTTAGAGTCATCCAGATCTGTGTCGAAGCTAGCGTCGACGTAACCCTTTACGACGAGCTCTTCGTCACCTCCATAAACGAGAAACATGTCCTTTGTCCTTTTCAGGTACTTCGGGATATTCTTGACCGTTGTCGGTGTTCCTTGCGGGATTACTTTGGTACCTACCTACCAAACTTACGGCAAGGTTTACATCCGTCCGGTACACAGCATGGCATACATAATAGATCCTATGGCTGAGGCATAGGGATGACACTCATCTCTTCTTTATCTTTTGCCGTGGTCGGGCATTGAGCCGAGCTCAATCTCACACCTTGCGATGCAGGCAAGAACCCTTTCTTGGACTGATCCATTTTGAACTTCTTCAAAATCTTATCAAGGTATGTGCTTTGTGAAAGACCTATGAGGCGTCTCTATCTATCCCTATAGATCTTGATGCCCAATATATGTGCAGCTTCTCCAAGGTCCTTCATTGAAAAACTTTTATTCAAGTAGGCCTTAATGCTGTCCAAGAGTTCTATATCATTTCCCATCAAAAGTATGTCATCTACATATAATATGAGAAATTCTACAGAGCTCCCACTCACTTTCTTGTAAACGCAGGCTTCTGCATAAGTCTGCATAAACCCAAACACTTTGATCATCTCATCAAAGCGAATGTTCCAACTCCGAGATGCTTGCACCAGCCCATAAATGGATTGCTGGAGCTTGCATACCTTGTTAGCATTCTCAGGGTCGACAAAACCTTCCGGCTGCATCATATACAGTTCTTCCTTAAGATAGCCGTTAAGGAATGCCGTTTTGACGTCCATTTGCCATATCTCATAATCATAGTATGCGGCAATTGCTAACATGATTCGGACGGACTTCAGCTTCGCTACGGGAGAGAAAGTCTCATCGTAGTCAGCCCCTTGAACTTTCCGATAACCTTTAGCGACAAGTCGAGCTTTATAGATGGTAACATTACCATCCGCGTCCGTCTTCTTCTTAAAGATCCATTTGTTTTCTATCGCTCGCCGATCATCGGGCAAGTCTGTCAAAGTCCATACTTTGTTTTCATACATGGATCCTATCTCGGATTTCATGGCTTCAAGCCATTTGTTGGAATCCGGGCCCGCCATCGCTTCTTCATAGTTCAAAGGTTCACCGTGTTGGGGAACGTTGCAGAAAATTAAAATTTTTCCTACGGTTTCACCAAGATCCATCTATGAGTTCATCTAAGCAATGAGTCATGGGAGAGTGATTGCATCTGCATACCACTTGTAGATCGCGTGCGGAAGCGTTCAATGGAACGGGGATGATGGAGTCGTACTCGCCGTGATTCAGATCACCGATGACCTAGTGCCGAACGGACAGCACCTCCGCGGTCAACACACGTACGAAGCGGATGACGTCTCCTCCTTCTTGATCCAGCAAGGGGGAAGGAGAGGTTGATGATGATCCAGCAGCACGACAGCGTGGTGGTGGATGCAGCAGAACTCCGGCAGGGCTTCGCTAAGCAACTACGGGAGGAGGAGGTGTAGCAGAGAAGGAAGGCGCCAAGGGCTTCAGGGTGCGGCTGCCCCCTCCCTCCCCTCCCTTTATATAGGTGCAAGAGAGGGGGAGGGCGCAGCCTTGCCCCTTCCTCCAAGGAAGGGGTGCGGCCAAGAAGGGGGAGGAGTCCATCCTCCCCAAGGAACCTCGGAGGTGCCTTCCCCTTTAGGACTCTCCTCCCCAAGTCTCCTTGGCGCATGGGCCTCTTGGGGCTGGTGCCCTTGGCCCATATAGGCCAAGGCGCACCCCTATAGCCCATGTGGCCCCTCGGGGCAGGTGGACCCCAGTGGACCCCGGACCCCTTTCGGCACTCCGGTACAATCGATAAAGTGCTGAAACTTTTCCGCGACCAAAATAAGACTTCCCATATATAAATCTTTACCACGGACCATTTGAACTCCTCGTGACATCCGGGATCTCATCCGGGACTCCAAACAACATTCGGTTTGCTGCATACTCATATTCATACAACCCTAGCGTCACCGAACCTTAAGTGTGTACACCCTACGGGTTCGGGAGACATGCAGACATGACCGAGACGTTCTCCGGTCAATAACCAACAGCGGGATCTGGATACCCATGTTGGCTCCCACATGTTCCACGATGATCTCATCGGATGAACCACGATGTCAAGGACTCAATCGATCCCGTATACAATTCCCTTTGTCTAGCGGCATTGTACTTGCCCGAGATTCGATCGTCGGTATCCCGATACCTTGTTCAATCTCGTTACGGCAAGTCTCTTTACTCGTTCCGTAACACATCATCCCATGATCAACCTCTTGGTCACATTGTGCACATTATGATGATGTCCTACCGAGTGGGCCCAGAGATACCTCTCCGTTTACAGAGTGACAAATCCCGATCTCGATTCGTGCCAACCCAATGACACTTTCGGAGATACCTGTAGTGCACCTTTATAGCCACCCAGTTACGTTGTGACGTTTGGTACACCAAAGCATTCCTACGCTATCCGGGAGTTGCACAATCTCATGGTCTAAGGAAATGATACTTGACATTAGAAAAGCATTAGCATACGAACTACGATCTTTGTGCTAGGCTTAGGATTGGGACTTGTCCATCACATCATTCTGCTAATGATGTGATCCCGTTATCAACGACATCCAATGTCCATGGTCAGGAAACTGTAACCATCTATTGATCAACGAGCTAGTCAACTAGAGGCTTACTAGGGACATGGTGTTGTCTATGTATCCACACATGTATCTGAATTTCCTATCAATACAATTATAGCATGGATAATAAACGATTATCATGAACAAGGAAATATAATAATAACAACCAATTTATTATTGCCTCTAGGGCATATTTCCAACACACCGTTGTCTAACAACATGATTTCCAGGACAGGGTTGCCATACCACTCTGGTGTGGAACGTGTCCTTGTGGACCTAAGAAGTTCAGTAGCAACTTGATCCGAAGTACCTTGATCATCATCATTAATTTCCTCTCCATTCGGTGTAGGCACCACAGGAACATTTTCCTGAGCTGCACTACTTTCCGGTTCAAGAGGTAGTACTTCATCGAGTTCTACTTTCCTCCCACTTACTCCTTTCGAGAGAAACTCTTTTCGAGAAAGGATCCGTTCTTGGCAACAAAGATCTTGCCTTCGGATCTAAGGTAGAAGGTATACCCAATGGTTTCCTTAGGGTATCCTATGAAGACGCATTTTTCCGACTTTGGTTCGAGCTTTTCAGGTTGATGTTTCTTGACATAAGCATCGCATCCCCAAACTTTTAGAAATGACAGCTTAGGTTTCTTCCCAAACCATAATTCATACGGTGTCATCTCAACGGATTTAGACGGTGCCCTATTTAAAGTGAATGTAGTTGTCTCTAGTGCGTATCCCCAAAATGATAGCGGTAAATCGGTAAGAGACATCATAGATCGCACCATATCCAATAGAGTGCGATTACGACGTTCGGACACACCGTTACGCTGAGGTGTTCCCGGCGGCATGAGTTGTGAAACGATTCCACATTTCCTTAAGTGTGTACCAAATTCGTGACTTAAATATTCTCCTCCACGATCCGATCGTAAGAATTTTATCTTTTGGTCACGTTGATTCTCTACCTCATTCTGAAATTCCTTGAACTTTTCAAAGGTCTCAGACTTGTGTTTCATCAAGTAGACATACCCATATCTAGTCAAGTCATCAGTGAGAGTGAGAACATAATGATATCCTCCGCGAGCCTCAACGCTCATTGGATCGCACACATCGGTATGTATGATTTCCAATAAGTTGGTTGCTCTCTCAATTGTCCCGGAGAATGGAGTCTTGGTCATTTTGCCCATGAGGCATGGTTCGCATGTGTCAAATGATTCATAATCGAGAGACTCTAAAAGTCCATCAGAATGGAGCTTCTTCATGCGCTTGACACCAATGTGACCAAGGCGGCGATTACCACAAGTATGTGGGACTATCGTTATCAACTTTACATCTTTTGGTATTCACACTATGAATATGTGTAATATTACGTTCGAGATTCATTAAGAATAAACCATTGACCATTGGAGCATGACCATAAAACATATCTCTCATATAAATAGAACAACCATTATTCTCGGATTTAAATGAGTAGCCATCTCGCATTAAATGAGATCCTGATACAATGTTCATGCTCAAACTTGGCACTAAATAACAATTATTGAGGTTTAAAACTAATCCCGTAGGTAAATGTAGAGGTAGCGTCGACGGCGATCACGTCGACCTTGGAACCATTCCCGACACGCATCGTCACCTCGCCCTTCGCCATCTCTGTTTATTCCGCAGCTCCTGCCGTGAGTTACAAATATGAGCAACGGCACGGTATCAAATACCCAGGAGTTACTACGAGTCTTGGTAAGGTACACATCAATTACATGTATATCAAATATACCTTTAGTGTTGCCGGCCTTCTTGTCCGCTAAGTATTTGGGGCAGTTCCGCTTCCAGTGGCCCTTCCCTTTGCAATAAAAGCACTCTGTCTCAGGCTTGGGTCCATTCTTTGACTTCTTCCCGGCAACTTGCTTACCGGGTGCGGCAACATCCTTGCCGTCCTTCTTGAAGTTCTTCTTACCCTTGCCCTTCTTGAACTTAGTGGTTTTATTAACCATCAACACTTGATGTTCTTTCTTGATTTCAACCTCTGCTGACTTCAAAGATTGAGAATACTTCAGGAATGGTCTTCACCATCCCCTGCATATTGTAGTTCATCACAAAGCTCTTGTAGCTTGGTGGGAGCGAATGAAGGATTCTGTCAATGACCGCCTCGTCCGGGAGGTTAATGTCCAGCTGGGACAGGCGGTTGTGCAACCCAGACATTTTGAGTATGTGCTCACTAATAGAACTGTTTTCCTCCATCTTACAACTATAGAACTTGTCGGAGACTTCATATCTCTCGACCCGGGCATGAGCTTGGAAAACCATTTTCAGCTCCTCGAACATCTCATATGCTCCGTGTTGCTCAAAACGGTTTTGGAGCCCGGGTTCTAAGCTTTAAAGCATGCCGCACTGAACGAGGGAGTATCATCAGCACGAGACTGCCAAGCATTCATAATGTCTTGGTTCTCTGGGATGGGTGCTTCACCTAGCGGCGCTTCTAGGACATATTGTTTCTTGGCTGCTATGAGGATGATCCTCAGGTTCCGGACCCAGTCCGAATAGTTGCTGCCATCATCTTTCAGCTTGGTTTTCTCTAGGAACGCATTGAAGTTCATGTTGACATGAGCGTTGGCCATTTGATCTACAAGACATATTTTGCAAAGACTTTAGACTAAGTTCATGATAATTAAGTTCATCTAATCAAATTATCTAATGAACTCCCACTCAGATTTGACATCCCTCTAGTCATCTAAGTGTTACATGATCCGAGTCGACTAGGCCGTGTCCGATCATCACGTGAGACGGACTAGTCATCATCGGTGAACATCTCCATGTTGATCGTATCTTCCATACGACCCATGTTCGACCTTTCGGTCTCTTGTGTTCCGAGGCCATGTCTGTACATGCTAGGCTCGTCAAGTTAACCCTAAGTGTTTTGCATGTGTAAAACTATCTTACACCCGTTGTATGTGAACATAAGGATCTATCACACCCGATGATCACGTGGTGCTTCGAAACAACGAACTTTAGCAACGGTGCACAGTTAGGGGGAACACTTTCTTGAAATTATTCTAAGGGATCATCTTATTTACTACCGCTGCTCTAAGTAAACAAGATGCATAAAACATAATAAACATCACATGCAATTATATAAAGTAGTGACATGATATGGCCAATATCATATAACTCCTTTGATCTTCATCTTCGAGGCTCCATGATCATCTTGTCACCGGCATGACACCATGATCTCCATCATCATGATCTCCATCATCGTGTCTCCATGAAGTTGCTCGCCAACTATTACTTCTACTACTATGGCTAACACGTTTAGCAATAAAGTAAAGTAATTTACATGTCGTTGAATCAATGACACGCAGTCATACAATAATTAAGACAACTCCTATGGCTCCTGCCGGTTGTCATACTCATCGACATGCAAGTCGTGATTCCTATTACAAGAACATGATCTCATACATCACAATATATCATTCATCATTCATCACAATTTCTGGCCATATCACATCACATGACAATTACTGCAAAAACAAGTTAGACGTCCTCTAATTGTTGTTGCATCTTTTACATGGCTGCAATTGGGCTCTAGCAAGAACCTTTTCTTACCTACGAATAACCACAACGTGATTTTGTCAACTTCTATTTACCCTTCATAAGGACCCTTTTCATCTAATCCACTCCAACTAAAGTAGAAGAGACAGACACCCGCTAGCCACCTTATGCAACTAGTGCATGTCAGTTGGTGGAACCTGTCTCACGTAAGCGTACGTGTAAGGTCGGTCCGGGCCGCTTCATCACATAATACCGCTGAAGCAAGAAAAGACTAGTAGCGGCAAGCAAGTTCACAAGATCTACGCCCACACCAAAATTGTGTTCTACTCGTGCAATAGAGAACTACGCATAGACCTAGCTCATGATGCCACTGTTGGGGAACGTTGCAGAAAATTAAAAATTTTCCTACGGTTTCACCAAGATCCATCTATGAGTTCATCTAAGCAACGAGTCATGGGAGAGAGATTGCATCTACATACCACTTGTAGATCGCGTGCGGAAGCATTCAAGGAACGGGATGATGGAGTCGTACTCGCCGTGATTCAAATCACCGATGACCAAGTGCCGAACGGACAGCACCTCCGCATTCAACACACGTACGGAACGGACGACGTCTCCTCCTTCTTGATCCAGCAAGGGGGAAGGAGAGGTTGAGGAGGAAGGCTCCAGCAGGAGCACGACGGCGTGATGACGGTGGAGAGGCAGTACTCCGACAGGGCTTCGCCAAGCACTCAACGAAGGAGGAGAGGTGTTGGGGAGGGGAGGGGCTACGCCTTGGATGTGTGTTGCAGCCCTCCCCTCACCCCTCTATTTATAGGGGAAGGGGCAAGGGGGGCCGGCCCCTCTAGATGAGATCTAGAGGGGGCGGCGTGGAGGGGGCTTGCCCCCAAGCAAAGGGCGCCCCACTAGGGTTCCCACCCCAACCCTAGGCGCATGGGCCCAGGGCGCCCAGCCCTCCAGGCTGGTTCCCTGCCCTTGTGGCCCATGAGGCCCTCCGAGAGGTGGCCCCTCGGTGGACCCGGAACCTCTCCGGTGGCCCCGGTACAATACCGATATGCCCCGAAACTTTCCGTGTCCATATGACAACTTCCCATATATAAATCTTCACCTCCGGACCATTCCGGAACTCCTCTGACGTCCGGGATCTCATCCGGGACTCCGAACAACATTCGGTAATCACATACAAATCTTCCTAATAACCCTAGCGTCACCGAACTTAAGTGTGTAGACCCTACGGGTTCGGGAGACATGCAGACATGACCGAGACGGCTCTACGGTCAATAACCAACAGCGGGATCTGGATACCCATGTTGGCTCCTACATACTCCTCGATGATTTCATCGGATGAACCACGATGTCGAGGATTCAAGCAACCCCATATACTATTCCCTTTGTCAGACGGTATGTTACTTGTCCGAGGTTCGATCGTCGGTATCCCAATACCTCGTTCAATCTCGTTACCGGCAAGTCACTTTACTCGTACCGTAATGCATGATCCCGTGACCAGACACTTGGTCACATTGAGCTCATTATGATGATGCACTACCGAGTGGGCCCAGTGATACCTCTCCGTCTACCGGAGTGACAAATCCAGTCTCGATCTGTGTCAACCCAATGACACTTTCGGAGATACCGTAGTGCACCTTTATAGTCACCCAGTTACGATGTGACGATTGGTACAACCAAAGAACTCCTACGGTATCCGGGAGTTACACGATCTCATGGTCTTAGGAAGAGATACCTGACATTGGAAAAGCTCTAGCAAAACGAACTACATGATCTTGTGCTATGCTTAGGATTGGGTCTTGTCCATCACATCATTCTCCTAATGATGTGATCCCGTTACCAATGACATCCAATATCCATAGTCAGGAAACCATGACTATCTATTGATCAACGAGCTAGTCAACTAGAGGCTCACTAGGGACATATTGTGGTCTATGTATTCACACGTGTATTACGATTTCCAGATAACACAATTATAGCATGAATAAAAGACAATTATCACGAACAAGGAAATATGATAATAATCCTTTTATTATTGCCTCTAGGGCATATTTCCAACACTCCTCCCATTGTAACCGACTCTGTGTAACCCTAGTCCCCTCCGGTGTCTATATAAACCGGAGGGTTTAGTTCGTAGGACCAACAACAATCATACCATAGGCTAGCTTCTAGGATTTAGCCTCTATGATCTCGTGGTAGATCAACTCTTGTAATACTCATATCATAAAGATCAATCAAGCAGGAAGTAGGGTATTACCTCCATCGAGAGGGCCCGAACCTGGGTAAACATTGTGTCCCCCGCCTCCTGTTACCATCCGCCTTAGACGCACAGTTCGGGACCCCCTACCCGAGATCCGCCGGTTTTGACACCGGCATTGGTGCTTTCATTGAGAGTTCCACTGTGTCATCACCGTAAGGCTTGATGGCTCCTTCAATCATCAGTAACGATGCGGTCCAGGGTGAGGTCTTCCTCCCCGGACAGATCTTCATATTCGGCGGCTTCGCACTGCGGGCCAACTCGCTTGGCCATCTGGAGCAGATCAAGAGCTACGCCCATGCCAGGTGTGCCACACAATCACGACGAGCACGATATAGCTCTGCCGTCGGACAGTGTTCAGGAGATCACACCGGCAACTGCTCCAGCCTTCAATCCGGAGCAAATTGCGCCATCCGAGGACGGGAGGATAGACCCCGCCTTGGAGGGCGCACTCTCTGTGGCGATAGATCCGAATACTGACCCTACCCCTCATGAGAGTCGTGACGCCGAACCAATGGATTCATCTCCGGCCACGGACTCCGAACCGCCTGCGCCCATGCCTATCGAATCCGATTGGGCGCCGATCATGGAGTTCACCTCCGCGGATATCTTTCAGCACTCGCCCTTCGGCGATGTTCTAAACTCGTTAAAGTCTCTCTCCTTGTCAGGAGAACCTTGGCCGAACTATGTCCGGCTAGAATGGGATGCGGATGACGAAGAAATTCACTCCCCACCCACCACCCACTTAGTAGCCGCTGTCGATGATTTAACCGACATGCTCGACTTCGACTCCGAAGACATCGATGGTATGGACAACGATGCAGGAGACGAACAGGAACCACTGCCCACAGGGCACTGGACCGCCACCTCATCATATGATATTTACATGGTGGATACACCCAAAGAAGGCAATGGCGACAAGACAGCGGAGGATGACCCCTCCAAGAAGCAACCCAAGCGCCGACGTCAGCGGCGCCGCTCTAAGTCTCGCCACGGCAAAAGCGGTGATACCGGCACAGGAGATAATAGTACTCCGGACAGTGCCAAAGATGACGACAATCCCCTCCAGCAAGATTTAGAGCCGGAGGATGAACAAGCCAGCCCTCCTGAGCGAGCGGCAGAGGGAGAAGCGGAGGATGACAATTACATGCCTCTCTCCGAAGACGAGGTGAGCCTCGTCGATGAAGAATTTGTCGTGCCTGAGGATCCCGTCGAGCAGGAGCGCTTTAAGCGCCGGCTTATAGCCACATCAAATAGCCTGAAGAAAAAGCAACAACATATGGTGGACTGAAGTCCTTGCGGCCGAGGAATATGAACTCGAACGCCCTTCCAAGGGTTACCCAAAGCACAGGTTGCTACCCGACTTGAGGAGGAAGCATTGAAACCTACATCACCAGCGTATGATACGGCTGATCGGCCACCTCGTGGCCGAGATAGAGAGGAATTTCAGCCAGAAGCTCAGCCCGCACCCTGCCGCCATTCGAACAAAAATACCAAGGCACGGGGAAACACGCGAGACCTGCGAGATGAATTGGAAGACAGGGCAAAACACACAAGATCGATCTACGGATCACGAGGGCGCGCCCCTACGAGGAACGATGATCGTCACGCCGGATACAGTAAAAGTAAATCCGGCCGGGCCGAACACAGCAGGCAAGACTCATATGAGCTGCGTCGCGATATAGCCCAGCACAGAGGCGCCGCACACCCCCTATGCTTCACTGACGAAGTAATGGATAATGAATTCCCAGAGGGTTTTTAACCCGTAAATATCGAATCATATGATGGTACAACAGATCCCGCGGTATGGATCAAGGACTTCCTCCTCCACATCCACATGGCCTGCGGTGATGATCTAC
The DNA here is from genome assembly GCA_021605145.1 of Aegilops bicornis. Lineage (NCBI taxonomy): Eukaryota > Viridiplantae > Streptophyta > Magnoliopsida > Poales > Poaceae > Aegilops > Aegilops bicornis. The sequence goes on from CM038675.1 coordinate 822,767,266, forward strand.
ATGCCATCAAGTACCTCCCACTAAAACTCAAAGGACCAGCTCGGCATTGGCTGAATAGCTTGCCAGCAGACTCCGTTGGCTGTTGGGAGGATCTGGAAGATGCATTCCTCGACAACTTCCAGGGCACTTATGTGCGACTACGGGATGCCGATGACTTGAGCCACATAACTCAGCAGCCGGGGGAATCGGCCAGGCAATTTTGGACACGGTTCCTAACCAAGAAAAATCAAATTGTCGATTGTCCGGACGCTGAGGCCTTAGCGGCATTTAAGCATAACATCTGTGACGAGTGGCTCGCCCGACACTTGGGCCAGGAAAAGCCGAAGTCTATGGCAGCCCTCACGACACTCATGACCCACTTTTGTGCGGGAGAGGATAGCTGGCTGGCTCGCAGCAACAACATATCAAGGAACCTTGGCACTTCGGATACCAAGGACAGTAACGGCAGACTACGTCGCAGCAAACACAAGCGCCGCAACAACGGCAATAACGCCGAGGATACGACAGTCAATGCCGGATTCAGAGGCTCTAAATCAGGTCAGCGGAAAAAGCCATTCAAAGGAAGCACTCCGGGCCCGTCCAGTTTGGACCGCATACTCGATCGCTTGTGTCAAATACACGGCACCCCCGATAAGCCAGGCAATCACACCAACAGAGAATGTTGGGTGTTCAAGCAGGCCGGCAAGTTAAATGCCGAAAACAAGGACAAGGGGCTGCACAAAGGACGACGAGGAGGAGCCCCGCCGAACACGGAGGACAAAGAGGTTCCCCCACAAGTGAGGACGGTGAACATGATATACGCAACCCACATCCCTAAGAGGGAACGAAAGCGTGCATTAAGGGACGTCTATGCGATGGAGCCCGTCGCCCTAAAGTTCAACCCATGGTCCTCTTGTCCGATCACCATCGATCGCAGGGACCACCCCACTAGTATCTGTCATGGCGGATCTGCCGCATTGGTCTTAGACCCCATCATTGACAGATTTCACCTCACTCGAGTCCTTATGGACGGCGGCAGCAGCCTGAACCTGCTCTATCAGGATACAAGGCGCCAAAATGGGTATAGACCCCTCAAGGATCAAACCCACAAAAACAACCTTTAAAGGTGTCATCCCAGGTGTAGAGGCCCATTGCACGGGCTCAATCACACTGGAAGTGGTTTTTGGATCTCCAGACAACTTCTGAAGCAAGGAGTTAATCTTCGATATCATCCCGTTCCACAGCGGCTATCACGCACTGCTCGGGCGAACCGCATTTCCAAGATTCAACGCGGTACCGCACTACGCATACCTCAAGCTCAAGATGCCAGGACCTAGGCGGGTCATCACAGTCAATGGAAACACAGAGCGCTCGCTCCGCACGGAGGAGCACACTGCGGCCCTCGCAGCAGAAGCACAAAGCAGCCTCCTAAGGAAATCCACTAATTTGGTGATAAAGCCCCCAGATACCGTCAAGCGAGTCCCGAATAACCTGCAACAGGATCGCCTGGCACGTTCAGAGCTCGCCTAGCAATTCGGCCCCCGCCCTAGTCCCAGTCAAACGGCGAAATCTGTGACACGCGTACATAATTACGCATTGAAAATACAATGGCCACAGGCGGGGGTACGATCATGGCACGTCCCAAAGTGCGGCTCAACCGCACTAGGGGCTTACTGCCTTTATCATTCTCTCTCTTTCAAGACCTTACTCTCTGGAAGCCCTATCCGGCAGTGCGATTGCCGGACGCATAATACAACAACCAAGGAGGCAGGAAGCTACATCGTACAATGGAATCCCCAGGTGGTCTCTGATAACGAGCGGAATACCCGCTTTAAATACCAGTCCGCAGCTTGCCCTTGGATAGGACATGTTAAATAATCCTATTTTCTTCTGCTTATTACACTACTTGTATCAGTACGTGTCAACGTATTCTTTGGATAACAATGCATAGCACTAGTCTATTATTGCAGTATCTATTCTTTTTTATATGTGTTTATTGACGACAATCAACACCCGTACATTCTGGTACGGACAATACGCTAGGGGCTTTCGCACACCCCATAATACGGCGTGAGAAGTCCGAACAGTTTCGACAGTGCGGCACCCCGAACTTATAGCATTATATGCATCAGCTCCGAATCATGTCTTGGGTCAATAGTTGGGTTTGCCTGGCTCCCATGTTTTGGTACCTTACGTTCCGCTATATCGGCTAAGGTAGCACTGGGAGAACTACTGCGATTGTGTCCTGGTTCTTCCGGACGAGCACCTCAGTAGAGAAAGCCAAAACTGACTGTCATGATGAGGCGAGAGCTGGTCGCTGTTCGAGAGGTCTCAAGTCCTTAAAGACTTTTTCCCCTTCGGGCGAGGAGTCGGCCTTGTCCGACTTAGGCGTATATAGCGCCCCAAATTCAGCCTTCCGAATACTAGGGGCTTCGCCAAAATTTAAAATTGTAGACTTCTATGGCTAAGTGAGAGTGATAAAGCATTATAGTCCGATTGCCTAGTTCGTTGCACTGAGCACCTCCCTCGAAGGACCCAAAAATGGGGAAAAGAGGTTCCGGATTTATTCCGAACACCCTAGTACTAGCTGCATGGGGGCAGAAGCCGACGACTGGCCAACTCTCAGATTTGATAAACGGCCGCACAGAAGGTAATATTTTAAATTCAAAAAGCGTTGCATAGCGCAAGTGAACTAGTTTTCACATTAAAGGATCACATGAGCACGTTCATTCAAAAATTACATCTTTGGAACACTCCTCCGCCACAAGGCGGGCACCCTTCAGGACACCGTCATAATACATTTCGGGGTGGCGATGCTCCTTGCCCTGCGGTGGCCCCTCCTTCACCAGCTTCTCGGCGTCCATCTTCGCCCAAAGATGCACTTTCAAGACGGGAAAAGGCCCTGCATGCACCTTTGATGCAGACGGACCGCTTGATGACTTCAAACTGGGGGCAGGCATCCACAAGCCGCCTCACCAGGCCGAAGTAGCTGTTCGGAAGGGGATCGCCAGGCCACATCCGGACTATAAGGCCCTTCATGGCCTGTTTGGTCGCCTTGTGGAGCTCGACCAGTTGCTTCAGCTGGTCGCTCAAGGGCATCAGGTGTTCGGTCCCAGTATACTGAGACCAGAACAACTTCTCCGTCGAGCTCCCCTCCTCGGTATGGTAGAACTCTGCGGCATCAGACACACTGCGGGGCAGATCTGCGAACGCTCCTGGAGAGCTTCGAACTCGGGTAAGTAAAAAGAAATTTTCTTTGACATGCTTGCTTTGCATAATGAATGCCTTACCCGCCGCTATCTTCTTAACCACCTCAATTTCCTGGAGGGCCTTTTGGGCTTCGGCCTTGGCATGTTTTGCGCTTTCGAGGGCCTTTGCAAGCTCGGACTCTCGCGTCTTAGAGTCAAGCTCCAAGGCCTCGTGCTTCTTGATGAGAGCCTGGAGCTCTTACCGCACCTCGCCTACTCGGGCCTCTTGTTTTTCTCGCTCGGTGCGCTCCTGGGCCGCTTTGTTTTCAGCCACGGACAGCGCCTTCTTCAGGGTCGCCACTTCGTTCGTGGCCCCTGGTACATTCATGATGATCCTATTATTCTACAACCAAATCTTTTTTCAAATAGACAAGGTACTGCTTACCTTTGTCCTCTTCGAGCTGCCTCTTGACAGGGCCGAGCTCTTCCTCGGACCGCTCAAGGTCCTGCTTCAGTGCACGACCTCCGCAGTACGTGCAGCAGCGGCCAGCAATGAAGCCTGCATATTCGCATAGACGTATTATGATTAGACTCCTGTGATCATTATTCGATCCTCTATTCGGCTTTTCTTCGCGAACGCCAAAAAGAGCATCAGGGGCTACTGTCTATATGGTAATATTTTCCCATATTTCTATTACATACCTGAAAGCCTGTTAGGAGGCTGGCACAAGCTTCAGTTAGTCCGCTTTTGGCGGACTGAACCTTCTCGATCACCGCACTCATGATAGTGCAGTGCTCTTCATCGATGGAAGCGACGTGAAGCGCTTCCAACAAATTGTCCGGTGCCTCTGGATGGACAGAGGCCACCGGCACGGGCAGCTTGCCCTTCTTAACATGGGGTCGCCTGCCGGAGTCCAGAACCAGTGGAGGTTCCGGCGCAGTGTTCGGCTGGGGGCCGAACTTGGAGCCCGCGGGAGTCTTGCTCCCTTTACGCCCAGGGTCCGGAAGGTCGCCTTGAGGCGCCTCCAGGACTATCTCCCCTCGGCTCGGTGCCTTTTGGGACAACACCTCGACATTGTCCGTAGGGCGAGGGGAAGAGGCGGTCAGAAGTGAATCACTATTCATATCCGACGAGTCCAAAGAACCATCCGATGAAGATACGTCGATACGGGCTCGGAGCGGACTGCACGATCATGTTCGGCGTAATGAGAAGTAGTGCAATAAAACAAACCATGAATTACAATGGAATCCGGATACTTACGACTTCGCCAGGAGCTTGTCCCTGGGCAACCACTCGTCGTCGCTATGGGCGGCTGTCGTGGAGCAGTCCGGAAGGAGGGTCCTTCTCGGCCTTCCTCTTCTTGTCTTCCCCGGCTGGGAGGGGGGAGAACTTTCCTCTTCCTCCTCCTCGTCTTCATGGGAGGAGCATGCCTCGGAGTTATCGGACGATGAGTCCGATAGCACCTGACGCCAGAGACCCTCTCGGGTCCCCGTGGCGTTCTTCTTGGCCTTCTTCTCCGGCACCTCATAAGGTGCCGGAGCCAGCATCTCTATTAGGAGAGCATCCGCTGGATCTTCGGGCAGGGGGGCTGGACAGTCAATCTGCTCCGCTGTCTCCACCTAGTCCTGTTAAAGGCATGGTGTCTTAGATCCCGCACATGATTAAACTGGGGATAATAAATACCCTATAAGGTATAAAAGAACTTACCGAACTGGCGTGGCGCTGTGCGCTGAGTCCGCGGTCCTCGGTAAGGGAAGGGGGCACCTCGGCGCCCTTGAACAGCACCCTCCAGACGTCCTTGTGCGTCGTGTCAAAGAGCTCGCGCAGAGTCTGGTGCTTGGCCGGGTTGAACTCCCATAAATTGAATGCCCGTTGTTGACACGGGAGGATCCGGCGGAAGAGCATGACCTGGACCACGTTGACGATCTTGATTTTCTTGTTCATCATGTTCTTGATGCAGGTCTGGAGTCCGCTCAGCTCTACCGGGTTACCCCAGGATAGGCCCTTCTCTTTCCAGGAGGTGAGCCGCATGGGGATTCCGGATCGGAACTCGGGGCCGCCGCCCAGTTGGTGTCGCGCGGCTCAGCGATGTAGAACCACCCCGATTGCCACCCCTTTATGGTCTCCACATAGGAGCCCTCGAGCCATGTGACGTTGGGCATTTTGCCCACCATGGCGCCTCCACATTTCGCTTGCTGGCCGCCTACTACCTTCGGTTTAACATTGAAGGTCTTCAGCCACAGGCCGAAGTGGGGCCGGATGCGAAGGAAGGTTTCGCATACCCATTTATAAACGCCGAGATGTTGAGGATAAAGTTTGGGGCCAGATCATGGAAATCCAGCCCGTAGTAAAACATGAGGCCGTGGACGAACGAGTGGAGAGGAAATCCCAGTCCGCGGACGAAGTGGGTGAGAAAAACTACCCTCTCATGAGATTCCGGGGTAGGGACTATCTCGCCTGCGTTGGCAGCCGATGCGCGATATCCATGACCAAGTATCCGGCTCCCCGCAGCTTTTTGATGTCCTCCTCCGTGACGGAGGATTTCATCCACTTGCCTCCCACTCCGGACATGCTTGGAACGGTTTGAGGAGAAAGACGCCAACTTGGGTGTTGGAGCTCGAGTGCGCGAGAATGGATATGCGAGGAGGAAGAAGGCCTGGGTGAAAAAGGTGAATCCTTATCCCTTTATAAGGGCGGACGGAGATGTACGCCCCCACCTACCTAGTAAACTCGCTTATTCCCCAATCGCCGTAATTGATGGCATGGTTTTGTTACCCACGTCCGTATCAATGAGAATCTAGTGATAAGGGGACACGATCTCTGCTTCGACAAGACATGCCAAGGAAACCGCCTCGCGATATGCGCCGAGCCTGGTTGAGAAAAACGGTTCGAATAATGACCGAGCCGTGGTGTGATGTCATGCTTCGAGATGCGTCAGCAGATTAGATTCGTGGAAATATTATTCTCTCTACGGTGGTATGTGGAATTTATTTTGCAGAGCCGGACACTGTCCTTACGTTCAAAATCTTCTATGGAGTATTCGGAGGAGGAACCCGCCTTCGAATGCCGAAGACAATCTGCGTGCCAGACTCATCGTCATTGAAGCCTGGTTCAGGGGCTATTGAGGGAGTCCTGGATTAGGGGGTATCCGGACAGCCGGACTATATCCTTTGGCCGGACTGTTGGACTATAAAGATACAAGATTGAAGACTTCGTCCCGTGTCCGGATGGGACTCTCCTTGGCATGGAAGGCAAGCTTGGCGATACGGATATGTAGATCTCCTCCCATTGTAACCGACTCTGTGTAACCCTCGTCCCCTCCGGTGTCTATATAAACCGGAGGGTTTAGTCCATAGGACCAACAACAATCATACCATAGGCTAGCTTCTAGGGTTTAGCCTCTACGATCTCGTGGTAGATCAACTCTTGTAATACTCATATCATCAAGATCAATCAAGAAGGAAGTAGGGTATTACCTCCATCGAGAGGGCCCGAACCTGGGTAAACATTGTGTCCCCCGCCTCCTGTTACCATCCGCCTAAGCCGCACAGTTCGGGACCCCCTACCCGAGATCCGCCGGTTTTGACACCGACAGTGGCGGTCAGCTCCGCCATCTCCGCCGCCTGGGCGAGCACTACAAGAAATATGTCAACTTGCGACCATCACTATTGGTTACTGAAAGGTCATTGTTTTTCATTTGCGACCTTTTTGTGACCAAAATAAGGTCAAAAGTCGGGCAGTCAGAAACTGAAATTAACGACCTTCTCTGTGAGAAGGTCGTGGAATTCCACGACCAAAGCAAAAGGTCTTTGATTCTATGACCTTCTGTTTTGGTCTCTAGCTCTCTGCCCAGGCCACGTCGGATCCGACGTGGCAATCTGACGTGGCAAAATTGCGACCAATTGAAAAGGTCATTGATAAGATTTAGCCCGGTCCGGTTAGGTTTTTTACATGGGCCGAGCCCAACAATTCAGCCCATTTGTTGTTTTTTCCTACGCTTTGATTTGCTACATGGGCCTGGCCCAACAATTCGGCTTTCATGAGCTTCTTCCATTTTTTTGGGCCTCATCCTTTTTGCAATCTATATCCTTTTCTATTTTCTGAGATTTTATTTTGTTTCATTTTTTAAACGGTCCAGTGCTTGTTGGGCTGTGGCCTTCTTCAGCCTAGTTATTTGTCCGGTATTGGATCTCAGCCTTTTGGACCAGCCTCTAGCCTAGTTACACACGTACATCCAACATTATTTTATATTCAAATCAAGAAAACTCCATATGAAATTCAAATCATCCATCGCATCACATCAGGTTTACATAACAAATCATCTCAGGAATTCATTTCCTTACACAGGGATATAGAAGGAACCGAGGGAATATGCAATAAGACAATTATGGCACATCCTACAACTTGCCATCCTACAACAAGAAGGATATAACATGAGAGTACAATGGACTTCATTGCTCTCTCTTGTGAGACTTTCTCCAGCTGCGACAACTTGCCATCCTACAACAAGAAGTATATAACAATGAACTTCAAGAACATTACAGGAGCTAAACGCCCAATCAACGCGAAGTGCTCAGAAATGCCTTAGCGCATGCATTCAAAATTTAGACACTTGAGATAGCCTCATCAAGCATGCAATAAATTATAGAAAGTAAACAAGGACCAGACTTTACAATTACAGACACATCCATCAATCCATGAGGCAAAATCATGCGAATCCAAAAGGAGAGGCAGGAACGGATACCAATTTTGATCCAGAGGGGCTACGAGTGTGGCCTTCTTCCGGAAGAGGTTGGCCCTAACGCACCTTGTATCAGAGGCGCTGGGAGCTCATAGATTGTCCTGGTCAGTGAGCAGGTCCTCGCATCCGGTCATACTGCTAGCCTGAGTAACAGGAAAAATGAAAGGAACAATTTAGACTTGGTATTAACGAACAAAGACTGTAATCAATAGCAGATTAAGCGCCAATTTTCTCGGATGCAAGGAGAAGAACGAGCAAAACAGCACAGATATGTGGGACAATGCTGTACCTATAGATGATGTTCGCAACCAAGGAAGACATGGGGCCAGCCTTGCATGTGTGCGTGCTTCACCGGTGCATGCATCACCATAGCAGCCAAGCAAGTAGACAACATCTACATCTACTCATCGCTTTCCTGGCAATGTAGAAAGAGTCAGAAAAAATATTAGACCATGATATGACACCAAACCATAGATTAGTAACTTTAAATCATAAAGTATATCCACAACACCATAAAATAGTCCCAAACCCGAGTGTTATTTGAGTATATCGCATGTAGTTTATTTTCATGAGTCCAGAAACATGGAAGGGTTCAATACAGTCCTAATATACATTCATATTACAATAGCTCGATAAGTCCAGAAATATGTTGTATATGCACGATAAGTCCAGAAACCCCAGTGCTATTTATTTACTGGTTTTACTGAATCACACTACATTACTTCCCTTATTAGAAATCTCTCGCATGAATCTGGGTGCAGGTGCAGGGTAGATGCCTTTTTTATATGTTCTACATTACTACCCCAAGAAACATTGGCTTTGAACGCTTGTGCCAGCTCGTTTATCAACAGACATATTCTAGCAGAGAGGCACTCTGATTTGCCTGTGTGGATCTGGACAATTCCCCTCGCTCTACGAGAAGCTACCGAATAAACAGTTTCACGCATCTGTTGATTGGTTTCGATACTCATAACAAAAGGATGTAGCATATAAACAGCAGCCACAGCACAACTACAACGCGGCTCAAATTTCAAGTTGTTGTGATGTGCCTGTAGCATGCCGCCTAAGCAACGGCAATGCATAGTGGTACAGCCGAGAGATCAGTAGCATCAACACGTTTAGCCCTACTTGGATCACACGCCCACGTACAGGCCCGAGAGACAATTCAACCAAATTGGCCTGGTTCGAGCAGAGCACAAAGGCAAAGGCAAAGTATATATCAATGCCTACAATCTTCAGTTCAGTACACATCTCTTTAGAACAGAGTAATATTCAGAATTCATATATCAATATATATTCAGAATTGAACCACCAAAGACAGCTTTACTAATATCTCTTTAGTAGAGAGTAAACACCAGTAATCTAATTTCATCTTGAAGGGTAGTTTTGCAGCAGCAACAAGCATTAAAACAAGCTACTCTTGTTACTATAGTGCAGTTCAGTACTATAGTTCAGTACCATATGCCTACAATCAGACACAAGCTTCAGTACAGTCAAAGTATAATTACAAATAGGATTAAGAATCAAACTTGTTACTCATGGGATCGTGGCACAGAGCGTTCAGTAAAGAGTATAACACAAGCTACACTTATAAACACAAGCTTCAGTTCAGTGCAGAAATAAACAAGCCTCAGATTGTGAGCAGCAGTGTTAGATTGTTTACCTTCAGAGTTCTTCTTCTCCCACCTCCCCATCCTTCACAAAGCCACCCTCCACCTGACCAAATCAAGCTTTCAGTTCAACAATCAACACCATTCACCTCTTCATCCTCACTATTTCTTCCCAGACACAGTCACATGAACAACATTCAACTACACAGAGAGGAGACAAATCGATCCGAGACGAACAAGGCACTAGGATACATTACCTCCTGCCATCCACGGGGACGCACTCGTAGTGGAACGCGCCTTGTCAAATGGGATGAGGCCCCCAATGAACTCCGGGATGACGTCCTCACTGGCGTTGGCCTTGGCGGCCACAACCATCCAAGTCGGACACGCCCTCGCCATCAGGGGCGGCGAGCTCCTAGGCCTCCTCTGCCAGAGCGCCCTGGTCGGACTCGTCGCCGCACTCGTCGTCCTGGTTAATTGCATGCACACAATGACCACCACTATCACAACATGATGTTTATATAATATCTTAAGTGATCTTAAATAGCTAGCAACAAAGTCTACTGCAACATCTCAGTCAATTAAATCACATATGATTGTGGGACTTTGATTAACCAAAACAGTGCAAATCAATCTATTATAAGACAAAATAATGCTCATTTAACAAAATATCAACACCAAGCACTCATTCAACTACACCAAATTAACAGTACCATAATCTGTATGGTTAATGTTCAAACACACATGTGAAATCATATTGTCAAATGCATGCACATATACCACTAATATCTTTGCAACAGCATTTGCCTGCCATTTTACACATAAAATTAGATTAAGCATGTGAAGCAATTAGACATGCATCTCCATTTTCACGACACTGAGAATGGTAGCAGAAAACAAAATCGACCAGGTTATAGACAGGCAGCAAACTAAGAAAGCGAGCAAGCAAAACCCTGCAGCTCACTGTTGCAGATGCCGTCATCCTTCTTGTGGGTGTAGCGGCCGACCTCGGGCATCATCGCGGCCAGGAGGAACCCGCCGCCAGAGCAGACAAGGGGCGTGGGGCAGGAAGCGCTCCAACTCCAAGGCGGCCACGCGCGGGGCGGGGGCTCCTCCAATGGAGCGCGCGGGGCGACGGAGCCGTGCGCGCTTGGACTCCATGTCTGAAGGAGCATGGAACGCGGTGTCATCATTCCCTTTCTGCCTCTCACTGCCAATTGGTGCCTGCCAAATAAATTCAAATCCTTGAGTTGACAGTCACCCATGCTGCTCAGTTTCTTGGTTCAAACAAGCTAAGGTAAAACCATCTGAACTATGTAATCCTGAATTATGTAAGCTCAACCTTTAACATATACATCTCCCAGACTAACCAATGATTTGAGTTCTTATTTCAGCCAGATTATCTAACCAAGGTAGCTGCAGTGGTTCAGTTTAATCTTGAACCAGTTAACAGTTTTAATGTAGTCTTTCAGTAAGTAGAAGCTAGTGAAGTACAACAATGAGCAATCACCTCCATGGATACCACATTCCATAATACTAGTTGCTTTATGGAGATGCTGGCGTAGCTAATCTCTGGTGGAAGCATTACACCTCAAAGGATACTTCAGCAAACAGAGACCACACTTTACATTTGAATCTGCGGGAATTTTAACACATATACAGGTACTCATATTTGACATAGTTTGGTGAAACGTGACTTATGCTGAGACGAATCTAGTAGTCGAACAGGTTGTGTGCGTGCGCCCGGAGCAGGGGCGGATCTAGTAGTCAAAAGAAAATCACAACAGATGGATGGTACGTATTTCTGTTACCTTGCCTTGATCTGACTGCCGCTGCAGATTTACCACGCCGGACCGGAGTCAACCTGCGATAATGGGAGGGAAAGGGTTAGGATTTTTGGCATTGCTGTTCTAGGGGGTTCAGAGGAGAGAGGCGACACGGAGGAGAGGGAGGGGGGACGGGATGGGGTGGGGGTGGCGGGAGGGAGCACAGGCTAGTGGGGGAAGATGCGAGCGGGGCGAAGCTTACCTGCGCCGTCGTCTGGTCGCCGAGGTTTCTCTGCCGCCGTGCCGCTCTCCCGCACCGCACGGGATCATAGTGCGCGGGTCGGCCCAGATCGCCATCGACCGGTTTTCGGCCACCGCCGGGGGCGCGAGCGCGAGAAGGGCGAGGGCGAAGGCGGCGGTGGCGGCCATCGAGGTGGTTGATGCGATCTTGGTGGAGGGGACAGGGATTGGGCGGAGATGGTGAGATTTGGGATTTGGTGGGCACGCGGTCGCGTGATTTGTCGGTAAAGGCAGGCGACGGGCTGAGGGCTCCTCGCCGTCGATGGGCTGAGGGTCGGCCAAGGTGCGGGGGCGGCGGCGGCTAGGGTTTCGGCGAGCGGGTGCGGGTGCGGGATTGGAACGGTGGTGAGTGCGTGCGTGGGGATTGGAACGGTGGTGAGTGGGTGCGTGGGGTCTGCGGGTACGGTGGGGAGTGGGGGCGTGGGTGAGAGGGTGAGGGGTGAGGGCTGCCGTTGGATTCGGGAGCATCCGACGGTGTCTGAGGCATGATCCGCGTGATATGCTCCTGGACCAATCAAAACGCAGTAAGCAATTTGAAGACTCTTTGATTATCTAAATTGGTCGTAATCGATTAGAGATAAGTTATTTCATGAAAACTTCATTCTTCATTTTTTGAGTGCTCAAAATGTGTTTTTTTAAGGATCAACCAAATATATGTTCAAATAATCACATATTGTGTACAAGGATGTATCTTGGAATGGCAAACAATGTTGCCTAAGGGAGTTTTCATTTTTTGACGAAAAATCGATTTTCCATTTTTCGAGTGCCCAAAATGAGTTTTTTTGTGAAGGACCTACCATATATTTGTTGCAAAATTGGATCAAATCAAATTTCTAAAATACTAGGCCATATCTAATACACAATTGACCAAATGGTTGGGTGTAAAAAGTTTTGATCCATCTCTGATGAAAAAGACAAATTTCCGCCGATTCAGTAGGAAGCGGGTCAAATTTGAACTGCTGCTGCCTCATAGTTTGCTCTTTATTTTTTCGAAAACTCATTTCTAGGTACATAAGTATCTATTTAATCAGAGAAACGTCAAAAGTTTTCCAATATTCAACCACTAGCTAGGAACGGTCAAGCCCACTGTTTTGACCGCATTTTCAAACGGCCATAAAAAATTCAAAAAAATCAAAAAATTGGAAAACCTTCGCAATGTGTCATTATATGTTACCAAGTTTCCAGAAAAAATAATGAACTTGTAATACGGCAATTATTTTAAAAAAGTCTTCTAAAAAATGAGCTATCATGCGTGAAGATTCATGGCTTTCAAGCCAAATGATCAATCTTATGGCCACATTCATGGCATAGTTTGTTCAAATGATCTCATATTCTGCACAAGGGTGCATCTTGGAATTCCAAACAATGTTGCCTAAGGGAGTTTTCATTTTATTTTCACGGAAAATGCATTTTCCATTTTCCGAGTGCCCGAAATGAGTTTTTTTTGTGAAGGACCTATCATATATTTTTTGCAAAATTGGACCAAATCAAATTTATAGAATACTAAGCCATATTTAATGCACAATTGACAAAATGGTTGGGTGTCAAAATTTTTGATCCACCTCTGGTGAAAAAGACAAATTCTCGCCGGTTCAGTAGGAAGCGGGTCAAATTTGAACTGCAGCTGCCTCATAGTTTGCTCTTTATTTTTTCTAAAAATCATTTCTAGGTACATAAGTATCTATTTAATCATAGAAACGTCAAAAGTTTTCAAATATCCAACCACTAGATAGGAACGGTCAAGCCCGCCGTTTTGACCGCATTTTCGAACGGGCATAAAAAATTCAAAAAAATCAAAAAATTGGAAAACCTTCGCATTGTGTCATTATATGTGACCAAGTTTCCAGGAAAAATAATAAACTTTTAATACGGCAATTATTTTAAAAAAATGTTTTCAGAAATGAGCTATCATGCGTGAAGATTCATGGCTTTCAAGCCAAATGATCAATCTTATGGCCACATTCATGTCATAGTTTGTTCAAATGATCTCATATTGTGCACAAGGGTGCATCTTGGAATTCCAAACAATGTTGCCTAAGGGAGTTTTCATTTTCTTTGCACGGAAAATTCATTTTCCAATTTCCGAGTGCCCGAAATGAGTTTTTTGTGAAGGACCTACCATATATTTTTTTGCAAAATTGGACCAAAATCAATTTTCTAAAATACTAGGCCATATTTAATGCACAATTGACAAAATGGTTGGTTGTCAAAAGTTTTGATCCACCTCCTGTGAAAAAGACAAATTCTTGCCGATTCAGTAGGAAGCGGGTCAAATTTGAACTGCAGTTTCCTCATAGTTTGCTCTTTAATTTTTCCAAAAATCATTTCTAGATACATAAGTATCTATTTAATCAGAAATACATGGTTTGGTGGCGGTACATCGAGGTTTGGACGGTGGCCGAGGTCCCCAACTCTAGAGTGCGTAAGCTCGCATCCTGCTGTGTGGTCACCGCGTGACCGTGGCGTTGCCATGAGTTCTGGGCGGCCTAGGCATGTCGAGTGGGTTGGGCACTCCCCAGGTAGGTGCTAGGAAGAAAATTACAATATAAGATTCTTATGAGGAGACCGAACTATGCTCAAAGATGAATTAGGAGCCAAGTGTTTGATTAGCGGTACGGGAAATGCACATGGCCAATGGGCGTGAGTTTTGGCTGAGGTTGATCATCTACTAAAAAGAATGTCTTCACAAATTTTCAGCTCAAAAGGAGGATCCTAGGTGATACTTCCTTCACAATGCTTCTAGGTGGACAAAAACTTTGGAAATTTGCCAAGGAAGATTTGCTGGGAAAATGGAGCTGAATTTTGTCATGAGGCAATGATTTGGATAGGAAAAAGTGCCCAAAAACTTCGAGGGCAATCAAGAATATATAGATAGCACTTCCTTCATAAAGTGCTGTTGTGAATAGAATAGGAAAATGAATATTGTTGAATTATTTTTAAACTAGGTAAGGAAGGATTTTTACATATTTGACAAAGATATGACCCAAAGAATTTATGAGATTTTTTTGGTAATTTTGGGAATGACAGAATTATAGGTTGCTTCACAACCTAGGACAAAAATTGACACATGGACATGGCACATAGGCAAAACTGATGAGGTGACGCCTAGTCATACCAATCCACCACAATTTACAAGGTTATGACCATCTATATTGATCATGATGAGCTAGAAATAAGGCAGCAGCCTAGTGTTGTCTGCTTTGTGACCATTTCGTGTAAGGAAATTACGACTTTTCTAACCAAAATGGTCGATATAGTTTAGTGTTTGGAGCCCCCCAAACAGCTTTTGATCAATTGGTCTCAAATGGTCATAGATCTATGACTAATTTTTTCAGGATCACTGACAGAGGGTCACTAGTTGACATATTTCTTGTAGTGGAGCTCGAACTCCGCCATGGCATCTTGCATGGCGAAGCCCACAATCGTTTGCGGCTCCTCCTCCGGCTTCGCCGCGTCCTCCTCCATCGGATACGTCCCCTCCATGTGCTCCGTCTGCTGCTCCCCTCCTCGTCCTCGTCCTGCTTCGGCTCCGGCGAGTTCGAAGGCAACCCCGCTGTGATCCAAGTGCCTAGCGCGGATCTCTTGATCATTTGGAAACGCTTCTCGGTGTTAGCATAGCATAGGTGGTATTTTTTTGTTGGGCCATGGAGGAGGCGGACGGCGAAGGAAGAGGGAGGCAGAGAGGGTAAGAAGTGGATGGGATCGGGCTAGCGGCGGAGAGAGAGAGAGAGAGAGAGAGAGAGAGAGAGAGAGAGAGAGAGAGAGAGAGAGAGAGAGAGAGAGAGAGAGAGAGAGAGAGAGAGAGAGAGAGAGAGAGCCTGAGTGGCGCCACGCGGCGTTCACACCCCACCGAAGGAGGCGCCCGTCAAACCGTTGGGTTTTCGGTAATTACGTGTGGGACCCGTTATCAGTACGGCATCGTGGACGCGCCTAGCCCATCCCATATCTGCGCCAGATTTAGACTGAATATGAGAAGTGTCGATCAGCCCAGATGGATTGGGTTTTTGTATTACCGATGAGTGATCAGGCCACCCGTTCGGACGTTTGGGTGGGGTTTGAGGCGGCCAAGTGTAGGTGCTCTTATGTATGCGCCTGGTTAGAAAAAAAATTGGTGGGGGTCCAAAAAAGGCTGAGCTTGATATATTCTTCGAGCCTCCTAGTACTTTGCAAGAGCATCGAGTGACTGATTAAATGGGCACAACACTATTGCCGGACTGGTCAGATGAGTTGAGTCCGCTCTGATCGAAATGAGTGTACGAGATGTGCATTGGGCGCATGGAACGCACACGGGATATGTCGTGCGTGTTGTGTTGGTCGCGTCTGCGGCCTGCGTCGACGGCTGGCGAACCAAACCCAGGGTGCATGGAATTGGAGACGGGAGGCAGGGATGTTTTTGCTGCTCCGCGGGGTTTTGACCGAGCGCTCACTCGAGGAGAGTCGCCGTCGCTGTAAGGGAATCAAAAGGCTCATGTGGATCCTCGCCTCGATCCTCTCCGTCCATCAGCGCGGGCCGCGCGACAGGAGACCTTTCACCCGGCCGGGAGGTTTGGCGTCCGATTCGGCCGGCGTTCACATCCATCGATTCGGCCTTGTCAATGCTTTCTATCATGTTCTTTTTCTTTCAAGTGTCAAACGTCCGCGTGAGCATCAGATGTTGATCTCCAAAAGAGGAAAAAGTGCCAACTGTCTCTTTGAGGGATAAAAATAAGAGTACCAGCTGTTTGACACTTGAAAGACAAGAACGGCAATCAGGTAAACAAAAGACAACCAAAGCCTGAAGTGCACTGAACGAAGGTCTGAGTTCCATTTGCAGCTAAGCAACCACCGTTACCGTTACTGCCACGGTCAGCTGGCTCTCTCTGAGCACACACTGTGACAGCCTGCACTGCACATATTCCCTCCCGTCCGAACGGCTCCGAAGCCCCGACCAGCGAAATCCCTGAAACACCCTCACGTCTAACGGCACGCGTGCGCTACGGCGATAGCTTTGGTTGGTTGCTTCCCCGCGTCTCTTGCCCTTCTCGTCGTGGTCGGCTGTCCTTATCCGTCTTTTTTCTGCCCCTCCTATTTAGTCCCGCCCACCTCCGCCTTCCTTCTCCAGCAGCAGAGCACACTCCAGAGCTCGCCAACCCACATCCATCTGTAGCTTCTCCCAGCTGAAGCGCACTGGTACCAAGGCAGACGCCATGGACGCTGTGGAGTCCTCCACCTCGCCCTACTCGCCGCCGTCGCTGCGCCACAAGCTGCGGACCACCGTCTGCAGCTGCTTCGGCTCGCCGTCGTCGCCGAGCAGCAGCAGGGAGAGGCCGCAAAGTGACAGCAGGGCCAGGTGGAGGAGGCGCGTGGCGGCCGCGGGGGAGTTCAGGTACGACCCGCTCAGCTACGCACTCAACTTCGACGATGGCGCGGAAGCAGAGGACGCGGCCTTCCGGTACAGGAACTTCAGCTCGCGGCTGCCGCCCTCACCGGTGCGGGCCTCCCGAGCCGTCGCCATCGCCTGAAGTCCTTTGCTGCTTCTGTAGCTTTTGTCTCTCTGATATTTCTTCCTCTCCGAGTGAGACTGAATCAACTCTGTAAAAGCAGTTTATACGGCGGTGCAAATCGTCGCGATGTACTAGTAGCAGCGGTGTAACTTCCGTCGGTTCTCAATGCAAGACCAAGATTTGGTTTGATCGGGAAAAGGCCGCTGTAGTGCGGGTGGAATCATCTGGCGTCTATCCGCAAATGGGGAAAAGGCTGTTTTATACATATAGGAATGAACCAATCAAGGCTTTTCTTTTGGATGATCAACTGTGAAGGAAGTTTACCCTTGATTGGTGGCGGGTGGCGCAAAAAGGGAAAAGGAAAAAGAAAAAAAAGCATCTGCCGTCGCCATCCTATTCCTCCGTGTGTCCTGCGCGTATATCCAACGATGTATGTGGGTGAAAGGGTGCTGCAAAGGATTAGCGAACAGTCAAAAATATCTCTCTTTATTTTTTTTGTGAATAAAATATCTCTCTTTATTTGACTTGGGAACAATCTAAAATATCGAGCCAGCTCTTTTATTTTTGACTATCCGCTCGTATAGTTTGTCACGGCTCACGAGTGGAGCTTTCGCGCCGATTATCACATACCGAGAGAAATGAAAATTCTTCCTTTGCACTTTCTTTCTTTGTTTTTCTTTCTTCGGAAAATAAAAAAAAAATCTCCCTCTACACTTTTCTTCTTCTTTTCTTTCACAAAAATAGGGGCGAACCATAGGGTGACAGTTACGCAGGATCTATAGTATACTGGCAGTGCAGAAGCGCGGGCTTATCGCAACGCCCGTATTTGAACCCGTTGTTGACTGAAGTATAGCTTAGCGGTGCGGAAGCAAGCTACAAACTTCAAGCACATTGCAGAGAAGGCGAGAAAAACACCACGTATAGGCCAAGGGGAACACCAAGTCGATCACCTGACAGAGAATCACAGCAAACCGATATCCTTTGCTGCATTGGTCGGAACTCAATGATCATGAAGCTGCTACATACATTATAATTGTTCGAAAGAGAAAATTGGCATGAACACAGATTTTCATAAGTCTTTGTCACTGACTTTTGTTGATCGTCATACTACAACACAAATGGTCAGGAAATTGGCAGCGGCGCTATGTGAATACCCATTTAGTACTCAGGCGCATTTAGAAAGATTCAGGTAACACAACCACATCTACCTTCATTAGTCCCAGTAATAATCTCATCTCCCCACCTAATACCCTCTCACCAAGCCTAGTGATCAGTAGACATGTACAGTTGCAGAGTCTCAATGATCGTTTCATATTCGCCAGAAGTATAACAGGCAAACCAATCTTCAAACTATCATTCTATCTGAGGCCCCCTCATCCCCCTCGTCTCGCCCCCGCGGGTGACCCAGGGGAAACCCTAGCCGCCGTCCTCTCGGTCCTCCTCCGCCTCCACCTCTCCTCGCTGCCGTCCGCAGCGCCGCCGGGCAAAGCTTGGCCGGCTGGGCGGCGGCGGGGCATCTCTCCCCCTTGGAGCGTCTTGGGCGGCGCGGGACGACCAGATCGTGAAGAGGCGTCGGGCTAGCGCGGGGTCTGGCGAGCATCTTGGCGGTGGCGCGTTGCGGCGCCGGCGACGCGGTGCGGCAGCTGCGCCTTGGATGCGAGTCCACGGCGAGGTGGTGGCTGCGTGGTCTTCAGATCGGGTGGTCGCGGGCGCCGCCATGTTCAGGCCGAATCCATCTGGATCTGGCGCTTGGATGTTGTCGACCGGCGCAGGGTGGTGGTCTACGCTGCTGGACTCGTCGGATCGTTGGATCCGACGCCTGGAGATCTACGGCGGCTGTCCTTCTTAATCCTCCTTCCTGGTGGGTTGAGCCCCATGGCATTTGCATCTCTGCTAGTCTCGGTTCGTCTTGCTGTCGGATCCGGAACAGTCGAAGGTTGGTATAGGTTGGGGACCGGAGGAAACTTTGGCCGGCTAGTCCGGCCCGGCATCGGCGGCGTCCCTCGATGCCATTACCCTCCCTAGAGGCGAAGCCGAGGTCCCTCCTATCCACATCTGAACCCCTCCCGGACGAAAGTCCAAAAATCAGTCTGGATTGGGCGGCGGCGGTGCCATGCGCGTCGTAACCTCCATGGAGGCGCCGTCTTGGGAGGCTCAGATGGTCGGTATGAGATGCTATGAGTGGTGGGAGCCGCATAGCTCCAGCAGCGTGGACGGTGTGAGCTCTGGGGGAAACCCTAGATCTAGGTCTACCGGATCGTACGATGATGGCACCTTCGATGCCGTTGTCCCTCCTAGGTGCATCGTTTTGGAGCATGCACTGGCTGAAGGGGACAAGAGGAGGAGCGGTGTTACATCTACCGCGAGGCCGACGATGGATACTCGCGGCATGGCGCCGCGAAGGTTCGGCGATGGGCGCGTTTGGAGATGGACTCGCGCAGGAGGAGGAAGCTGTCTAGCGTCATGGTGGCGTTGATGGCAGAGAGGCCTGGCAAGGTCGGTACAACAGTTTTGCTCTGAGGATGGACCGAGAGATGATGGAGGTGATGGCCCTTGCAGCGTGCGGTGCTCACTGGGAGTGTGCCTGACCGGTGTGGGACCTAATCTAGGTAGTGGCTTGGATGGTACACCCGACTTCCGATGTTACGCTTTAGTGTGATGTCTGTTTGGTATTAGGCCCGGACATTCGGCACGCCTTCATCAAGGGGATAGGAGTAGCAACGATGTTGCCAAGATCATGGCTTTAGGCTTATTGATGTATCACCTTATATGGTATTTACGAATAATTAATAATATGGCTGCATGCATCTTCCAGATGCAGAGGCCGGGGGTACATCCTCTTTTTCTAAAAAAAGTCTTCAAACTAATTTCATTCCGTGGAAAATTATCAATGACTATAGAATGCAGAAACCATGGACGAAATGACAGATCCACATTGCCAACATAATCAGTACCCTTTCATATAGTATCACAACTGAGAAATGCTCTGGAACAACCACGGACACGCTTGTAGACAACCTCATTAATATCAACCATTGTATTAGTTGGGCACACAATAGCAAGTTGTCCAAGCTAATCACTATCAAAATAGTTGAAGAAGAATAAATCATACTCCCTCCATCCATATATATCCAAGATGCCAAATATGCCAATATGCCAAATATCCAACATAAAAGCCTAATAAGTTGTCCAAATTTTTGTATAATTAAACTTAGTAATTACTATGCACTGTAGTATTTATTCATATACTTGTCTATATGATTAATTTATTATATGTTGCATGTTGATTATTTTGTGTGATCTGGTTATTCTCTTATTTCCTTTAACCAATATGTCACTATTATTCATATCCACTCCTAATGGAGTAAACATTGATATGTATCCGCATCCGAGCAATATCTGATCCGCATTCGTATTCGTGAAAATTCATATTCGCGTTCGTGCTTTTTTCTGAAAATATGAAAAGGAAACTGGTAAGAGCACCCTTATCTGTTTTCGTCCCTAAAGGGCATCTCCAACAAGGACCCTCAAACTGCCCGTTTTATATCCGGACCGTGTAGTCCGGACGTGTTGTGTCATCCAACACGGGTCTGTATCGGTACACCGGGCGGCCCGGCCGCACTTTTTCTTGCAAACTGGAGACAAAGTGGGGAGGGGCTTTGCCGGCATTCGGACCGCTGCCACGCTCGTGTCTGACCACCCACTAGTAGAAAACAGGGCATTTGTCCCGGTTCGTAAGGGCCTTTAGTCCCGGTTCTTGAACCGGGACTAAAGGGTCGTTACTAATGCCTCCCTCCTTTAGTCCCGGTTCTTACACAAACCGGGACAGATGGGCATCCACGTGGCCGTTGCGGGCAGCCCAGGCAGGGGGGCCTTTGGTCCCGGTTGGTGACATAAACCGGGACCAAAAGGCTTTCACGCGTCAGCATTTAAGTGGCTTGGGTTTTTGTTTTTTTTGAAAGGGGTGGGGGGAGGGGGTGGGGGTTTTGGGGGGTTAATTTAGGTGTTCCATATATTGTGTTAGCTAGCTAATTAATAGAGAGAGAAGTGTTCTCACTTATGTCCGTGCTTGGTTGACGCTACGTACTATATACATAGAGAGGCCCTCGACACGCTAGCTAGTAAGAAAATGAAGGAAACCATTAAGTACAGAAGTTTGTCATGCATACCGAGAGAAGTGATCGATCGACCTCTCCTTCTCCGAGGGATTGGTCGAACAACAAGTTTTCAGACATTATCTATCCGACGCCATTGGCTACATACATATACAATATGTAAGATCTCTTACAATCCCTAGCATTTGAAATCAACTTCCACATGGTATTCTCCGGCTTTATTGATGACGTGGTCAAGAAAGAATCCCGCCAATTCCTCTTGAATTGCTTTCATTCGATCTTGTGGTAGGAGTTCTTTCCGCATCTGCCACGTTTAATTTGAAGAAGGGGGTTAATACATATATATGAATGAAACTCAACAGAAATGATGATGTAATAAAATGAAATTGTGAATATTATTGCTTACGCACTTCATATTCTCTTTTAGAGTAGCCCCACTTATTTTTCAAAGTCGCGTTGTAGATGAACTCGCACACGTAGTATGCACAGTAATCATTCCCTTGTTCCTGCCACAAGCACTTTACGAGAAATAGAGGTCAATCAAACTGATAATGAAGCATTATAAATGGCATTGATGAAAGTATAGCTATAGAATCAACGGGAGATGCGCGCAACTAGCTTGCCAGTAGTACTTACGTTCGGGTATGTATATCGCAGCTCCTTCGGCAATCCCGGAGCTTCTGCGGTGAACTGTTTCCAAACCCTGCAAGACAAAGAAAATAATTATTATTATTTGAGATATCAGGAAATGAACAAAAAATTGCCGATATGGTGCGATAATGATCGATTGAACTTACTTGTTGAGCAATTTAGTCATGTCCGCATAGGTTTCGGGATCTTTTCGTCTCGAGTCTAAGACTGTTACTTAGTTATTTTTATTGCCTTTTATTTTACTTTGCATCTTTATTATAAAAATACTAAAAATATTATCTTATCATATCTATCAGATCTCACTTTTGTAAATGACCGTGAAGGGATTGACAACCCCTTTATTCCGTTGGTTGCGAGTCTTTTATTTGTTTGTGTAGGTGCGAGGGACTTGAGCGTGGCCTCCTACTGGATTGATACCTTGGTTCTCAAAAACTGAGGGAAATACTTATGCTACTTTACTGCATCACCCTTTCCTCTTCAAGGGAAAACCAACGCAGTGCTCAAGAGGTAGCACCAGCCACCTGTGTGCAAAGCACGTCGGTAGAACCCGTCTCGCGTAAGCGTACGTGTAATGTCGGTCCGGGCTGCTTCATCCAACAATACCGCCGAACCAAAGTATGACATGCTGGTAAGCAGTATGACTTGTATCGCCCACAACTCACTTGTGTTCTACTTGTGCATATAACATCTACGCATAAACCTGGCTCGGATGCCACTGTTGGGGAACGTAGTAATTCCAAAAAAAATATGCGCACACGCAAGATCATGGTGATGCATAGCAACGAGAGGGGAGAGTATTGTCCACGTACCCTCGTAGACCGAAAGCGGAAGCGTTAGCACAACGCGGTTGATGTAGTCGTACGTCTTCACGATCCGATCGATCCAAGTACCGAACGCACGGCACCTCCGAGTTCAGCACATGTTCAGCTCAATGACGTCTCGCGAGCTCGATCCAACAAAGCTTCGCTGGAGAGTTTCGTCAGCACGACGGCGTGATGACGGTGATGATGATGGTTCCGACACAGGGCTTCGCCTAAGCACCGCTACGATATGACCGAGGTGGAATATGGTTGAGGAGGACACCGCACACGGCTAGGAGAGATCAACAGATCAACTTGTGTGTTCAAAGGTGCCCCCTACCCCGTATATAAAGGAGCAAGGGGGGAGGCCGGCCGGCCCTTGCAGGGCGCGCCAGGAGGAGAAGTCCTCCTCCTAGTAGGAGTAGGACTCCCCTTTCCTACTCCTACTAGGAGTAGGAAAGGAAGGAGGAGAGGAAGAAGGAAGGAGAGGGAGGAAAGGAGGGAAAGGGGGGCCGGCCCCCTTGTCCAATTCGGTTTGGGCTAGGGGGGCCGCGTGCCTTGCCTCCTTTCTTCCACCACTTGGCCCATGAGGTCCAATACTTCTTCCCGTATTCCCGTAACTCCCGGTACTCCGAAAAATACCCGAATCATTCAGAACCTTTCCGATGTCCGAATATAGTCGTCCAATATATCGATCTTCACGTCTCGACCATTTCGAGACTCCTTGTCATGTCCCCGATCTCATCCGGGACTCCAAACTACCTTCGGTACATCAAATCACATAAACTTATAATACAAATCATCACCGAACGTTAAGCGTGCGGACCTGACGGGTTCGAGAACTATGTAGACATAACCGAGACATGTCTTCGGTCAATAACCAATAGCGGAACCTGGATGCTCATATTGGATCCTACATATTCTACGAAGATCTTTATCGGTTAAACCGCATAACAACATACGTTGTTCCCTTTGTCATCGGTATGTTACTTGCCCGAGATTTGATCGTCGGTATCTCAATACCTAGTTCAATCTCAGCTACGGCAAGTCTCTTTACTCGCCCCGTAATGCATCATCCCGCAACTAACTCATTAGTCACATTGCTTGCAAGGCTTATAGTGATGTGCATTACCGAGAGGGCCCAGAGATACCTCTCCGACAATCGAAGTGACAAATCCTAATCTTAATCTATGCCAACTCAACAAGTACCATTGGAGACACCTGTAGAGCACCTTTATAATCACCCAGTTACGTTGTGACATTTGGTAGCACACAAAGTGTTCCTCTGGTATTCGGGAGTTGCATAATCTCATAGTCATAGGAACATGTATAAGTCATGAAGAAAGCAATAGCAGTAAACTAAATGATCAAGTGCTAAGCTAACAGAATGGATCAAGTCAATCACATCATTCTCCTAATGATGTGATCCCGTTAATTAAATGAAAACTCATGTCTATGGCTAGGAAACTCAACCATCTTTGATCAACGAGCTAGTCAAGTAGAGGCATACTAGTGACACTATGTTTGTCTATGTATTCACACATGTATTATGTTTCCGGTTAATACAATTCTAGCATGAATAATAAACATTTATCATGATATGAGGAAATAAATAATAATTTTATTATTGCCTCTAGGGCATATTTCCTTCACGAAGGCGCGCCCGATCGCGCCACCCCGGCCTCGCACGTCGGCGACCCGGCCTGGCTCGGGGGCGGTAGGCATGAAGCCGTAGGCGGCGTCGCGCTCCAGCTGGGCAGAGTCGTGGCGACACTGCGTGGCGGCGAGTGTCTCGGTGAGGTCCAACAGGCGCTGGCGATCCTCGTTGAGACGAGTCCGGGCCTCGGCGATGTTGGAGGCGTCGACGTCAGTGCCGATGGGAACGCGGAGGCTCTGTATCGTGGCGTGCAGCGGGTTGGGCGAGCCGGCCCTGTCCGTCGTGGCCTTAGCTTCCGCGGCCTTCCTTGTCGCGCTTGACGAGGAGGAGGTGCCGGTGTCGGCGACGAAGACCTCCACGCAGAGGTCCATAGCTCCGGCGGGAGCGCTAGCGTTGATGGAGAGCGGGGAGTCGGAAAAGCTAAGTACCTCGCGGGGGTACTCGTTGTCCGAAGGCGCGTCGAAGATGCGCAGCATGGCGAAGGAGGCGGCGAGCGCGTCGATGACATCGTCCGCCAGCGTGACGGGCTCATAGGAGTCGGAGAAGATCCCCGTCCGAAGCATGCTCCCGGCCAGGACCTCGAGCTGCCCCATGGTGGGCGTCGACTGTCGTGGTGGGCGCACGGCTGATGCCAAGGGATGGCTAAAGATAGGAGGAGGCTCGAGGGCACTGGTGGGCTCCGGAGGCGAGGTCGGCATGAGCGAGCGCGGGACGCAAGACATACCCAAGTTCGGGGCTCTTCGGAGAGATAACACCCCTAGTCCTGCCGAGAATGGTTTATATGTAACAGTACAGAGTTGCTCCTAGAGCTGTATGGAGGAAGAAGGAAGGTTGGCCAGGGCTCAGGCAGCTCCCTCTCCTCGGATGCTGCTTGCTAGGTGTGTGTGTGATCGCCTGTGCGAATGAAGGAGTTGCCCGCATGCATGAGCGCTCCTGGGGGGGTTTATAGGTCAACCCCGCAGGGGTTCAATGGTAATGTTACAAGGCCGTAGGGCTGGGTTGTTAGTGTCCAGGAACCCGGTGCTGGGACCCGCCAGGTGCCAGGGCTCGCCGGGTTCACCGGGCGCGGGCCCCATGCACCTAGGGGGCACTATGCGTCGTCTTGTCGGTCGTCAGGGCGAGGTCAAGTCGAGTCGGCTACAGTGGCGCTCCGTCAGGTCGCCGCTTGCCGGTGTCATGGGTGACGTCGGGTGCACTGTTGCCACGCCACTCGGTCCGGGTAGGTGGGGGAAACCTTGTTGCCTCGTCTGGCTGACCAAAGGCATGGGCGGGGCACTGTGGCTTCGGTCATCAGTTGGCGGAGACTTGTCCCATCGTACGGTTGGGATGGGACGGCCGCTGACCCTTGGCCGGGTTTGGAGAACACGCCAAAGGCAGTGCTGGCTTGTTGGGGAAGTCTTGAGCTTGGTTGTTGGGGCCGAATTGAGGAGTCTGGCCGGGTTGCAGGGATCGGCCGGGTCGCGGCGCTTGGCCGGGTCGAGTGACCCGGCCAAGGGCGAGCTGGTTTGAGGGGCAATGTTGGCCCCGTTGTTTTCGAAAAGGATCCGGGTTCCGTTGCCTGCCTGGGGTTCATCCCCCCGACTCGGCCGGTCAACCATCCTCTCACTACTCCAGCCTGAGCACGCTTAACTTCCGGGTTCTATTTCCCCTTGTTTCCAAGTCTGCACTTGTTGTTTTCCTTACAATAGTAAGATGTTAATCCTATTAACCCTCAGGAGTTTAGCTTGAGCATGAAGTCACACGTTTCACTGTTTGAGTTTGAAACTATTATTCTAAAAAACAATAATTATTTAGTATCACTAATATCTCTTGAATAAGTAGTTTGACCACAATTTGACCAGATTTGACCAAAATTCAAAAAAACTGAAATAATTATTTATTAACACTAATATTCGTGAATAAGGTGTCAAAAACAGTAATATTCTTGAATAATTCTTTAGTAATACTAATACTTCTTGAATAAGTAGTTTGACCAGATTTAACCAAAATTAAAAAAAACTAAAATTTGAGCATAACATTTATTCCTTTTAGAATTTGAGGATTCTAAAATTTTGCAAACAGGCCATAGGCCGTCAAAATTGGATGCGGATTTTCGTGTTGAACATTTTGATATATTAGACGTTTTTTCTGACATTGTATGCAAAAGTTATAGCCGTTTTACTTTTTCATAACACTTTTTTGCAAAACATGTTCAAATTTAAGTTTTTTAATTTTCCTAACTAGTAGATGTAGTAATATAACTAAATCTCTAAGGATTTATTTTTTAAAGTTTTTACCATTTCTTTTGTTTTTTTTCAAAACTGAAATGATGATACACGGCGGAGGGGGGGGGGGGGGGGTAGAGTTTGAGACACGAACCACCCTTTAGTCCCGGTTCATGTCTCAAACCGGGACTAAAGGTCTCATTTGAATTGGGACTAATGCCTTTAACCGCTTGAACCGGGACTAATGCTCACATTAGTCCCGGTTCGTAATGCAACCGGGACTAATGTGTATATTGAGCTATGACCAAAGCCTTGTTTTCTACTAGTGGTAGTGGGAAGTTTACTCCCACTCCGCTAGTGGAGAATGAGTTGGACCTCTTTATAAGGGATTCTCTTCTACATGCTGTTGGAGTTTGAGAAGAGAAGAGGCCCTCGCGCACTCCTCCTTCGTCGCCCGCCTCGCCACGCCATGCCTCGTCACGACGTGCCGCGGGTTGCGGGATTGAGCCGAGCCGAGCTCACACCTACGCCACGATCTGAGTCGTCGGATTGTGGGCTGTCACGGACTCGCACGTGGGTCGAGCCCACGTCTCTCCACGCGGCTGCGCCTATATAAGTGTGTGGTGTCTCCTAACCCTAGCCGCCACGACCAGATCACATCTGCTCCACGCGCAAGCCCACCGTCGTTCCTTTGCTGCTGCTGCTGCCGCCGGTGACTCCATCCGGTCCGCCACGTACACAGTCTACATGAGAGCAGGTCTCCGAAACCCCGTCCCTCCGGTTCCTATATGGGAGAGGGGCGAATAGGTTTTTGGGAAGCGACTGCTCGCTATTCGTCTAGTTCCTCTACGTCCGCGTCGCCCTCATCATCGCCATGTCCACCGACGCCGAACATGCCGCCGCCGAGAAGCTTGAGGCCGCCGAGGACGCCGCTGCTGCCGCCACCGCCGCGGCGGCTTCTGCATAGCCTACTGGAGGGTATTAACGCGTATATCCCTCTCATGATTATTTCCGTATTAGCAGTACTAGCATTATGTGTAGATATGTCTACTGTTTGCGTAGTACGTGCTCATTTAGACCAGTATTAGTATTTTGCTAATTCTGTCAATGCCATACTAGTCATCTATTTATGGATTAAATTAGTCGAAAAATTGCCTGTTTACTCAACATTATAAACTATTAATGTCTCTTGCCCGTCTACATATCCACGAAAACATGCACATCATAACGCCGGACGTGTTCGGGCTGAACCATTTTGGCATCATCTTCAACATGGTGCTCAGTCGTCGGCGAGATGAAGCATGGGTGACGATTTGCATGGTGCTGATGACCCCCGGTGACAAGAGGCACATTTTAGCTTTTTTTTAGGGAAAGGCACAACTTAGGTGGACGGAAGACGGTCGAGGTGGCTCGCTGGGTTGGTCGGTAAACCAAGCCTTAGGGCAACTACGATGCGGATCACCTACTGGACACCATCATTGTCTAAAAAAAACCTATTGGACATCATCAAGACCTCTTTCCCCCTCACGCTAGGGTTAGCTTGAGATTTTGCCTCCCCTGCCTCTAAATCTCCCATAAGGACAAACTCAGACTGATCATGAGGCGATCCTATAGATCACTGTCAGGTCTTGGCCGGACCCGCGGTAGTTCAGAGGACCTAGGGTTCGACGCCCGACAATTTTTCTCATCGGGCTAGGTTTCCGCCATCGACAACGAAGCTCCTGACTCGGGTACTAACATGAGCGAGGTGGAGGCTTTGATGAAGTAACTTGGGCTTAGAGAGGACAACCTCCATGATGTTTTTGTCGAACATGATGAAGCACTGACGGCTAATTTAACATGATGGATAGCCATTGGCTGAGTCCATATGGACAAGCCTAACAACCAATATTGTTTTTAGAAGAACATGAGAGTGGCGTGGAAATTTGCCAAGGAGGTGACCTTTCGCCCCTGGACGACAACCTTTGCACCTTGGAGTCCTATTGCCTTGGGGCGTGTTTGGTTGTCGTGCGCTACAGTACCCGCATTGCATACACTTCTCCACCCAACCTGGCTATGCAAATGCAGCCTCAAATGCACCATCTGCATGTTGTTTGGTTACCTGCATGCCCTTTTGCCTGCATGGGCAGAACCACACTGCTTGGTGTTTGGTTGCCTGCATGTTAGTGGACAAACCCAAGGCATGGTGTTTGGTTGTATGCAACATCTGATGTGTGGTAACCTCTTTGGCTAGTTGGTGAGGTTACCAGCACACTTCGGCACAACCAGTAGCACACGTCATAAGCAGAGCAGAGTATAAACAGAGGATCAACTACTTAAGAGCATATTTCAGATAAGCAGTACCACACTTCATAATAGTTCTATGCATAAACCATAAACATAAACAGTTCAAAGCAGACTCGATAGTACTTAGGGAGGCCCCGGCCCTACTCCTTGGCGGCGAAGGCTTCGGCTGTGCTTCCTCAAGACTTGTTGACGACCTCAATGCCATCGCTGTCCGAAGATGATGACCTTAAGGGTGTCGGGAGTGAGGAGCTTGAACGTCACCATGTAGCCGATCTTGATCTCGATGAATGATCGTGTAGGTGGCCCAACCACGATCCAGGTCACCCCGCCGTTCATCAGCTTCACCGTCACCTTCCAGGAGCAGCCGGTGTTGTTCCTGAGCTTGAACTCCGTCGGCACCCGACGAAGTGCTTGGTGAAGTCCAGTGGCATGGGGATGCACTCAAGCTTCGGTGCAAGGATGACCTTGCAGAAGTGAGTTGGGCCATCCTCCTGATGGTAGTGGCCGTAGTTGGGGCGCTTGTTGCTGGGGGCCTCCTCCATGCCCTCGTCGTCGCCACCCTCAGGCGTCTTTGGGTCTTCCTCGGCGGTGGGCGGCAGCACAACCTCGTCGGGCATTGAATGAAGGGGTTGCTTGCCCTTATTGTCAACGGCCAGGAGCACCTCCGTGCCCATCTCATTGATGTCCTCGATCTGCGCACAATTCATGGAGTCACTCACATCACAGAGTTCATGGCTAATTGAAGAGCTTGTAGTTAAAACGGCATGACTGTCACTCTTCTCCTCCTCTCCATCCCCCCTATATTTACTCACCCTGCCCACCACTACTTACCCACCCCCTCTCTTCTCTCACTGTCAACCTTCCTCCTCCCCATCGCCATGAGCTCTAGCTCGAGCTCCAACGCCAACCCCTTCCCTTGGGGTATTGGCTGGAGGGCCTTCTTCCTCGGGTGGACGGCTGGTAACCGGACCGAGTTCGAGAACACCATGGAGGTGTGCTCGAACTTCGGCTCCATGCCTGACATGCAGGAGGAATCAAATGCAGTGCTCATGAAGGCCACTGCAGAAGAGTTGAGAGACGCTGATTCCTGACCCAGCGAAGGGGGCGATGGCAGTTGACATCATTCGCTGGGCCATGAATCAGGCCGTCTCCGAGGACGCTAAACAGAGGAAGAACTGGTGCAAGTACAAGACCTACTGGGCTCCTAATGACCGCCGTGCCACAGTGTACTGGGAGACGGCTATCGCGCCGCCGGTGGTCATCGGTAGGGAGCCTAAGGAGGAGGAGGAAGAAGCGGTGTAGATGCCAGCGAGGGTGCCGGAGCCAGGGCGTCGTCCCTGGCAAATCGACCTCCACTCCGCCGAGGACGACGACGACGACGATGACCCGCCGGCCCGCACGACGATGAAGAAGAAGATGAAGGCCAGCGGCTCGACCAGCCGCTCCGCACGCCGGTGACGGCCCCCGCGGTCAGCCGGTGTCCGTTGTGTACCCCCTATCCCCCAGCCCCCCTTCTACATTCGGATCTTGCATCTATGAACTCGTATGAACTGCTATGAACTAGTATGAACTACCCCTATGCTCTATGAACTAGTATAAACTCGTATGATATGCATTCCGATCTTGTATCTACCTCTATTCCCCATTCTCCTCCGCCGTGGGTCGAATCTATCGCCGGATTGAACGGGATAAAGTTTTGCATGTCGAAGAGAGAGGAGTGCTTACTGCCATTGCCGCGGGCCAACTGCTGATCCGCCCGCCGGTGATGGAGTCCGGTGGTCTTCTTCCTCTGCTCCGATCCGCCGCCGCCGGTGAGAGTTGGGAGAGTGGGGAAGAGTGGGGAGAGGGAGCGGTGAGGGACGGTGAGGCTAATAACCGTCGGGGCTTCGGGAAGCAACACGGCTTCTCGAGGGTGGTCGCGCGCGTGCAGCCGCCGCCGCCCACGTGCACCGCTCGGGTCTGGCTCTAGAGAAACTGCCGATTCGTGCGTTTCCAGTGAGCCAGACCCAGAGGTGCTTTAAGTTTCGTGTTGTGCAGGCCCAATAATAAAACACCAGGCATCCAAACAGCCCGTTCTCTTCCCGCGCGGGCCTGGTTGGGCCTTATGCAGGCAACCAAACACGCCCTTGACGATTCGAAATTGGTTATGGAAGAAGGGCCTTGGAATTTTCGTGGTGTTGGCGCCATACGAAGGGTTTTACATAACCCTTGCCGATCAAGCTCGATTCTCTAAAGATATGGACCTAAATCCACGACCTACCATATAATATGTGTTGTTACTGAAATCACTAGCAAGGTTAGCGATTTATCGATGCAGAGCCGAAGTCGCAGGATTTTGAGGGATTTTTTCCAGAGCTGAAGTTAAGATCAATGTTAATAAACATACGAAGAATGTTGTTTCACTTATCCTGGATAATAAGCGCTAGATCTTTCGATAAAATATGAACGACTCCTAAACTGGTGCTCGGTGTGTGGAAACCTTGGTCACATGTACAAAGAGTACGGCGATTGGATTCACCCCTTCCCCCGACGCCCCTTGTCCTTAAGGATATGAGAGCAACCTGGGTAAAAGGAGTTAGACATGGCCCTGGATATGGTAGGGGTCGTGGTCAAATTGGATGGTTGTTTTAGTTCAAGTGAAGTACATTATAGGTCCCTGAACTATTTCATGGGTGTTATGTAAGTCCTCAAATATGAAAATCGTCATCCAAAATCTCGAAGAAGTGCAGTAAGTGTTTCATTCAATTCTAAACACTATTCCACCCTGCATAACCGGCCAGCTGGCGTCGTTGACCCGTTACACGTCAGACAGGGGACCCCTCAAGGTAACGGCCGGTGACGGAAATACACAAATAAACTAAAATCATTATTTCAAGAATGTTCACGAATATGGAGAAAATGTTCATTAAATAATAAAAATGTTCGCAAGTATCGAAAAAGGTTCGCGACTTTAGAAAAATGTCCGCGAACAATGAATTTGAATAAAAGTTCGCGATGTTAAAAAAATGATTGCGAACGATAATTTTTTTTTAAAAAGAAGATATCTTCACGAACGAAAAATTTGGAAATATGTTCGCGAACATGGAATAAATGTTCACAACTTTAAAAGAGTATTCATGAAAGATAAATTCTGAAATATGTTCACGGACCATGAATATTGTTAGCGAATATGGAAAAAATGTTCGTGACTAAAAAAAATGTTCACGAGTGATGAATTTTAACAAAAGTTCGCGTCCGATGAATACGGGAAAAAATATTCACGACTTCAGAAAAGTATCTGCGAACGATAAATTTTAAAAGAAAAGAAAATATGTTCACAAACCACCAATACTGTTTGTGAACGATAAATTTGAAAATATGTTTCCGGCAGCTTCTCGCTTAAACCCGAAGGGGTATAGGGAAATGGCACTATTGTTTGGGCATATTACAACAAAAATGCCACTGGCAGGCCCGCAACCCCCACGCGGAAAAAAAATTCAGGCGAACAGCCCTCGATCCCCTTTCCTCCCCCTCTCTAGGTTTTCTCCAGGCCGCCGCCGGTCCCTTGTGCGCAGCTCCCTCCGGCGACATGGCGGGCGGGTACTCGGGTAGGGTCCCTCCTCCTTCGCTGCTCCTCCCGTTGGCGTGACCCGCCCCCGCCCCGGTCTCCAGCAGCAGCAACAGGCCCGGCCGGCACTCTACTCCGGCGGACGCCGCCAAACTCCGGCCGGATCCCCGTCCCCCCCGCCCTCCTCCCAGTTCGTAGCAGCTGCCCTCGCCACCATCAGCTCGTCTAGCAAGGCGAGCTCCTCTGTTTTTTTCTTTTGGCGCCGCCTCCTCTCCAAAATTTCATCTCCCCCTCCCGATCAAGCGAGACGGTCACGCGCACCGGCACACCAGGGCTGATGAAGCCCGCCTCCCGCAAGCGCCGCGCCTCGTCGCCTGCGCCGTCGGCCCCCGTCACGCTGCCGCCGCCGGGCTTCGTGGCGGACAGGGAGGAGGCGGCGGCCCGCGTGGAGCGGCTTCTCCAGTACCAGTTCAACAACCGCTCCCTGCTCGAGGAGGCGCTCACCCACCAGTCCTTCGCCACCACCTCGTACCAGAGGCTCGAGTTCGTCGGGGACGCGGCGCTCGGCCTTGCCTTCTCCAACTTCCTCTACCTCACCAACCCCACTGTCGGCCCCGGCGCGCTCTCGACGCTCCGGGCCGCCAACATCTCCACCGAGAAGCTGGCGCGCGTCGCCGTGCGCCACGACCTCTACCCGCTGCTCCGACGCAACTGCCCTCGCCTCGATCTCTTGGTATGTGCCGCTTAAGCGTCCTCGGATCCTCCTCCCCTGAGTTAGAAGCCATATATTTGGGGGCTTTGTTTTTATATATAGAGGTTGTATTAAATCATCCACTTTTTACTGTCTGCTCGAGTGGTTCGATGGGCTTAATTTGAGGGTAAAAAATAGAGCTAAACATCTATCTATAGCAGCTCACGCCGCATCTTAGTTTTGATTTAGTGATGCAAGTATAAGTTTAGTACTGTATTTACCAATGCTGAAACTGGAATTGGTAAGTACTCCCGCCGCTCCATTCGGGTTCATAACGCATAATACATTTCAATTGTTAAGTGATTGATGTTATCTCTTGGAGATGTGGATATTAGATGAACTGTTTTTGGCTAACATTGTTATGTTACTGGGTATACCTTTATGCAGGTAGGACAGTTTATCCAGTCAGTGAAACAAGAGTTAGAGGATGACCTTGGCATTACACCCTATGGTGGCAGTGTATTTAAGGCTCCCAAGGTGCTTGCTGATATAGTTGAGGCCATTGCCGCTGCTGTCTATGTGGATTGCAACTTTAATCGTGAGAAGCTCTGGAAGGTTTGTAATTCATCTTTCATGTTATTTCCCATTCATTAATATGTTGATCTGAGGTTTCTAGAAAATAACTTAACTAATAATTCCAGTCATAATACGCTGATAAAAATCTATCTAATTTTCTATGAAGAATCGTATGATTTCATTTTGGTATGACCACTCCAAAATAGCTTTTACCAATAATATTTGTGAAAGTTAAAAAATTGGACCGCTGCTCGCTAAAACGACATATTTATTTACGAAGAGAGTAGTTCACTAGAATAATGGGTGGTGATAATGATATCACTGTTTATTATGTAGGTAACAAGGTTCCTCTTTGAGCCCATTGTCACGGCAGAAACAATAGATGAGCAACCTGTGTCTACGTTGCATGAACTGTGCCAGAAACATGGGAAAGATGTAAAATTCAAGACTTGGCAGAAGGGTGGAACAACGGTTGTAAATGTATTTGTTGGTGGGGCACTTGTTGGGATGGGCTCCTCAGAGCAGATGGTAATTGCTAAGCTCAACGCCACACGGGATGCATTAAGCAAGCTTCTTGGTGGAGGCAATCAGCAAGTGTTGACAATTGGAGTTGGCCATGGATCGGAGGTTGAGGTTGGAGAGCTTAGGGAATGCAAGCAGAAGCTTATTGAGCAGTGCAGCAGGAAGCATTGGCCAAAACCCATCTTTAAGTAAGATTCCTGACTACTCTGTCAGTTTTAGTTTTATATATCCTGTTCACTAGTTGAACTTTTCCTGCAATGCTCCTCAGATGAGGCATCTCTTTCCCACACCTACACTACAATTGTTTGTTGATCATATATTTGTTCTGGGCATCTTTAGAACTGTTTCACCGCTGCACATTTTATTTTGTTTCTTTATTGTAATTTCACCTTTGTTCCCATTTATCTTAGGGTAAATAGTACTTTGACCTCGGTAGGTCTGGAGCAGACTTGTTGAGACCATCACTCAGATGCAGTATGGAAACCACTAGTTTGGTTTGATTGCCAAACCCTACTGCATGAACACGTGGGAAAGAGATACCTGATCTGAGTGATGGTCTGGACAAGTATGTTCCAGACCTGTCACTAGGTCTGGAACATACTTGTCCAGACCATCACTCAGATGCAGTACGGAAACCACTAGTTTGGTTTGATTGCCAA
Source organism: Aegilops bicornis (assembly GCA_021605145.1). NCBI lineage: Eukaryota > Viridiplantae > Streptophyta > Magnoliopsida > Poales > Poaceae > Aegilops > Aegilops bicornis. The sequence continues at coordinate 822,802,042 of CM038675.1, forward strand.
ACAGTATAGCATACCTCGGTAGGTCTGGAGCAGACTTGTCGAGACCATCACTCAGATGCAGTATGGAAACCACTAGTTTGGTTTGATTGCCAAACCCTACTGCATGAGCACGTGGGAAAGAGATACCTGATCTGAGTGATGGTCTGGACAAGTATGTTCCAGACCTGTCACTAGGTCTGGAACATACTTGTCCAGACCATCACTCAGATGCAGTACGGAAACCACTAGTTTGGTTTGATTGCCAAACAGTATAGCATGTACACCCCCAAAAAAAAAACTTGAGTACATAGTTCTTAATTCAAAATTTGTTCAGTCATATCTTTTCTATTACCAAAAAAAGGAAATTTCTGAATAAGATATGTTTAAAAAGTATAGAAGTGGAAACCAAAAGTAACCATTTAGATTAAACTTGTTTTGTTACTCTTAAGTCCTGATTTGTTGGGAATTCAAGCTTCAGATTGCAAAGAGTAATGCCATACTCCATAAACTAAAAAAACTATATGCTAATGCTGTTGGGGAAGCTTTCATGTTGATTTAATACTCAAACCAGAATGATTTCTTTATTTTGTCTGAATCATGGTTGTACTATATATACCGTCCTTGGGAACTCATAAAATCAGTTCAGCATTCTTTGTACATTTTAGCATCTTAGTTAGTACTAAGACATTTCTGAAATGAAAAAAGTGTATACTTTTCAACCTTAAACTATGGGTTGAGCATGTCTTTTCAACCTAGAACTCCAAAACCGTCTAAAACACTACCTTGAATTATAAAAAATGTGCACTTTGTTAGTTTCCGCCATCGCCGTGTTTCACAAAGTTATTTTGACTAAATCGGCAGCTACTTGACATGATTATTTGTATGTATGCATTGAGCCACCTTGCTGTCAGCTACTATCTTAACCAATCAGAAAAATAGAAAATTGATGGGCATGTATCCTTGCTTTATCCCATTCTTTTTACTGCCCGCTGTTACTCCGGGCATTGTCCCACTCCCTCCATCGCTTTTGTGTTCCATCCTAGTAGCCCATGCCCACATTTCTCCTCTCTTACTTCCTGTAACATTCATCCCCTATCTCGCTCCCATATCTGTTTTTGCGCACCTAGCCTACTTCATGCTGTCCCCACCCACACACAGAAATCACCCACTCACACATCTTCCTTTCCATGCACCTGTCACCATCCTTCCTCACCTTCAGTCTTGACCTTACCGTGTTCGTGTAGAGAAATATATTGAACAAATCAAGAAAACCCTAACTTCCATACATGTTGGCAGCCTGATCCTTCATGGTTCTTGCTCAATAGTAGTATTATTATCCCTCTTTTTTCAGAAAATGGGCAGTAAACGATGACGTGAAAAAACTCTTTGCAAGGACCTCGCATCACCCTCTTGGGTGGGTTGTGGGTTAGGTTTTCCCATCGCCACCGCTACTCTCTTCATGTCCTCCCCGCACCGCCGTCACCGGCCATAGGCCGGCTCACGACGGCGGCGGGGCGCTCCTCCCTCCCTCTACCTTGCTCTTCCTCTCTGTACCTCCGCGCATGGCGTTGTCAGCTACGCGGCTCCGAGAACTGTGGGGTTCCACTCGGGCATGGTAGTGTGCAACTCCCGTGGTGTTGCGCGCACGGGCGACACGTTCTTGGCCGCGGCCTCGGCCTGTTGTTGCGTTGGGACGTGAGATGCCCGCCGAGGCATGGAGGTGATGTGCATCGCTGGATCTGTCCAAGAAGGCCAGTCCATGGCCTCGTTTCTTGGCCTCTGCAGTGGAGCTATTGTCCCCCATCGTCGGTGCATGGGGGCGATGCGGTCATGGCCTCCGACCTTAGTCCGTCGGTGCTTTGGGCTGGGAGGTGCTTGCCCACGCATATAGTTGCCGCCCTCTGCTAGATCTGACCAGGAGGGTCGGTCTGCAGCCTCGTCCTATGGCCCATGGCCCATAGGGTGCATCTGGCGCGCCGGTTTCTTGCATGTTCACTAAGATCTGGGCTGAGTTGCAGCCGCTGTCACACCAGTGGTCATCATCCATGTACTGCTTCTATCCAAACATATTTTGTCTTCTGATGCATATCATGGTTTGATGATCTTTACGTCCCTGGAGAGAAGGTATGGATATTGGTTCAGTCAATCTTTCATCGTGATATTCAATTCATCAGAAACCACTAGGTGCAACGTGGAAGTAAAAGTATAGCTTTGGATTGTAATGCCATTATGTTTGGGTGGTGGATTGAGAATTATTTTAATTTAACTGATGGTTTTAAGTTGAGATGACCAGCAAAGTTTAGTGACACATTGGGGATTTGAATGCTTACCACTCATTGCATTATCTAACTTGACATTTTGCCTAGATCAGCCCTACACAGTTGCTTCATTGTTTTTTTTTTCAGGTTAGAGAAGGAAGAAGGCCCGGCACATGATAGGACATTTGTTTACTCCGTTCAGGTAGAAACCCAAGGTGGTATTTGGGTAACTTTAAGTGATAAGATGTCAAGGGTAAAGGATGCGGAGAACTCTGGCGCGCAGAAGATGTTGGAACATCTATTGAAATTGTGAGATCCCTATATTGTCCTTTGGAGAGAACATATTTCTATTTCTATCCCTTTGTCAACCTTAGGCTGAGGTTGTGTCTAGCAAAAATAATAACAATACAAAAATGTATTACATCCCTTGACAAAAATGATTATTCAAACTTTTATATGAATGTTCCTTTGCCGGAGTTAGGGATCCATGCACTTGAATTCTGACGCATCCTGGTGGCGACTACTAGGAGTAGGAAGGAGATCCTAGAAGCCTACATCGTGGTGGTGACTCTTAGCATGTAGGTGGGAGATGAGCTCAAGAGAATAGAAGGAAACGGTGGTGAAGGGAGAACCAAAGAGGTGAATGAGGATGAAAAAGATGCACCGGATTTTCTGATGCGGGTTCATCCTGTCCATGCCGATGAAATCATATAGTTTAAAAAGCGCTGTTATGAGATTTTCGTCGCAAAAAAGAGCATTGGGACAGAAGTTAGCCTTCCTATTTATCGGTGTAGCACTCCGATGGTCAGATGCAGTTGTATACTCGTCAGTTTTTTTTAGCCAAACAGATACTTTAAAGCCATGTATATCGGTGTAGAATCCAGTGTTAAGACTGAAAATTTGTTTATAAGCTTGAAATAGCATGTCCATCTCGATAGTAATGACATGGGCTTCTTTTACATAAATATCACGTAGAAAGTTGTAAGGATGAGAAATAAATTTCCACGTAAATAAAATAAAATCAGAAAGTAACTATGAATAAATTAGTTAAATTAACAAACTATACATATACTATGATTAGGAGATGGTATAATATTTGCCCACAACCATGGGATTGATGGTTATAAAATTTAAATATATTTTTTTGTGAGCTTAGATCAAACGAACCTCATCCTAACTTATGTTTTCTTATATTGGTATAGATTTGCTTAGCCCGTTCAAGAAATTCTCTGGTTTGTTGTTGTTGAACTGTGCTTTTTCAACAGTTGCTTTCATAAACACTCTAGGAAAATCTTAGAAGATGCAATTTTCTTCTGTTAAACAAGCAGCGAAATTGGCAACCCGAGTTATCACAACCCGCTCAGGTCATTTTCGATTCAGTGATTCACACAGTAACAAACAAAATATAGGCCTTCGTAGCGGTCAATGAACTATGTCGTGACGAGCTATGTTTCTGATATACGGAAATTTAGCCACATTTTAGGACAGTAAAACTGAGCAGCTTTCCAACCATCTAACGCCCTGCGCGTTTCTGGACATCCATTTTCGTGACTTGGGCAACCTTGAATGTTGTCTGTTGTCTACTCTGGCTTTCACCATACATTCTGATTCCTGGGCCAAAAAGTCCTAGAGGGCTGCTTTTCCAGAGGAAAAGTTGAAGCCCTATGATAAACTAGGCTGAGAGAGAGAGGGAGAAAAGAGGGAGGGAGGGAGAGGAGGAGAAGGAGAGGGAGAGGGAGAGAGATTGGGGTGGGGAGCGAGCTGACGCGGACGGTCTCTGCTAGAGAGAGGAGGGATGTATTGATTGGTCCCATGGTTTAGGGCAAGGAGAGCCTGCGCGGGAGATGTAGGCCGACACCATGGCTGTTTGGCTGAGCACAACTGCCCCGCTGGGATTTGAAGAAGCCATCATCCTTCAGTTTCTCTGCAGGCATTCATGGCAGGTGATGTGCCCATCCTTCCGTTGACTCGTTACAGGTACGTGTATTTATGCCCCTACCACTCTTCACTAATTCTTTCCACTCCGGCAACACAACATCCATTAGCATGGTGCTCGGCTAGGTTCCCCTATATGTCTTTCCCATTCATGTACAATTCCTTCTTACACCAAACAATTACATTATCCCGATATCCTCTCAATCCGAAATTTTGTGCAGGTGATGTTCATACTGGTTGTGGTCAATTTATTTCGGCAGATCTTGGAGGCTGGTACTCCCATTTCTTACTTTGGAAATTCTTCAACTGATAATTTCCGATGCCTCTGGACAGGTAATTACTTCAAGTGTACTGCCAGACCTTATCCTTCCTTGTTTTACCATTCATGTTTTTACGGTGCACAATTGCTTAGATTATATATTTTTTTGACCCCTGGATGGGAGATGAGTCTTTGTGCTTGTCATTATTTAGTATAATTTCCAGTTATAATGTAATTGTCTGTGCCTGGTATTGTCGAAGCAGATTTCTTGGACTTCTCATTAGAAGTACATAATTAGAATTTAAAGTCTTGGATTCAGTCATAGTCAAGTATGTTTGGTCAACTTGAATGATTCTTGGCATAAGCTATGCTTAGTACTTCTCAAGTGGGTGTTTACTGTTTCTTTATGTATTTAGTTTTATTTTACAGAATGGCCACATGAGATTCTCCCAGAAATCTATATTGTTGTGAATTGGTTATGTGTTATCTATATACACAAGTTGTGCATACAAGGTGTTGTTTTTGTACTACGAAGGAGAAAGTTGATCACCTATTTATTTTATGGCGGCAACCTAATATGGTGGTCAATTTTGGAAATAAGAAACACTGCTTGTTTTGAGAAGGAATCTTTTATCTTCCTAATCAGTTTTCGCGTTCCCTACTTTGCTACAGATTTGTTTGTTCCCAATTGCAGAATAGTGGAGAGGGAGCAGGCTTTGGAAGCTCGTGTATTTGTTGGGATTAAAGTTTTGATCATCCAATAGGTTGAGAAGCTGCTACGTACGTGCTAATTAGCTTGTGTTGTGTGCTGATTAACCTGATGCCTTTCAGATTTTAAGCTTTTGCTGTGCCCCAAGCTTATCTTTGAGCTTTCTCATTTTGCATGCCTTTAGAATGTTGCTGGAGGCTACTCCTCTTGATAAATTAATGGGAATACAGATTTATCTAACCTCCCAAAAATGTCCTGAAATTGTACCATGTTGTGTAACTTTAATTTTGGAGTGAATGATTGCTATATCAACACATACATAATTTTTACTTATGACTTCCCTTCTGTCCAGGCTTACCCTGTATACAAGTACAATTATGTAAACTGCTTTAGTATCCCCATAAATATTGTTATTTTCTGCCCATAATATTGTTTTCTCACCATTTTATTTTATTGATGGTATGGTCCCTAGCATTTATATGGCGATCCACAATGAATTTTCTTAAGTTATATTCTAATATGTAATCTCAAGTTATTTTTTATAACTGAGCTCGTTTAACTTTTTCTGATTTGATGTCTTGTCCTTGCTTTCTTCTCTCTTCATGATCAGGTCTATTTGGACAAAGCTTGCTCGCTGATGTAAGCAAAGAAGTCTGTAAGAATGTAATTCATGTATATATTTACACTAATAACCTCTTGAACTATGGAATATAATAATACATGTCTCGTGAAATTTTGCAGAATAATGATTTTTCACTCGAAAAAAGCTCCTCCCCCCGAGCCGCTCCTATGAGCGACTTCGGGGGCAAACCCTAGTGACCCCGGCTTGACCCTCCCCTCCCGGCCTCTCTCCCCCGCCACAAGGCGCGCCCGGCTGGCGTAGGTTGTGGCGGGGCGCTCTCCCCCCTCGGCACTTACGGCGCAGGACGTGGGTTGAACGGCACGCGGGGGCGTCGGGATGCTGTGGGGCTCGATGGCGTGATGGTGGGCGTGCGGAGCGGCTGTTCCTTTGCCTTGCGGCGGGTGGCGGCGTTCCGGGTCTTGGTCGATGCGCGGTGCCGCGGGGGTCCCCACGGCCAGATCTGGCACCGGCAGCCTGTCGGCTGGCCAGGGCTGCGGATAGCAAGGCCCACGCCCGTCTCCTCCCTGTTGCTTGCTGGGGTAGGGGAGGCGTCGTGGCGGCCGTGGTGCAGACTGGGGGTGACGGCCGGCTGCATTTGGCGGTAGATCTCGTTGCGCCTCGGTGTCGAGGGCTCCAGTTGGCTTGGGCTGCGGTTGGCTGGGGCCTCCGGGCGACTTGATGAAGGTAACAACGACGTGGTGGTGGCGGCTGCTGTGCGGACCGGAGACTGCCTTGGGAGGCTTGCTTGGGCGTTCTGGGCGGCTGTCGGGTGGCACGGGCTGCGGGACGCCTCCTCCATGCTTCTGGGCGGGGTGGATGCGACACAGGGTGGCGGTGACAATCTTCAACCGCCGGCGCACGGCGGCTTGGTGCTGTTGGTATGAGCGGCGGCCCTCGACTTTGGTGCAGAGGGGGCGGAGTGAGTCGCGGGGAGCCGATGAAGGTGGGTGATTGGCGGCCGGAGGTGCCGGATGCCATGGGGTCCCCCTGGATCCTAGTTGCCAGATCTGACGGGGCGATCCCCCCCCCCCCCTCGAGGTAGTGCTAGTTGGCAATGGGCCGATGGCGCGGGCTGGCCGCCAGTGTTGGGGTTTGACTAGGTCCCCCTGCTGCGGGCTGGTTGCTCTCCTGTGGTTGCCTCGGCCGTTTCTCTACCCGGGTTGAGGTGGAGGCTCGTGGCTTGGTGGGGAGGCGGCCTCGTGTTTATGGCGTCGGCGTTGAGCTGTCGGAGGATGCCGGGGTGGCGAAGATGACATGTGTGGCAGGGAGGCGTGGGCAAGAAAAAGACGTGGAGGTTGGTAGGGAGGCGATGCCGCCACCTGCAATTCACACAAACACATACAGACACACACCCCGGAAGGACTTAGAGGGATGGCCGGGCAGCGACGCTGGCCGTAGGGTGAGAAATGACAGAATGAACACTCTTTTCAAAGTTTAGCGAAAAATGACCCACCTCTCAAACTTATACCTAATCTAATCATTTTTGTTAATGTCAATCTCTCGTGCATTGAACCTGCCTGTGTGGCTATGTGAGTGCCATGTATCTCGGCGTTGGAGAAAAATTAGTGTTTCGCGATCGAAATGGGTGTCACGGGAACAACGCCGTGGTCCGTGGCATGGAGCTTTTAGAGCTCAACGGCATAGTCCATGGAGTTTACCCTCTCTCAACATTGCTCCATCATTTTTGCGACCCTCATGGGGTCAGTGCCATGGACTGTGCCATTGACCTCTAATAGCTCAACGCCATAGTTTGTGGCGTTGACATTGGAATCTTGACGCTAAGTATTTTCCAACACTGAGATATGTGGTGCTGACATAGCCGAGGTCAACATGGGGAAAAGGGTTAGTTTTGGTTAATGTTTTGGTCTTTTGGAGGTGGTTTGTGTTTTGCTGGACTTCAAGAAAAGGGACAATTTTGTTAATTCTCATGGCCGCGGGCAGCTGAAGACGGTGGTTCTTCCGGGCTATCCGGCTTGTCGTCGACGGTGGGCATGGTGGCAGTCTTGGTGAGTGGAGTCGAGTGGTGGCGGTGGCCCCCCTGCTTCGTCATGCATGTTCAGGCCGCAAGACGCCTGATGAACAGGACTGTTCCAAATCGACCATTGGGGAGCTCTGCTGCGGCCAACCGTGAACTTGCTCTGCTCCAATCTCTCTAGGACAGTAGAAGGCACACAGTTTGTTGATTGTGGCTGCCAAGACCCCCTTAATTAGTTTTCCTTGGGTGACGTAAGTTCGAAGTTTTCTCTTTGGAGACTAAAAACTAAGATTGAAGTTCATTCACTCATTTTTTTATGTTGTACTTGCATCTGCCTGAATATTATTACAGCTTGTGTTTCAAGTTACGGCGCTAAACAGATAAAAGTAAGTGTTTGCCGTTAGTTACATGTGTCAAATTCAGCTAGGAACAATATTGCCAGTGGGACAAGAATGCTATTCTGCTTCTGCCTGTAATACTATATGCTGTAGCTCCCTGTAAAAGTGATGTTTGCAGTTAGTTACACATATCAAATTCAGTTCAGAGCAACATTGCCAGTGGGATAAATGAGCGTTTGCAGAGTTAGTAGTTGCATACTTCAAATTCAGTTGAGAAACAATATTACCGGTGGTACACCAATGCTGTTCTGCTTCTGCCTGTTCAATACTATAAACCCCTATAATCTGTTCTAAATTCAGTTGAGAAACAATATTGTCGGTGGTACGCCAATGCTGTTCTACTTATGCATGTGTTTCTCTTCCTGTGTGTATACTATGCCCCCTATAATCTGTTCCAAATTCAGTTGAAAAACAATATTGTTGGTGGAACACCAATGCTGTTCTACTTCTGCATGTATAGTTCTTCCTTTGTGTATAATGGCCCCTATAATGTTTTCCATTTTGCTCATACATAAACTATTGAATCTGCAAAATCTGAGCTGAAAGTCCTTCTGTATCGACTGACTAATTCTTGTCTTGCTTGCACAGAGTCAATTGATGGAGCCATAGCCAGTCAGATGAACATCCTCGTCCTCACAACTCCGGGCGGTTGCTATTTCGGCAGCGTGGACTCCGTGCAGATGCGATCGTCTTGCCTGCAAGAGGACATGGTTTAATCTACAGTGGACTCACAGCCCAATGCGTATGGCTCATTACTATGTTGTTCTTCCTGTGTGTATGTAACGTCGATCGTGTGGCTGGCTACTGGAATTCAATCGACAGCTGTGGTCAGCGTTTGTGAGATCAGGGTGCCAGCATGGCTACTTAGTTTAAGAAGCTTTGTTCGCAATGACACTCAGAGGTTTCTATTTTCTTTCTTTTCTTTCCCTAGCTGTTTCTACTTTTCTTCTGTTCTCCCCTCCTGCCAGCGTGACTCACGAACATGAGACGAGGCTTGGTATTCGGTGGTTTACTGTCTGTTTGTAGTTTGGTTGTTGTTGTTCAGTTCAGTTTAAGAAGTTTTTGTCGCAGCCGCTGTGAGAGAAGTTTCTATTTTCTTTATTTTTTCCCGCGTTTGTTTCTGTTTTTCTTTTGGTAGTTTGGTTGTTGTAGTTCAGTTGTGGGGCAGCCAACAGGTTGTGCCGCAGCCAAACCATGGCCTAGATGTTGCCCAGGATCATACATTCAGCTTGTTTGTTTTATCAATTTTAGATGGATTTGAGAGCGATGCTGTAAAAAAAGAAATGACAATTAGAAGGTTGTGACATGGGTCGCTAGTGCCTGGTTAGCCGGCCTTATCTCTGTTTTGTAGTCCCTCTGTTCTTAAATATTCCATCCACCCATGAATAAGTGTACATCTAGCTTTTGTTCTAAGTCAGTTTTAAAAATTTGACCAACTTTATAAGGAAAAGTAGCAGCATTTATGACACTAAATTAGTATCACTAGATCGTTTTGAAATGTAGTTTGATAATGTACCAATTTAATGTCATATATGCTACTACCTTTTTTCTATAAATATATCACTAGATTTGATCTCCATCCATCTTTCTCAGTTCCGCTGCGCGGTTGAAAGGATGGAAGAGCAGAGGAGCAGTGCAAACTGGAAAGGAATTCTGGATTTTGCAATTTGGCGACTAGGGAGCCCTTTTTAATTTTATATTATTTTCCTGAGGTGTGCTTGTACTACTCCTATGAACTCTGAAGCAAACTGTTGCCCTTAAAAGAGTTAAATACACTGGAGGTGCCTCAACTTGTCATTTGCGGTCAGTTTAGTGCCTAAAGTTGTAAAATACGTGAAACTCGTGCTCGAACTTGTTTGGTCGTGTAAATACGGTAACTCCATTCATATCCGGACGTATGTCCAGCCCACGTGGCGTACAAACATGACGGTGGCCCACCTGACAGTGGCTAAGAGGCGTTGGGTGGCCCACGCGTGAGGATGTTTTTACAACAAAAAGTTCATATTTTATTTAATCAATAGAAAAGCCATCAAATACACTGTGTAATAGCAAGAAATAACATGAAAAAAAACTCCATGGAGGGGTATCGAACCGCACATCATGTTTAACAATGGCACGATTTGGCCAACTGACCAGACCATGCTTTGAATTGAACTCCTACCTAGAAAGCTATGCAATTTTCTTATTTTTATTTTTTCCAAGTTCCTGTTTAGTTTCGTAACACATAAAATTTCATATATGAAAAATACAATTATCAATATGCTATTATTTTATATTTTACATATTTTTTCATTTTCATTATTGCGTACTTCAAAGATTAACACATGAACTTTATTGATGTGGATTTAAATATTTCAACCTATATTAGAAATTATTGTCTAAATTTAAGAATAGAAAATGTCAACCATGTTTGTATAAGTGTAAGGATAATTTACACAATAATTTTTTCTCACATGTTGAACTCTTTGAAAAATACATGTTCTAATCTTTTTAAGGCATGACAAACATTTTTCAAAAGCAGCGTTCTAATTTTTTAATACATGTGAAACATTTTCCAAAAACATGTTGAACATTTTCAACAGCACTAACACTTTCTTGAAGTTTATGGCAGTTCTATTTTGTTCTTACATTTCTTTTTGAAATGGTACAAATAATATGAAAAATAAAAACAAAGAACTTGAAAAGTAATTGTGCAGACCCATAGGAGCACCATATATATATAGCAACTGAGCACCTTTGAGAGGTACATAGCAACCAAAGCGGAATTTTGGAGCACGGTGGCCATTGAGCACGTTTTTTCTTGAAAGTTTAGAAACTGACACTTAAAAGTTTCATACAAATTTTAAAAATTTCGAACAAAAACATATGCATGTGCTCTAAGTGACTTTCAAGTTTTGTTTGAAATTTTGTTATATTATACCCTGCAAAAAACAAAATAATCAGGCAAAAAATAAGCTGATTTTTGCATATATTTTACTCTCTTTTTTTTGTATCTCTCACAAACAAATACAGATTTTGATAAAAAAAGATCACACTGATATATTGCACTTCTATGTGTGCATGTACAACAAATGTCAGAAGTTTATTAGCTGTAAAAATCCATTTATTTGACTTTCAGAAAAGGGCACAATGTGCCGGTGCTTCAAAATTACATTTTGCATACCAAGGCAATATGTAAAGTTTGACCTAGTCTATATCTACTAACCATAGTATGGCCTGGTGGACAGCCTGTGCATGCAACACAATCTGTAAATTTGTGGGGCTATCATATGTGATTAAATAAAATATTTGGGGGTTTTCTAAAAATATCCTCACGTCCGGGTAGGCCACCGGCACATTGGCATGCCATGCGGGCTGGACGTACCTCTGGATACGAATGGAGGCACCGTATTTGCACAGCCGGACAAGTTCAAGCACCAGTTTCATGTATTTTGTAATTTTAGGTAATAAACCGACCATGCAAGACAAGTTGAGGCACTTTCAACGTATTTAACTCTAATAAATATAAAAGGGAAAAAAACTCTGAAGCAAGCCACTTGTTATGACGGCGCTGAATGCAGTCGGGCGTCGATAAAGAAGCATTTTTTAAAGAGGCAAAAGGCTTACCTCATTTATTAAGTAAGAAGCTTAGAGTACATTGGAGCAGCTCAACATCTAGCTTGTCAACAAAAGATACATCAAACAATTACTCTGGCAGCATATGATAGCGATCAAGTGTCTACCTCCCGTGGTGACCCAAAGCTTGTCCTCATCCTGTATGAGTTTTTTTTTGAGTGTAGAATAGTGGTATTGATTTCTTTCGAAAGACTAGCGTTCCTTCCATTTCAGATGACCCATGAGACAAGCATGGTGAGGATTGATATGACATGGCCTTACGGTGAGCTGTGTTAGGCATCGATATGTTGGTCCACCACTTCTTGACAGAACACCCATTTGCACATCGATCCATCGGCAAGGTCACTAACCCGACCAATTCCTTCACCATTCTCCACACTCATAGAGTGAATCGATATTTGTAGAAAAGGTGGGGTGTCGTCTTGTTGGCTCTCTTGCATAGTGTGCATTAGACCACCCCAGTCTTTGCAACCGGTCCACCGTTCAATGCCTATTTTGCAACGCCAGCCAGACGAGTCAAGAATGCTGAACTGACCACAACAGATGTATGAGTGGTGACGCCATGAGCTACAGCGGCGCACCGAGGATGCTGAAACCGACGACTACGATACTGGGACCGTCGAGCGGAGTTGCGGCCGTCGGGCCGAGATGCTGGAACCAACCAGTCATGGTGATGGGACTAGCGGTGCCGGATGCTGCAACCAACGACATTTGGGCACTCTCAAAATTCCTAGAGCCGATATCGACGTGTGCTACAACCGTGGTCGGCGGTTGTTGCGACGGGCTACGACACCATCTCGGTGTTAACAGATGACACCTTCATCGTATTGGCGATCATCTAGGGGTGCCGATGATGTTGCGACGAGCATCTAGTGGTGATGCAACCGATGGGCAGCTTCTGTGTGCTGCGTCCCGGCTGCTTCCGGGGCAGACGGCGTTGCCAAGGACGAAGACCAACGATCTGTTGTGATGCGAGCCGGGGATCCCTTTTTTTTCTTTTCCTAGTGTAGAAGTAGAACGCGAGTGTGGCAGAGAGGATGAGTCGTGCATGAGAAGGGGTTGACTTGATCCAACGACTGTAATTACCCGAACCCAAGGGCTCGGGAGGTGGCCGATCTATAGAATGTAGCCGGTCGACCGGAGCAGAGTGCTGCCCATCTAAAAAGAGAAAATGTGGACCCAACGGGCAAGGCGCGAACGGACGGGGCTGGCGCCACGCCTGCTGAGCCCACCACCACCACCACACCCCTGCTCCTCCTCTTCCCGAGCTTGCCAAAGAGCATTTCTTTCCTTCCCTTCCCTTCCCCCGGCGCGTCTCCACACCACACTCCAGGCTGCAATTGCTTTTGCAGCTCCCATGGAGCTCGCGGTGAGAGCCGCGGCGGCTTCCTGCTCCTCCTCCCCGTCGCTCCATCCCCCACGCGTCGCCGGCCGCCTTGGCCGCAGCCCGGGCCTGCCGCTGCCGGCTCGCCGGGTGGCCGTCGCCGCCGCGGCGGCTATCGCACTCGACCCGGTACGTACCTACACCACTACCCGATTCTCATCTCAGGGAAAGCAAGGGAACGCTTTGTGTGTACTAGTCTGCTAACCTCAGTAACCTCAGTACAGTAATCAGTGGGCTCAAGCTGGTCCAAGTTTAGCAGAGGTTTTTTTTTTTGAAAGAAGTTTAGCAGAGGTTTTCAGTTTGGGGAGATGATGTCTGAGTCATGCATGACCTTCACTGCTGATACTTGGCCATGATATGCCAAGATTGGACCTCACATGGTAGATTAGTTACCGAGCTTAATGGTTATGCAGCTGCTGATATCTGCATTTCTGTTTCCTTACATGTATAGGATGCCTGGTCTCTGCAATCTAGCTTGTACTCCCTCTGTCCCTTATATTAAGGGACAGAAGTAGTACTACTATTTAACACTCTAGATCTGATCTTGCTAACAAATTGCTCATGTGTGCTTCCGGAAAGAAGCCTCTTGTTTAATACTGTATTGTATTTACTGAACAGGTTGTGTTAAGCATAAATGAATGTTTTGCACACCAGGTGTTTGATGTTATGCTGAGCTGCGACATTATTCATACTGTGTAAAACTGATGCTCATTTATGTCAAAAGTTTCAGGACATAAAAAATGAGCAGAAAGCTGAGGTGTTTGCATGCCCTGTTTGTTATGAACCGCTGATAAGGAAAGGGCCACCAGGCATGAACCTGTATGTCCAAAGTCCATGAGTTTCCTTCATCTCTCATGCATATCTATTGGTTGGATTAGGATTTATGCTTTTTCGGCTTCTACGCATGTCCCAGGCCAGCGATTTATAGGTCCGGATTCAAGTGTTCAAAATGCAACAAGTCATTCACCAGCAAAGATGTCTTCTTGGATCTCACTGTCACCTCAGGAATGAAAGAATACAGTGAACTCAAGCCTGCTAGAACCGAGCTGTTCAGGAGCCCGCTCGTCTCCTTTCTTTATGAGAGGGGGTGGCGTCAGAACTTCAATCGCAGTGGCTTCCCTGGCCGCGATGAAGAGGTACATTTCTAGGCTGCCTCACTCTTCTATTCCATAGCCTTAAGCTGCTACTTCTCATTAAGTTCCACTTCTTACATATATGGTCTGTAAATTCATACATCCATCGCAGGTAAGATTTCGTGCTTCATGTTTTGGTGTTGCAACAAAAAATGATCACCACTCTTTCATGTCAATTCATGTTTTTATTCATATAATTCTGATGTACCGTTGGCTTTATCAGTTCCAAATGGCTCAAGACTATTTCCAATCAGTCGCTGGTGGTATACTCGTTGATGTCAGCTGCGGCAGTGGCTTGTTTTCAAGGAAGTTTGCAAGCTCTGGGGCATACTCATCTGTGATTGCTTTGGACTTTTCGGAGAATATGCTCCGACAATGCTATGACTATATCAAACAAGAAGAAACCCCTATGAACACGTGAGCTTTCCTTATTTTAAGCTTCTACTGTGAGGCTTGAGAAAATGTCTTGCAACATCCCACTCTAACAAACCATCAAGTAGACAACTTGGGCCATCAATAATTTTTGTATAGAAACTAGTGCTTTATTTTAGGTTAATACCAAACAAGACTAAGATCTATGCGTTCAGCATCCAGTTGAACGACATGTGCGAATCTGCTCCCTTATTTCAATCTATTACTACCTGAGAATGTTCTTTTTGTTCTACTTACAGTACAGTAATCATAAACATTCGTCAGCAGTATTCCATGATGCTTCTAGCAAATACTTACTGTTCCCTTCTATTGGTTCTGCAGGAACCTTGCACTTGTAAGGGCTGATATTTCAAGGCTCCCTTTTGCTTCATGTTCAATTGATGCCATTCATGCTGGAGCTGCTATCCACTGTTGGCCATCCCCTTCAAATGCGGTATAGTACCTGTCTCATTTGCACTTTTTAATTGTACATGGTTCATAACTTCATATAGTAAAACTGGTTTCTTTAAAATTGCGATTTTATTCGTCCAGTCCACTGAACAATTAGCGAATCCACAAAGTTTAAACCGCTTTTGGCATTACATGAGAAATACCGTTCCGTATTTCTGTGAATTATTGACCACTCAATGAATTTGTAAAGTCAACCACGATAGTTTAATGCTTAGGTAGTATGCTTTGGACAGCTTTGTGCAAGAACAGGACATCGTGCGATGACCTGTGTACCTATCTTTTTGTTATATGAACTTATTCATCACCATGACATCTCCTCTGCTGCTGTTTGAAAACCAGATAGCTGAAATCAGCCGTGTGCTGAAGCCCGGCGGTGTCTTTGTGGCGACTACCTTCTTATCCACCCCCACGAACAGCGGCCCGCTTTCTATTGACGCACTAAGGCCACTGAGACAGGTAAAAGAAGTCGTTGATCGTCTAGTGCTATTGCTTATTTTCTGCATGGCAGAGGCTACCTAGCCTGATGCACCTTCTCTGCTATGTGCTGCAGATTGTTGGGCCAGTGAACAGCAGCTACAACTTCTTCACCGAAGGAGAGCTGGAAGACCTATGCAGATCATGTGGTCTGGTCAACTACAGCAGCAAGGTTCAGAGGTCATTCATCATGTTCTCCGGGCAAAAGCCATAGCTGAGTATCACATCCAGACTTTCTTTGTATAGCCAGCCACGGTGTATATATAGTTGTGCTTTTTTATGGGTATATATATAGCTGTTATGGTTAAATCAGGTGGCGAAAATGTAACTTAAACACGCATTAGGCCGTAAACAAAATGCATGGTCTCTGACTCTAGGGAATCCAGTCACGGAAGTTCGTGAAAACATCAGTCGCGTCGTACTATCACTAATATGTGACAATGCTCTGACGAGATGCTAATTCTGGCGGAGTTCATGCATGCCTGTTGAAGTACTCCACCCCACTCTGATGAACAATAGTAGCATTTCTTCAGGTTTAGGTATTGGGCAAGTTTTACACCCGAACAATTGTCTTGTTTCTGCACCATAAATAAAACTTTAAAGTAACTGCTGAACTATAAACCTTTTAAGGTATCCATTTCTAATTAAGCTTGATAACGACCTGAACGACTATTAAAATCTTCAAGGGTACAGGCTGAAATCTTTTCTAGAGAAGATCAAGAGGGACGTATCCTGGCTCCAATTTTTGCAGAATGGATGAAACCCAAGAGAGCATCAGTGCAAACAATCAGACCGGCTGAGCGAGTGACAGGATATCGTCATCAACCAAGATTATTCCCAGGATCCACAACAAACCACACCATACAGCAGCAAGAAAGAAACTATCCTAGCTAGTACTACTCAGCCTGCTGGCTGCCCTCAAGGTACAAGCAGCCATTCCGGCACCTCACGATCGCTCAAGGTACAAGCAGAATGGTGAATAAACCTGCTGCTTGGAGGCAGCGGCACCGAGCTTCTTCAGGTTGAGGCGTGTCATAGGTGCTCGATTCGAGCTATCAACTGCATTATTCCTCGAGCGGAGTGAGTGAGACTGCTTAAAGCAGTGTGTGTAAATGTGCATATCCATTCACCATTCATATCATAAGACCATAAGCTTCCAGCAAAATGTGCCATGGTGTTAAATGAAAGGTCAAGCTAATTACAGCACTGTAGCAAAACCGGCAAGCCAACAGGTCGGAGGAGCGAGTGCTATTCCCATTCACAGGGCAGTTAGGCAGGAGATAGAAACTGCTCCATCCAGATGGTTCAATCTACTCTCTCCTCTCGACACACTTAATATGACAGCCTATGCTTCGCAGTTCTGAAAAAATAACAGAACTCTCGTTGCGGGGTCACTGCTACACCGAAAGTACTGTACGATGTTTCGCGTAGCATTCACGAGTGCAACTTCATTTTCGAGGGTAATCAGCTGCTAGCCTCTTGATCTTTTCGATGCAATCCTTATCTAGACGAGGCGTGATCCTTCTTTTCACATTTCCCTGGAATTCAAGAAATGCAAGAGATGAAAAATCAGTGGTGCTCCATGATGACTTTGATAAAGTTATGATATAAAATCTTATTTTTAGATATGGGCCCGACCGTGAAGGCTTTCACTAGGTTTCTCCACTTATCCTGAAATATTAAACAAAACATAAAACTAGCATCTTTTACAATAAAATATATATAGATAAATAAAAGATGAACAGAGAAAGTGTGAAATACAAAAAAAAAAAAAAACACTGAGCAGAGAGAGCATGTAATGCTTGTGCTTTAGTGCAATTAATCACCAACTTACTATACCTTAAGATGCACCGCTGTTCGAACTGATATTGGAAACCTTTCATTCTTCAACTTAGTCCATGGTCCAACCCCATATACAGATAGGCCATCCACTAGTTCTTTCACCTCTTCAGATGTCCAATGGTCATTGTTTCTTCTGCTCCCATGTTTTTGGCCTTCACTTGCAGAACGCAAGTCCCGGGAGCATGGTTCTATGTTTATCGACCATGTTCCTCTCTCCCGTGCACTTCTCACACGACTTCCATGCCTCCAACCACTTTTTGGTATGTAATCTGAAGCACATAGCATATGTGTTTAACTACTTGAGACAATGACAAATGGTACATTGCAACAAATGGATCCTTCATAATTCATACCTAGTAGATCGCAGGCCCCCTCCTCTGGTGGTGTGGCGGTGGCCGCAAGCCTTCTGCTTCTCCGGTGACAAGGCGGCGGGTACATGGCCCCTCCTCCCTCTCTCACCTCCTCCTCTTCTCCTCCTCCGCCGCTGAGAGTCGTGGTGGCAGGGGCCTCCTCTTTCTCAGGCATAGGTGTTTGTATTCTCATGCATGCCATGGTCACTAGTTGGTGAATAAAATTTACATTCAATCTGCAATGATGAAACAGATTTTCATTGACATTTGCCACGTTCATTTAATTGTTTTGCAAGTTTGTACTTTTGGATGTGCGAAAATCTTGCCTCATGAGTTAAATTTGCCTCCTTTATATAAGTAGGAATGAATGCACCTGCAAGGAATCATACATTATTTGGTTTCAAAGTCGAACCATGGATATATTGCTTGCTTGTGTAACAAAATTTGGAATAGACCACAACAATTAAACATCGTACCTTTCAGCCATCTGTCCAAATCATGGGGTCCTTCCAAGAGTGCTTGAAAGTCCATGGTGCCATAATCCACATATGTTGAGTGAACTTTAATCCCCGCCTGTCATCAAGAACAATGAAATATATGTTGTTATTGTGTCGGGATTTCGATGAGCCTGTTGCGAACTCTATATCCATGTCAGATTTGATAAGATCTAAAGAGTGGGGATCGTATATGAACTATGCTTGTTGACATATATTACATCCAGTTAAAATGAAGCTTGAATAAACCATGGAGTATGCTTCAATACTTTTTATTGACCATTTTAGTTGTGCTTATACTCTTCTTCCAGATAAGTTACGAATTTTTAGTTTAGACATATAGGCCAGCTCCACTTTTATATTGAAATAAAACCAAGCATCCAACTAGTCATCATCTCTAACATAGATATGTGATCTGATCAACAAAGTGAATACCTGTTGGCTTGGAAGAGGATCGGCCAAGATGGGCGCCCAAATGTCAAGTTGTTCCATTGTGTCAGTGAGCAGCTACCACACTTCCCTTGTCCAATGTAGGAAACTGAAAATCACGGCTAGAGTCAATGTGTCTATTTAATACTCCCTCCATCCCAAATAGCGTCAAAAACATTCTTATATTTTGGGATGGAGGGAGTACTACATACTGTGAATGGATTGATGAAAAAATACTTGTTCCATCAAGTTATATATACTCCCTCCGTTCCTAAATATAAATCTGTTTAAACATTTCAAATGGACTACAACATACGGACGTATGTAGACATATTTTAGAGTATAGATTCACTCATTTTGCTCTGTATGTAGTCACTTGTTGGAATCTCTAAAAAGACTTATATTTGGGAATGGAGGGAGTACTTTACATGCATGCATGATAAATCCAGATATATATATATATAGTTCATGTGTATATTTAATTGTTTATACTTATTTTATTTTTCTGTATCGCTGACCAAAATGTTTGCCCCTATTAGTTGCTCGTCACGCTCCGCCGCTGCACAAATTAATGTATGCGTGCAACAAATTAACTGCCCAAGCTAATTAAGCGACACCACATAAAAGCCAGTACAGATAGCTAGCAATCAGGTAAATGAAGAAGTTCCTCTCTGATCTGCAGCTACATATATCCATACTAAGTATAGCTAGTACAGCACTAATTAATTCTGGACAGAGGCCGGATGAATAACGTACACCTGTGTGATGTGTGCAACCGCACGCGCAGGCCCCCCGGCCCCGGTGCACCGCCCTGCCGGCGGCTATCTCCCCGCGACGGATGTCGGACTAGTATGCCGCCGTCCGTCCAAGATCGTAGTTGCAGACGACCGGAGCAGAGCCGGCCGGCGGCCTCCGCTTGGAGACACGCGCGCGGCGACCTCGTTCCTCGGCCTCTCCTGGATGCTATTGCTAGCTGCGGTGTGAGAGAGTGGCCGGCCGGGCGGTGGCGGCGTTTATATGCATTGCCAAGCTAGCAACTTCCGGGAAGCTGCTCGGCCCCC
This sequence comes from Aegilops bicornis, assembly GCA_021605145.1. Taxonomy (NCBI): domain Eukaryota; kingdom Viridiplantae; phylum Streptophyta; class Magnoliopsida; order Poales; family Poaceae; genus Aegilops; species Aegilops bicornis. The sequence continues at coordinate 822,821,841 of CM038675.1, forward strand.
GATTAAGCTTACACTAAGCTCGATGGAGCTAGTACCTTCCGCAGAAACTAAACCTTCTTTTTGTTACCTCCATGGATGAATGCCATGATGCGATGTGAGCTTGGGGTCGCAACTTCCACGAAGCTTCCTCCTCCCCAAATATGAACCGGCATGGCACAATCCCCTGCTCATTTCTAGCACTACTCTAGCAGTAGCTGCGCGCCATTGATGCGGGTACAGGTCAGAGGCTCACAGCCATGGCATATAGTCAACTGCATGCACCGGTCAGGCGTGTAGTGATGATGGGCCGTCCTTTTCACTAGTTTGTGCAAACGGCTAGTGCAGGCTCATGGCTGTGCCTTTGGCTTAAAATGGTTACTGCCAAGCTTCACAGCAATGCATTATAGTCGACGGATGGATAGCTTTTACCCGAACAAGGGCACACACTCGTAGCTGGGCCCTTTAGCATAAAATGAGTACGCCCATCTATTTATGCTTCTATTTGCTATCCCAAGGAACCTAACCCATGTGATGTGAAGAAGCACACGCAAGGCTAGCTTAGTCATGCCCACTGGCTTGCAGCGAAATTAAACTGGGCGGCAGTGTTCTAGAATTCGTTTCAACTTTTGGCCGGTGTGGTAGCTAGAGAATTTACTGCAAGAGTGCAGAAATGTTGTTACAAAACACAACATTTTTCAGGCTTCGGCACCAAGTAGAAAGACGGGTGCAGATATGGGTCACATGACATGATCACAAACAAATTCTTAGTAGTCGGACATGCTACTGTTCCCAACGGCGAATATATACTCCAATTTCCAATTAAATTTGGAAGAACATGGTTCAAGTTACAAAGTGCATTACTACACGTGTAGTCGGATCGTCAGATTCATCTAAACCTAAATCAACCGTGTTTCTCATCAAAAGATTGGGATACCCATAGCGCTATCACAGACCCTTCCCCGAGGTTTGGTGTGGGTGTTGTTCTAGGTGAAAGCTTGAGTTTATCCAAGGGGGTGGGAGTTGGGGAACACTAATAGAAAAACACCTATTACTCCCGGTTCGTAAGGGCCTTTAGTCCCGGTTCATGAACCGGGACTAATGGGTCGTTACAAATACCTCCACCCATTAGTCCCGGTTCAAACACGAACTGGGACAGATGTGCCTCCACGTGGCCGGTCCGCCGAGCCCAGTCAGAGGTTTTTGGTCCCGTTGGTGGCACCAACCGGGACCAAAAGTCCATGTTTTTTTAAGAAAAGTGGCTGCTTTAGGGGTTTGGGGGGTTATTTTTAGGTTGTTATTAGCTAGCTAATAGAGAGAAGTGTCCTCTCTTATATCTTCGTCCTTGGTTTATCAACGTTGTTGCTATCTTCATTTCACCCGCTGATATAACATGCTTATGCATGCTCGCATCATATATAATAACAAGTCCTACTAATCATGCATGCATCATCATACAACTTCTACTCGTTATTAATAATAAGTCATACGATCATCATCCTCATAGTCATCGAACCCAACCCTACATAATTGTTCTTAGCACATCGAACCCAACCGCGGGGTGGCCTGCGGCGCGTCCCGGGCTCAGATCTGGGCCCTGCGGGCCCCATCTGGATCTTAGCGGGTCGGTCCCCAGCGTGGCTTCATTGTCTTCTGCGTGGTGAGGTAGAGGAGCAGCTCAGACCGGGGGCGGCGATGCCGACGGCGTGCCTGCTGCAGCGCGAAGGCAGGAGCTTTACGGGGGTTAAATAGTTGACATTCATGTGAAATGTCTATAAAATTGAAATATTTTGTGAGCTTTCAACAACGTCAACTTATTCCCATTAATTTCATAAATAAGCAGTGGAAATGGGTGAAATGACTGAAATGTAAATGCGGTTGCAAAATTTATTAAATAAACGTTGGGCATGTATGAAGTGTTACTAAAATCGTGTAAAATGTTACTAAAATGCGTGGGCATTTTATTTATAATTTTCCTATAATTAATTTACTCGCTAAGATAATTTTATACTTGTGAAATATGCATGTGGAATGTTTTCTTTGATTGATTGAAATATAACTAAAATGGTTAAGATATGTGTGAATATTATTTGAATACCTGAAATTGAGGGAAATAATATTTGAAAGAACATAAATGGAGTTAATATTCAAAAGCGTTGAATATTGTGTTAAATGCTTGAAATGTTTGTGAAATATGCACGTGGAATGTTTTCTGGAATTGATTGAAATAAAGCAAAAAATGGATAATACATGTGTGAATATTTGTAAATAATATTTGAAAAATTGAAATTGAGTGAAATAACATATATGTTTTTGTGGAAACAGAGGCAAAAGATTTGTCTCATCACTAATTATCTTAGCGAGTTAATATTTTAAAGCTACCAAATTATGTGTTCAAAATTGATTGTATTATGTGTAAAATGTATGTGAATATTTCTCAATTGTAATTTGATTTAGACTATTGTATTCAAAAGAGTTTATGAATTTCAGTTTGATGTATTTTTTGGAAGTGATGAAATGCAAAGTAAAAAAATTCACACACATTTCGTTTTTTTTGTTACATTTAAATCATTTTTGTAAATTATTTAACACATATTTCAATCATTTTACCTTATTTCTGAAAAAAATAACATATATTTCAGTTGATTGAAATAGTGAAATTTAGAGTAGTTTAAAATGTACCCAAGATTGGTCTTGTGCTAGCTCTTGTGACGAGGAATTGAAATATATGAAAAAAAATCTAGTTTAAAAGATATCCATCATCTAAATTATCAAAGGGAAATAAAAATGTATGGCTTTTGTTTGGCCAGAGAGAGGAGAAAGAATCAAACAAAATGAATGCAACTGTCACTTCAATAACAAATGCACAAACCCAGGATACCAAACACACTAGAATTCGATTGGTGTTGGGGTGGACCATTAGAAGTTGTTTCTAAGCTCTAGGCATCAATAGAAGCAGCTCTTATTTCTAAAGGCGGTCGAGCTTTTAGATGTTCGAGAGGCAACAGTTATGTATGAGCGGTACGCTGCCATGGCCGTCAAGGAGCAGCAGGCTTGGACAAGCAGCAGCCACTTGCCGCCACATCCATTCATCAGCAACAGATGCATCGCGACGCACTGCTCAGTATAACAAATAAAGGTGGACTTACCACAGTTCTTGATCGATTGAGAGCGTTAATTAAAATGTAACATTCTTAGATATCAAAGGAAGGACACAACATAGACATTGCACTGCCACACTCGGACAAAGAACATCCACATCAATGCCATAGTAATTAACCAAAACATAGACATGACGAATGCCAGGCGAAGCAATGTAGATAGTGTCATCCTGTAAGGCACGCCACTGAAATCCCAGCTGTCTTGAATTGAGAATGCTATTTTGATTACGGCTCCCCCAAATCTGAACAAACAAGACAAAAGTTTAGCCAAAAAGAGAAGATTTTTGGGTCCAATTTGTAAACATAGTTAAGAGCTTCCAAGCTTAAAGGAACGGATAATACATATTGGCTAGATATAATAGCAGAATAGCTAGCATTCCTTCAACCAGTAAGGTTAACCATTCATCGCAACCGGATTTGCGATATGCAACGTTTTGTGTGTTCAGCACCGAATTGCAATGCAGGTTGGAGCACATAGCTAGACAGAGGCATGCACGCATAAAGAAACAAGCACTGAAAATCTTTGGTCATTCTAAACTGGTAGTTTAGTGTTTGCAGGACTTAGGATATTTTATTACCTAGCTTAAGTCACTTAAGGAAATATATCAGGGGTTCTAGCCACAATCGACAAATGATATATGTGAGCATGTAACTGATTTACATGACTGATTCAAATCACACAGTGTGAGAGCAGTGACTCAGGCAGTTATTTGTGAAGGTGGTAATTAGACAGAGATTCCTCAAAACAGCATCATCACAAGAAAAGAAAAAATGAATATGAAGATGTACAAAACAAAAAACCTCCCTACATGGCTACATCCTTATTTTATGAGAAGAAAGTGGACAAGATGAGTCCTTAACTGTAATTAATTTTCTAGATGTGAAAGTAAACACTCCAGAGGTACACTGGATCTATATTTGGATTACTTCTCCATTACATGGGCCATAGAACAATTCTGCGGAAATAAATGTTGTGGTAATTATAGTGGAAGCTTGAGACTATGTGAAAGATATTTATTTTGTACGATTCTCTTAAAACAGGAATTGAAACAAACAGTGTTTGTAGGACTTCAGATTTTTATTACCTAGCTTAAGTCACTTAAGGAAATATATCATGGGTTCTAGCCACAATCAACAAATGATAGATCTGAAGCCTACAACTGATTTACGAGACAGATTCAAATCACACAGTGTGAGGGCACACTATTCTTTCTTTGTTATTCAGAGCAGTGACTCAGGCTGTTATTTGTGAACCCAGTAATTGGGCAGAGATTTTTTTCAAACAACATCATCGAAAGAAAATAAGAAATGAATGTGAAGATGACCAAAAGAAAAAACCTCCCTACATCCTTATATTTATAAGAAGTGGACAAGGTGAGTCCTTAACTGCAATTAATTTCTAGAGGTGAAAGTAAACACTCCAGAGGTAAACTGCAGCTTTATTTGGATTACTTCTCCATTACCTTGGCCATAAAAGATAAAAACTATTCCACGAAAATACATGTTCTGATTTTATGACTCCTAAAATGATAGTGGAAGCTTGAGCTATGCGAAAGATATTTTCTTTTGTACGATTCTCTCAAAACAGCAACTGAAACAAACAGGATAACAGATCACAAATATGTTTACTTTCCCATGACTAAGCACAAAAACATAACCACTACTAAACCGTGTTAACAAGAATGACGAATTGCAACACTGAACAATTAAGCATTAAGCTTGAAGGAACGAATTATAGGCATTATATTGAGCTAGATATAGAAGCAGAATAGCATTCATTCCATCAGTAAGGTTCACCTCAACCTGATTTGAAATATGCAGTGCTGTTGTGTGTTCAGCTTCAGCACTGTAATTTGCAATGCAGGTTGGAGCACATAACAAGACAGAGAAATGTACACAAAAAGAAACGAGCACTGAAAATCTTAGGTCATTCTAAACTGGTACCTTAGTGTTTGTAGGACTTCAGATATTTTATTGCGTAGCTTAAGTCACCTAAGGAAATATATCAGGGGTTCTAGCCACAATCAACAAATAATAGAGGTGAAGCCTATAACCGATTTATGAGACTGATCCAAATCACACAGTGTGAGTGCAAACTGCTCTTTCTCTGTTATTCAGAGAAGTGAGGCAGGTTTCCAAAACAACATCAGCACAATAAAAGGAAAAATGAATGCGAAGATGACCAAAAGAAAAAATTACCTACCATCCTTATATTTATGAGAAGAAGTGGACAAGATGAGTCCTTCTTAACTGTAATTAACTTTCTAGGGGTGGAACTAACCACAACAAAGGTAAAATGGATCTACACATGGATCACTTCTCCATTACCTCGGCTATAAAACTGTTCCACGAAAATATATGTTTTGATTTTATGACTCCTAAAATGATACTGGAAGCTTGAGCTATGTGAAAGATATTTTCTCTCGTATGCTTCCTTTAAAACAGGAATTGAAACGAACAGGACAATAGATCACAAATATGTTCACTTTTCCATGATTGAGCACAAAAAACTAATCACTACTAAATCATGTAAAGAAGAATGACCAATTGTAACTCTGAACAATTAAGCATAACTATGATGCAGAAAAAGTGTAAAACATATACCACTTCATATTGTCGGCGAGGACAGCGACCGCGGGAAGTGGGCATATATGCGCGTCCTGGACAAGGAATTCCCAAAAGGCTTCAAACAGACCCTCTCAAGCTGCAACTTCTTGACGTCCACCGAGATATACTCCAAGTCTGGCATCTCCATAGACAAGCCGACAAACCGAGGGGCATCAGAACATATCAGGAGCACATACCTCTCTGTTGCGGCTTTGATATAATTCAGGCCCTCAGAACCCAGTGAGAGTGTCTTAACCATCTGCCACTGACCAGAATTCTTGCCTTTGTTACGCCTAACGGTATAGCAGAGGTCAGGTTTGCCGCCTGCGGTTCCATCACGGATACCAAACAGCCCAAGCCTGCCCTCTCCTGCCTGCACAATGGCCACCCCTAGAGTGCCCCAACCAGAGGATGGGAGCTCAGCAATGGAGAACTCCATGCTCTCGATGTTGAGCACAAGCAACTCTCTCCTCTTGATCAGGGTGGACTCCCAGTAGAAGCAGCCATAGGCGTGATGCCGCCTGAGATAAGTATGGTCCATCGGCGGAACTGGCATGGCCGACCAAAGCATGGGTGCCGCGGCTCGCCACTGCCCGGTGCTGGAAGAGAATCACTAGTAGAAAAAGGGGCTATCGTTGAGGCCTGTTTTGCCCATTAGTCCCGGTTTAATCCAGAACCGGGACTAATGCGAGCATTTATCCCGGTTCGTGAGCCCAGGGGCCGGGCCGGGCCACGTGGGCCATTGGTCCCGTTCGTCCGGACCTTTTGGTCCCGGTTGGTGGGACGAACCGGGACCAATGGTCCTGGCTCCTGCCCACCACTATTGGTCCCGGTTGGTGGCATGAATCGGGACCAAAGGCTTCCCTTTAGTCCCGGTTCATGCCACCAACCGGGCTAATGGTGCTGCCTTTATATAGCCCCTCGCGCAAGAGCGAGCACACTGCCTGCTTTTTTCCGGCCGAGGGGAGGGGGCTTGGTGGTGCTCTAGCTCACCTCCTATGCACACAAGGTGTTCGATGGAATGCCCGAGCCACACTACTTAAGCTTTCTCCTCCAAGCTCGACCTCTAACCTCCATTTTCCTCAATATTTGTCTAGGTTTAGCGGTCCGTCACGCCCCGTCCCCGTCTTCACCGCCGTCGATCACCCGCGGCGATCTCATCGCCAGCACCACCGTGGTGAGCCTCTTGTTCTTATCTTCTTTCTGAAAGGAAAAATATTCTTACTTGTATTATTTTCTTACTTTTATTATTGCATCTTATATAGTGCGATGGTTTTGGTATCCGCCCCGTCGGCCCTCGTCACATCTATGATTCGGATGTGGTATATATTATCTTTTCATAACTATTGGTTCATTTATTGTTTATGAAAATTAAGCCACCAACGTGACATAGATTTTATTTATCTAGGAGGTTGTTGAACCGGAAATTCCAACCGACCCTATTGTCGAGAGGTTAAATTTAGTTGAAGAAGAAAACAATTTCTTGAAGGAAAAAATAAAAAACTTGAGGAGGAGAAGATGATATTGGAGTTGCATGTTGCGGATGTAAATGCGATGATCACAAGATCAAGATGGATGCAATGCGCTTGAAGATGAGAAAGATTAGAAAATATGCCATTCATACCGAGGCTTGGTATCATTATGCCGTTGGATCAGTTGTTACCTTGGTTGCGATTATGATCGTATTTGTTTTCACATTGAAATGTTTTACATAGTTTTAATGTATGGTTTAATTAATTTAGATGCTCTGCAGAGCTTTATGTTGTTAGATGAGAACTATGTATGTACTTTGGTTTTTATGTGATGATGAACTTCTATTAATTTGGTCATTTAATTATCTATTCATGATGTTCTGTAATGATTTTTGACACACTTAATTATATATAATGCACGCAGATGAACCGCAATGGATGTACGGTGATGACACACCTCCGAGTACATTAAGGGCGTGCATGCTTTTCTCGAAGTGGCTGAGGCAAACAAGCAGAATGGTTTTATGTGTTGTCCATGCCCTATATGTGGGAATACTGAAGTCTTACGCTGACCGGAAAATCCTTCACACCCACCTGCTTTACAAGGGTTTCATGCCACACTATAATGTTTGGACGAGGCACGGAGAAATAGGGGTTATGATGGAAGACGGCGAGGAAGAAGAGTACGATGACAACTATGTGCCCCCTGAATACGGTGATGCTATCGAACATCAAGTTGCACTGACGATGTGCACGATGGTGCTGCAACGGGTAAGCTGCTGAAGATCAAGATGTTCCAGATGATGTGCCAGATGTTGATCTCCTCCGTGTCATTGTCGATGCTAGGACGCTATGCGTTAGTCATAAGGTGAAGCTGAAGTTCTATCGCATGTTAGAGGATCACAAAAAGGGTTGTACCCCAATTGCGAAGATGGCAACACAAAGCTCGGTACTGCACTCGAATTGCTGCGGTGGAAGGCAGAGAATGCTGTGCTGATAAAGGATTTGAGAAGCTACTGAAAATAATGAAGAAGAAGCTTCCAAAGGATAACGAATTGCCCGACAGTACATACGCAGCAAAGAAGGTGGTATGCCCTCTAGGATTGGAGGTGGAGAAGATACATGCATGCCCTAATGACTGCATCCTCTACCCTGGTGCCTACAAGGATCTGAACGCATGCCCGGTATGCGGTGCATTGCGGTATAAGATCAGACGAGATGACCCTGGTGATGTTGTGGCGAGCCTCCCAGGAAGAGGGTTCTGCGAAGGTGATGTGGTATGCTCCTATAATACCACGGTTGAAACGTCTGCTCGTAAAACGGAGAGCATGCCAAGTTGATGCGATGGCACAGTGAGGACCGTAAGAAAGACGGGAAGTTGAGAGCACCACGACGGGTCGCATGATGGAGAAAAATCGAGAGAAAGTACTGGGATGAGTTTGCAAAGGACCCAAGGAACGTATGGTTTGCTTTAAGCGCGGATGGCATTAATCCTTTCGGGGAGCAGAGCAGCAATCACAGCACCTGGCCCGTGACTATGTATGTATAACCTTCCTCCTTGGATGTGCATGAAGCGGAAGTTCATTATGATGCCAGTTCTCATCCAAGGACCGAAGTGGATGACTGGTTTCAAGGGTTGAAAGCAAAGAGACATCCACCTCCGGAGGAGAAGGTAGATCCGGTCAAAGCGAAGCGCACTCTGGCTGCCCTGACAAAACCACCCAAGTCTCCGCGAAAGGCAACTATGAGCGCATTATTGGAAAGGCATTTGCCGAGGCGGAGAGATCGGGAAGTACTGTCGGTGATCAAAGGATGAAAGAACGACGAGCTGGGAAACAAATTGCCCAGCTCGGCGAACAACGAAGGAATCGTGCCCCCGCTCAAGGTGCCTGCTAGCGACATCGCCGATCCGAGGATGGTGCCGGTTATGGCAATCCTGAAGATTACTTGCCCGACGATGTACGATTTGATTTCTTGGAGGTGCAGATACAAAGATACGAGTACGGGAAGCCTCTCGTCCAAAGATGAAAGCTCTCTAACAACGATGATGCGAAGATTGCATGATTGGTACATGAAAACCTGCAAAGAGTCTGACGGGAGGAATACTTTGTATTTGAGAGTTAAAAAGGAGCATGACCTCCTTGGAATTGAACTGTTGCCTATTCCATTTGAGGAGTTCTATCCGTTTTTCAATCAATTGGCCATCGATAAAGCAACGGTCACCTGCTACTGTCTGTAAGTAGTACTACTTCTGTCATTAAGTATCTCTATATAACTCAGCTCTTTCATTGCATGTATTTATAAATATCCTCACTATATTATGCAGATTGAAGATCGCAGAAATGAAGAAAAAACAAGTGGGTGATATTGGGTTCATTAACACATATCTCATCGATGCAAATGAGGTTAAATATCGTGCCAAGGAAACCGAGGCCAACTTGCTACGATCGTTGGAAATAAATGAACACAAAAATACAATACTCTTTCCTTACAACTACACGTGAGTGTTACTGTCTTTGTGGCATATTCGGTTTCCCTTATTTAGTCCAGGTTATAGAAATGTAATATTGATGAGTTATGCATGCGTAAATGCGCAGGTTCCACTATATTCTCCTAGAGATTAAGCTTGAGCAGGGAGTAGTAACTGTCTTAGACTCGAGACGAAAAGATCCCAAGGAGTATGCGGAAATGACTGAAATGCTCGAGAAGTAAGTTAAATCGATCATTATCCACCATATCAGCAACTTTGTTCATTTCTGATATCAAGTAATTGTTTTCTTTGTATGGCAGGGCTTGGGGAAAATTCACCAAAAAAGCTCCGGGACTACCGAAGAAGCTGCAATTTAGACACCAAAGTAAGTACTATATAGTAGCATATTCCACGCGCATCTCCTAGTGATTCAAGCGCTAGTTTCATCAATACCATTTAGCATGTGCTTGCTATATATAATTATCAGTTTGATTGACCTCTGTTTCTTGTAAAGTGGTTGTGGCAGGAACAAGGGAATGATTTCTGTGGATACTACGTTTGCAGTCCATCCGCCACACACGACCTGTGAGAGGGGCTACTCCGACAAACAATTTGAAGTGCGTAAATAAAAATATATTCACAATTTTATTTTATTACCATCATTTGTGTTGAGTTTCATTCATTCATATATATATATATATATATATATATATATATATATATATATATATATATATATATATATATATAGACCGCTATCTTAAAATTATATTTGTCGGGAGCGGGATTAACTCATAGCACCAGATCGCAGGCGAGCAAATCGAGAGGAATTGGCGGCATTCTTTCTTGACTATGTGATCGCTGAAGACGGGAATACCATGTGGACCACGCGTCCGTATTGTAAAAGATAATTATTGTATATATGTAGCCGTAGCGTCGGATAGATATACGAGAACTTGTTGTTCGACCAATCTCTCGGAGAAGGAGAGGTGGTCGATATCACTTCTCTCTGTATGCATATATATGTTCATGACGATCTTCTGTTTCCTTAATTACTAGCTAGCTAGCATGTCTAGTTAGTCCTCTCTATACGTATGTATAGTACGTAGCGTCGACCAAGCACGGACAAAAGAAAGGACACTTTTCTCTATTAATTAGCTAGCTATAGCACAATATATGAAACACCTAAATTAACCCCCAAAACCCCCAAACCCCCTCTTTTGAAAAAAAAAACAAAAACCAGAGCCAAAGAAATGCTGACGCGTGGATGCCTATTGGTCCCGGTTGGTGCCACCAATCGGGACCAAAGGCCCTCCTGCCTGGGCTCAGCGGACAGGCCATGTGGAGGCCCATATGTCCCGGTTCTGGATAGAACCGGGACTAAAGGGTGAGGGTATTAGTACCGACCCTTTAGTCCCGGTTCACGAACCGGGACTAAAGGCCCTTATGAACCGGGACTATAGGCCCTTTTTCTACTAGTGAATACGAAGGCGGCCAGCTTAGTCTCGCAATGCACCATAGAGATCACCGTGAATGCCGTCCCTTCATCGTTCTCGTTGAGTGGAAGGAGGAGAGGCTCGTCGAATGGCCGGCGGGGCGGGCGCTCCGCCGAGGCGACGAGGGCGTCGGGCACCGGGGGGAGCAGGACGTAGCGCCGGTGTAGGGGGTCGCACACCGCGAGCTCCCTGCAGATCGGGAGGCGCGTGTCGTGCCCGTGGTCGCGGCCGAGGAGGACGCAGCCGTCGCGGACGTCCATGGGGACCCAGCAGCAGTGGGAGGGGAGGAAGGAGAAGGAGAAGTCGGCGGCGCTGGCGAAGGCTGGCGGGCGGGCGCAGAGGGTGGGGCGGGAGCGCGGGCTGGAAGCCGTCGAGGTCGATGAAGGCGAGGAGCCGCGGGCGTGGAGGCGGCGGAAGCGACGCAGGAAGGCGCCGTCGGTGGCGACGCGGCGGAAGGCGGGGCTGGCGGCCGAGGCGCGCGCGAGATCCTCCGGCGCGGGCAGCCGGAGAAGGATTTCGGTGAGGAGGCCGACCGGGAGCTCCGTCAACGTCGGGGCCATCTCGTAGCAGGCCGCCGGTGGCGTGGACTGGAGGGGAAGTGGCAGTTAGGTCGACGGGGGCGGAATCCCGGAGAAATCGGAGGAGATGGAGGGGTGGTGTGGAAGGGGGAGAGGCGGCGGCTGTGTGGGCGCGTGCTGCAGTCCTGGCCCAGTATTTGTGCGTGCTGAAGAGAGTTGCAAAATGAAATTCTCAAATAAAATTCGGAACTACTTGACGGACGATTTTTTGTTGAACGACGCATGCACGATAGCTGATCCAAGCGCCTACGGCTGCTCAGACTTGCCAGTGGATGGTTTGTGATGCAGTGTCGTGCACATCTCGGCTAGCAAGCGTCATGTGTGTAGCACTGCTCAATCAAAATACTGTGAACATTCTGTACAGTAAAATTCTAGAGATGGTGGACTCCTTGGCTTCTTCAATGTAACTTCACCGGCTGCTACACTGCCCAAGAGCAGTAATTACCGGCTGTGCTGTGCTATGCACACACACGTGCTCACACACAAAGGGAAGGTTTCAGTCGCGCTCGGGAGAAACCCTAAGCCCATGCCGCTTGGCTTCTGCAGGAGTGTCATGGCCCGACGACATCGACACGTGTTGATGCGGCTCTGGCTCCAGGTAGTGCTCATATGTGACAATGGTCTCATGCGGCTTCTTGGCGAAACCCTCAACTAGTCTTATGGTAAGGGGTGTCATGATGATGGATATGGCAAATGCAGGCCTCTAGGATGATGGGATTTTCGAGCTCCATTTGGCGGGCTGGTCTGGATTGTGACGGTTGTAGGCTTTGTGAGGCGAAATTGTCAGCATAAGCTGGGCTTTGGCGGTGGTCTTAAGGCAACACTTGTGGGAATTGTTACATTGTTGAAGGTCTCGTGCTACAATTTTTATGCCCCCTATATGATTCTGAGAAGCTCTTAATCTAAGTCTACCTGCACCGGATGGGAAAAATTGTCTCAATGGACATAATACGAGAACTTTTTATGCAACGAATGGTCTATAGTAACATGTTATAAAATGTACTCATCAAATGAGCTCATGAATTTATTTTACATTTCGGGTTTAGTATGTACTCATTAAGTGTGCATCTATTTCTTCAGAAAGGGATTGTACCGCTCGAGTATGCATCTTGGATCTCTGTGATGCAGGGTTGGATCGCGGTATAGATTGGTTTTTTGTTCTACGACACCATGGCCCCAATAAGAAAGGGCTTCTGAATACAGCACAAGGGGCTTGTTCTCGCTCTCTGAAGGTGCACCACATGGTGCTATTGCACTCAAAGAAGGCAATCTGGCATGTGCTTCAGATTCTTGAGCCCCAGATGAATCAAAACAGATAGAGACCGCCATCCTGTTCTGGATGGTCTCTGCTGCAACTGAAACTCTCTTGGCAAGGAAAGCATTGTAGTATGAATGTTCATTATAGCAGGTGACTTGATACAATTTGCGATCACTGTGGTCTTTCTGATAATCAGTTTCATGTCCGGGCAATTTGTGTTGTCTTTGTAGATGATCTGTAATATTTACCTGCTGCAGGATAAAAATACATACACCAATTTGTGGGTAAAGCAAACTCATAAAGATCTAACCTTTTCATATTCTATTTTGTCTGAAAACCATGAAGCAAAGCTCTGGCTTCAGTTGGCACGGTTGAAATCAAAATTACTAATCCCCCATTTCCCTGTTCAACATGTCTGATATGTGTTATACTACCGCCCTCTACTGTGGTGTAGAAAGCTCACTTCACATTATATGTATGCCGGCAATCGAACCTCTTAAACAAATTAAGTGATTGTAATCTGGCGGCCGATCACGCGCATGAATGTCATGTCCTAGTGTGCCTCACACACAACCCCCTTTCCCACTCCTTTTATACTTATCTCTTCGCACACCGGCCCATGGTTGCATCCCCAATTCTCCACTCTCCTCTTCTTCCTTCCACCGCCGGCTACTGCCCACTCCCCCCGTGCGTGACCGATGTTGTGAGAGGCTCCCAACGCACACACCCGACATGAGGACGCCGACGGTGTTGCGTAGGGGGGCATCAACGCTGCAAGGAGAAGTTTCCATTGTTGCAGCAAATCGTCATCCTATGAAGCATCGCCTCCTTGTGCCCTAAGACAAAGACTATGGAGTATGGTGTGAGTGGGCTGTCGGTGGCTACGACCACCAATGCTGCAACCAGCGAGGCGCGAGGCTACAAATGGCGGCGTGAGATGCTAGGACTAGCAGTCGCCGATGCTGCAAGTGACCACATCCAGTTGGAGATGGTGCAACCGGGGAGGCGCGGTGCTGCAATTGTTGGTGCGAGATGTTGGGACCAGGGGATGTGCACTGTTGATGTCGCCACGACGAAGATAGGGGGAACCTAGGGGCCGGCGACAACGACAATACATCGGCAAGCTGCAATGATGACCATGACGAATTGTGACCGACGGGTCAAAGAACAGGATGCTGGGATAGTAGGATGCTATCGCTGAGCAAGCTGCCGCCGTCGGGTGTGATGGGCCGGTGGAGAGTTGGTGTTGTGGGACAGGGAGGGGCGGGGCCGGTACTTGCTGTTGCTGGCCCCATCCACTGCAATTTTGGTGCGAGCCGTGGGTAAAAGAAACAATGACAGGGGAGGTGAGATCTAATGACCCTTCCAGCAACAGTGATCGATGTTACCTTAATCTATTAGTCATTATTTTTACTATCTATATTTTGATCTTTCAAATAATTGGGTAAGAAAAGGTTAAGTGTGTCGAACGACCGATTAGAAAATAAACATGCCACCACTCTTTTTCTCTCCAGGCTCCTGAAGGAGTTGATGAAAACAGACCAACAAAATGAGAAAAGAACGGACAAAACGGACGCGGAATCAGAACAAGTAACCAAACAAACCCAACAAAGGACATGAGACACATGAGCCAACACAAATCAAGGAGACATATAGTGTGATAAAAAATTCGAGCGAACACAAATTAGAAACCAAGTTGACTGAAAAATAATGAAAATGTTTTGTAAAATTTTGATTACTAACTCATGTTTTCCTTTTGGGAAATGTTTCCACCTGGCGCGCCGGCCGAATCGTTGCGCCGGACGCGCGCGGGCCATGCGATGCAGTTCAATCGAAGGGAGACTGCACACTCATACGTTTTTCTGGCTCACGCGCTGTACGTTTATCTTTTCTCTGTAGCTCTCTCCTCCACTCGTTCCCACATGCTCGTTCATCCCTCTTTTCTTCCCCAGCTAGAGCACAGCGCCCACTACCGGACTCGTGGGCTATGCCTACGGCCAAGGGCCGTCGGCATAGATCTATGCCTACGGCTACCGTCGGCATAGCCCCGTCAGTGTAGATTACGTCAGCGTACTTCTGTCAGACCGTCGGCATAGTATAGCCGTCGGCATAGGAGGGTATGCCGACGGCCGTGGGGCAGCCGTCGGCATAGTTTAGCCGTCGACGTAGTTTTCCGTCTGACGGCAACGGACGGCGCCGTCAAAACTGCTGGCGACTCAGGAGAAGACACGTGGCAAAGATATGCCTACGGCAAAGCCGTCGGCATAGATTTTAATCTATGCCGACGGCTTCGCCGTAGGCATATCTTTGCCACGTGTCACCCCCTGGTTTGCCCTGGCGGCAGGGCTATGCCTACGGCAAAGCCGTCGGCATAGATGTAAATCTATGCCGACGGCTTTGCCGTAGGCATATCCCTGCCACGTGTCGCCTCCTGGTGGCTCCTGAGCGTATATATGCCGACGGCTTTGCCGTAGGCATAGTTTCCCCCCCCCCCCCCCCTGTTTTCTCTTTTTCAATTCATTTGACAGCATTTCAAAGAAGAATAATATGAAATATGACAGTTCATCATCATCATTTAAACATAGTCAAGTTCATCATCTAAAGATCATCACCGGCGAAAGTTCACGAACATAAGAGTAGTGCAAGACATGAAACATCATAAAAGTTGAAACATGAAAGACATGGCACAACGGCCGCATACACGAAATCACCATCGACATCAAGCACCACCGAGTCCACCTCCGCCAAAACCACCACCACCACCGAGTCCACCTCCGCCAAAACCACCACCTCCGCCAAGTCCACCTCCGCCAAAACCACCACCACCACCAAGTCCACCTCCGCCAAAACTGCCACCGCGACCACCATCACTCTGCCAGATCGGAGTGACTGGGGTCGACGGAGCAGGAGTCGAGCCACCGGTCCCCTACATGTTTGAAAGAAGATTCTAACGGTAAATATGACATGATAGTGTTGAATGAACGAGAACTAGTTTGTCATTAGTTAGGCAAATTTACTAACCGGAGTATCACCGCCTAGTGCCAGCCATTCCTCGAACGTGGGAATGTGTGGGGCGTCTCCCGCAGGTGGTGGTGGGGGTCCAACTTGTGGTGGCTCCGCAAGTTAGTCCAAGACGCCAACATAGCCTGGATGTTAGTTAAACAAGTCCACTTAGAAACAAGCCGTGATCAACAAAGTCAGAAGGAATGGAAGTGCAAATTTGATCTTGGTTTAAGAGGGCAAAACTAACCGCCATCACTTGACGGCTGTAATCATCGTTTGCCTTCACTCGTTGCAAGTACTCCCTCACCTCAATATGCCTATGCTCGAGAAAGGCCTGATATGCCTACAAAATTGAGGTTGTTTCTAAGTGGGCAGTGATGAAAATAAACTAAGAAAGATAGAGACAAAGAAGATAAGGGAAGTACTTACAAGACGTTGGCGGACTAAGGGAGGCTGCGAACGCCTGCACTCTCTAACCGGATCGGGTTGGTAGCTCGAAGCCGTGTGTACGAGATCGACGGAGTGATCAAGCCATCGAAACACGGATACCGCCCATGGGACTTACCCTGGATGGCCACCACCGCCGTGTCGTCGATCTGAGACTGGGCGACCTCGTGAACGGAACATCCGGATGCAACTTCGATAGTTACTGAGTGTAAGACTCAGTGTGTTGCTCGGTGTTGCCGTATTAATGGCTCTCGCCCTCCTTGCGATCACTCCGCTCGCGGGCCAGCTTCCACGACTCCATGTCTGAGAGCGGCCTCTGCAACTTGTCCTCCTGCAACGTCAAACAGAAGTTAGCCATACATAAGAACATGATGGTAAAGAAGAAACAAAATGCATCTTTCATATAGATATACCTTCATGGCCTTGAAGCCCCAGTGGTTCCTGTTTCCTTGGCCGTGTGTCCCGTCTTTTCCACGGTTAGCCTGGCCTTGATGCTCTTGGCAGCAAACTCGGATCGCCACCGACCCACCTATCCACCAAACACGCCCATCCGTCATGCCTTCCATAGCACCAACGAGGAACAACCTATGCAAATTTTGGAAGCATGACATGTGAGCACGAAACATATAGTTGACTCCTTGAAACAATGAAAAGTCAATGAATAGTTACCATCATGAACTGCTCCCCGCTCATGGTAATTTTTTGCCTCTGTT
Source organism: Aegilops bicornis (assembly GCA_021605145.1). NCBI lineage: Eukaryota > Viridiplantae > Streptophyta > Magnoliopsida > Poales > Poaceae > Aegilops > Aegilops bicornis. The sequence continues at coordinate 822,839,022 of CM038675.1, forward strand.
CTTGAGTTTTGGTCATCTTTTGTTGCGTGTAGATGTGGTAGTACTGTGAGACGGCAACCCAACGCACCTCGTATCAAGAATCGACGAGCTTTCTTCTTTGCAGACGCAAGTAAGACCACGTCGGCTCTGGCCTTGTGCTCGTCAAGAACTCTATAGAGTTGTTGCAATCATGCATAAACCAGAAGCAAACAAGGCATGAGTTGAGAGATTCAATGATAAACTATGAACGAAACTGAAGACAAGTGATTCAAAAGGGAACTTACCCAAAATTTGGTGATCACGGCCTTAGCGGCCGTCCCGTACTCCGTGTTGCTGCAAGCCTCGTAGTGGGCCCAACTTGTGGCCAAAACACGCAGCTGCGGGTCCCTGTCTGGCCGCGGGCAGAATAGGCTAGGCCAAAACTGCTTCAACAGGACAGTGAGAAGGCTGTTCAGTTTACGGCCCTTTCCGCGAAGGATCCAGTTACTGCAAAAGAATCAAAGGGTTGCCATGTGTACAATAAAAAAATGTTGTCATGTGTTGAAAATATGATTGAGATGCACTTACTCTGTCCCCACAGGTTCAATGAGCCACTTGTGCGCCTCGATAGAAGGTGATGTAGGTACTTCGGCATTACCACGCAGCCACCCCTGTGGAGCACCCGGTGGCAAGTCACCCCACAACTCGGGGTCAACCTCCCCTCCACCCTCCTCGCCCTCCTCCTCACCCTCCTCCTCGGCCTCGTCCTCCTCGGCCTCCTCCTCCTCACCCGCCACCTCCACGACATCAGGAACATACTCCTCCTCCACAGACTCAGAAGTTGCCTCAGTATAGGAGGGCATCAAAGAAGACCCTCCTATTTCGGACACGGCCCGGAGTTTTTTGGCCCGGTTGCCTCTCCCCCCACCTCCTCGTCCTCTAGGGGCTCTCCCCCACCCCATCCTCCTCTAGGGTCTCCTCCCCCGACCCCTCCACCTCCCTGTGAGGTGGCATCCTCGCGTAGTCGGGAGGGAACCTTGTGGGCTCATCCACTCCGAGTAAGTCCTCCTTTGAGTTTACTGAGGAAACTGGCACCGCTGGACTTGCCCATGATCAGCAAACCTGCATTGAGAAGAGAATAAACAATTAGTAAGGATATAAAAAAACAAGCATACAGGAAAGACATTAATAACGAAAGAGCACATTAAGCATACTATTGTAATGATCATTAAAAGAACATACCTTTTCTAGAACCCATATGAATCATCACTATTGTAATCTATTTGTCGGCCGGTCTCATCATCACTATCCCGCATATCTTCTTCGTTGTCTGACGGAGGTGGAGGCTCTTCCTCATCGTCAGCGTCAGCGTCTTCATTTAACTTTTCAAGCATAATTATGTCTCTTTGATTCACAACTGCCTCACCATCAATCCGTGCGCCGTCGTCGTTTGGGTCCAGGTCAACATAACCCAAGTCATCATCCTCCTTGTTTCGGACCACGTCATCATGTTCCTCTTGAAAGAACACTCCCTCGTATGTCATGGGGTTTATGTTGTAGTAATCATCATCGTTCGGGTCCGGTAGCTTACCATGTGGCGACACCTTGAACACAACTTCCCAACCCTTTAGGTACTCTTTCTGGCATGGGTAAGGCAGATAATATACTTGTGTGGCCTGGGTAGCGGCGATAAAGAGATCAGCTCCGACATAGAAGGTTGATGGTTTAACTTCAACTAAACCAACAGAAGGCGTATGTCTCAGACCCTTTTTGGGGTCGAACCATCGGCATTTGAACACAGTGAAACTTAGGTGTTTACGACCACGTTTGAAAGTAAGCTTGTATATTTTTCCTACCCTTCCGTAGTAATCTACTTTATTATCTCCTTCGGTGAATACTCCGGTATTTATGGTTTTGGGATCAGGCCGACTGTTCTGGTGCTCCTCTATATGGAAGCGATACCCATTCATATCATACTTTTGGCATGTCATGACGGTAGGGTCAAAACCCATGGAAACCCATCTCAATTCTTCATCCATTGATTCGTTCGGATCATTTACCTACAAGTTTAATTGAAATTATAGGGTGCATGAGTTTAATTGGAAGTGTGAAATGGGTAATAGGGAAGTGTGAAATATTACTTTCTCCATGAACCACACAATGAAAATTTTCCTTCCATCAGCACCCTTTCGGAGAAGAGCAAGTGCCTCCGCTTCAGTAGGAGGCAGCATTCCCGTCCACTCTTCCTCAACGAATCGACTACAATAAGAAAAGCGGTATAAGAACCAGGCAAAGTGAACATAATGAATTGACTAAAAGAATGGTGCAAAGGTATTACCTCATCCACTCATCCTCAACTTCCTTGATGTTGTGCAAGATATAGAACATGACATCCTCCCACTCATCTCGTGGCATGACATAAGATGTCGAGCATCCAGCCCTGCCACCTTGCCCGATGAATAGAGGCAACTTGGGTTTATACTCGGGTTCTTCTGTATTGTGTCGAGACACCTTATTGTGCAACGTGGGAACATGGTCCGGATAGTAGGCTGTCCTGAGGTCTGCCACCTCCTCTAGGATAACTGCCTCAGCTATGGAAGCTTCAATATTAGCTTTGTTTCCACATTTCTGTCTCAGATGCTTGTTCTGTCTCTCAGGGCTGTACTGCCAACGATACTGCACAGGGCCCCCCAACAATACCTCGTTCGCAAGGTGCAAAATGAGATGTGTCATCGGAGTAAAGAAGCTCATGGGAAGATCTTCTCTAGCTTGCATATCAACTCCGCGCCTTCTTATGCATTTCTTTTATCTTCTCGGGACATACTTCTTTAGCAAAAGCGTTCGGAAGAAATGGCTTTACTCCGCAAGCACACGCCAGACACGCCGGGAACATAGCCACGAACCATCACCGCATAATCCGCTCAATCCATACATGATAGTCATGACTCTTGAGCCCGGTCACTCGCCTGTTGAAAGACCCTTACTTATATTCGACGCATAACCATCAGTGAACTTCACGACGTGTTTCAGCCACTTGAATGCCTCCATCTTATGATCCTTTTTAAGTCCGAAGTCAGCATCTGGCTTGAACCAAGATTTTCGATTGCTGTGGGAAGTTGCATGTGAAGACGTGGTCTATCACAAATATTCTGTTGATCGACTCTAGCATTAACATTATCCTTTGTCTTATCAGGAATGTTGAGGATCGTGTTAAAAGGGACTCGCAACATTCTTTTCGGTGTGCATCACGTCGATGTTGTATGGAAGTTTGAGGTCCTTAAAATAGGGAAGCTGCGTGAAGGGGGTAATGTGAGTCCAGCTGTGCGTCTCACCATATCCTTCAAAACATTTTTCCCTTTACCTTTGCCTTTGCCTTTGCCTTTGCCTTTCCCTTCACCGGCAGGCTTAAGAGCTTTGAGCTGAGCAAGCACATCCGCACCAGAAAACGTTGGAATCTCGTTTACTTCATGGACAACTTTGCCTTTTGTGAAGTTCTTCTTGTCTTCCCTATCAGGATGGTCTGGAGGGAGGAACTGTCGATGCAGGTCAAAGGCAACATACTTGCCACCCTTCTTCAGCCAAATGAAAATCAAGGCCTGCATGCACACTGGGCAAGGCATCTTTCCACTTGTACACCATCCGCAGAACAGGGCATAGCCGGGAAAGTCATGCATGCAATACTGTAGCCAAACTTTCATCAAGAAATTTTTCTGCAGATGCCGGTCGTATGTCAACCTCGGGAAGTACCAAGAATGGTGCAAATCATCCACCAACGGCTGCATAAACACACTCAAATTCTTCCCTGGATATTCAGGCCCCGGAACTATAAGTTTACAGGAACATGGTCTTGCGTTGCATTATGGCGCCGGGAGGGAGATTGAGCGGAATAACAAATACGGGCCAGCAGCTATATGGATTAGACGACATACCATATGGATTGAACCCATCACCTGTTATAACAATTATGACATTCCCAGCCTCGGCTACTTCCTCCGGGTACTTTATATCGAATGACTTCCATGCTTCACCTTCTGATGTATGTACAATTTTTTTTGGATTGTACCTTTTTCCTTCCTTGTGCCACTTCATCATTTTGGCAGACTCCTCGGTGATGAAAAGGCGCTGCAGTCTTTTTATAAAATCAAGATGCCGAAGAACCTTCATAGGGATTTTTAGCTGCTGCTTCTGACCATGCTTATCGACCACCTCAATATACCGAGAGGAACCGCACTTCCTACAGTAGTTGTCATCCGCATACTCATGCCTAAACAAAAGGCAATTCTTTGGACAAACATGTATTTTCTCATAGTCCATGGAGAGCGCCTTCATGATTTTCTTCATACAAGACATGGTTTTCGGCAGTTCATGGCCCTCGGGCAGGCTGTTAGCCCATACTCCCGAAATTCTTTGAAGCAACCTTGGCTACAGCCAGATTTCAGCCTTGATCGCCATCAGCTAAGTAGATGGCATCCAAAGATGCATAGCTTGGCACCCTCATAGAGAGGTTTCTTTGACGAGGCCAAGATTTCCAGGAAGGCCTTTGCGGTTTCCTCCGGCTCCTCCGGTTCATTCGCTAAATGTGACGGAGGTGTCGGCTGTGCAGCAAAGACATCATCTAGCATGTCTCTAACCCCATCGTCCTCATAACCAGCGACGCGTTGTCGTATCACACCCTCTCTACCACGGTCCCGCTGGGCAAAGTTTATCGGCATATTAAAGTTGGGCATAAATCCATTCGTGCGAAGGTGCTTAGTCATCTCACTCTTATCTCTGCGGATATGTCTCTTACATTTGGCACACGGGCATTCGGGTACCATCCTCATTGGACTACGGAATATCTCTTTCAAAAACACATCAGTTTTCTCGACCCACTCTGTTGTTACTTGATTCCGACGGAAAAACGCACTATACATCCACTGATTATCTGCCATCTCTGCTTTATTGGAAGCCACACAACAAAATTAAGGATTCATTTAAATTACCCACATCAATATTTTATTTTTTACAAGGTTGACGAGAAACGACATTTAATCCACCTACATCTCTAATAGGTAAAGATGGGTCCTAATCCCACCCGAGAATGTGTAGATTGAGTACGGTCCATGCTCTACCCCATTCGGAGACAAAATTTCGGCAGCACCTCCCCGTTGTTCTCCAAATACACGTCTCGGCAAAATGCCGAGAGAATGTGCATCCGGAGAACAACAGGGAGGCGCCACCAAATCCTGTCTCGAACGGGTAGAGCATGAACAACGCATCAATCTACACATCCTCGGCTATCCGTGGAAAGCGTTGGACAATCTGAAGAGCTGCGGTGATAAATATGCAATTGAATGCATATTTATCGATGCAACCCTTTCAGACGGGAGACCTAGGTTACGCGACTTGATGTGAAAATTCAATCTAGTTAAAAGAGGCTAGGAGTTGAAGGTGGATTCGTAGCTCACCGTCCGCTGTAGAGGAAGTAGTCTAGCAGCGCAGGATCACGGACCAAACCTGCATTTACGAAGGCTCCAGTGAGATGAAATACCACAAAGCCTGTAAATTTTACCGAGTCAAAAATTTGAGGGCATCACATCACATAAAGCATTGACACTTCAAACTATGAAAAATCATATTGCTGATGACATCTAGTCAAGGTTTTAGATCATCATGATACTTCAAATCCTAATTTTCATCAAGTGTCAAACTTTGTTCTTCAATTTTTTTTAGCAAGATCATCATGATCAAATAACTACTCATCAGATACAAATTTTGTCGACATCACAAAATGAAACTATAGCTATTTGACAACATCTCAAATATACCAATTTTGTTCTTCAAATTTTTTTAGCGCATCTCACATAGCTATTTGACAACATCACCAACTTGACCAAAGCTATAACTACCAATATAAATCAATCCATCCATTCATCCATAGAACATGCATCTATCACATATATAACAAGCTGTAAAAATTGCAAAAAAATGAAGAAAAAAAAAGCTCACCGGGGCGGCCGGGGACGGTGAGGCAGGGGCGGCCGGTGCAGCGGGAGAGCAGGGGGCAGCGATGGAGGGCAGGGCCGGCTAAGGACGGGAGCGCCGGGCGCACGGGCCGGCAGGAGCCGCGGCCGGGCTGATCGGTGGGAGGCCGGGGCAGCGGCGGGGTCGGGAGAAGTGCGGGGCGACGGCGGCGACTACGGGAGCGGCTAAGCGGGTGTGGAGGCGGGGGAGCGCCACTAGTGCAGAGCCGGGCTTTAGTGCCGGTTCGTAACGGGGTTTAGTGCCGGTTCGCCAACCGGCACTAAAGAGTGGGGACTAAAGGTCCCCGGCCTTTAGTACCGGTTCGTCACGAACCCGCGCTAAAGTGCCACCACGTGGCACGAGCCAGGCCCCTGCTTATGGAGGGCATTAGTACCAGTTGGTAACACCAACCGGTACTAAATGTTTGGGTGTTTTTTTTTTAATTTTTCTTTAATTTTGTGTTTTCAATTTAATTTAGTGATTGTTTTACATTATAATGAGTTGTTAAATCATTAGGTGAAAGTACCACGGATTAGTTTCGATTGGATGCATCATTGGATATCTCTATATATAGCTAGCTAGCTAGAGTATATGACATATCCATATTATACTTGATCAACTATATAATATATACGGATATGGCATATACTTGATCACTTAGCTAGGTAGGATTCATCCAGCTGAAACTAATCTGTGTTTCTTTCATTAAATGATATAATAATTAACTAGCTATCTAATCACCACCAGCACTACTAGCTTAAAGAAGAAACATTCACTTGTACCAGAAGCAAAAATATTATCGACCGAGTTCAACATGATTGTCATGATATTATAAGCGTTCATATATATATAACACCACAAAAGCAAATCACTTAAGTTCAGAACGAAGAACACGGACATGAAAGGACAAGTACTAATTAAGAGCAGCATGAAGAACTAGCTAAATCACTCCTGCTAGCTACTCTCTCTCTCTGGTAAAATAGCATGGAACATGTATAGCTCTCCTGATTGATCATACTGGAGCATGCCGATGAACCTGTCTCCTAATCGTGGGCTGCGCTTCTCATTGCTGCCCCCTAGTACTTCTCTGCGATCATTAACAATTTTCCTCCAATATTTCACTATTAAGCATTCATCGCTTCTAGAAATCCTGAATGCATTCATGTGCAATGCAGGATATCTTGGCCGTAAGCTAACAATTGACATCTGACCTTTAGTCTCGATCCCCTGAGGCACAACTGTCATTGGGAGTCCCTGTTGAAGAACATTGTATAGTACTTAATTAATATACTTAGCAATGAAAGTTTAGCAAAAAAATTATGTATGCAAAATATGCGAGGACAAATAGTAAATATCTTACCATCATTCCTAAATAGATGTGACCGTAGTTCAATACCATCACTATTGGTCGTACGTTTTGAGTACTAACATTTCTAAGTGCAGGAAGAAAATTTGTCTTGACAGTATGAAGATCCTCAAGCCATGAAACATAATGACTTATCTCCTCGCAGTTTAGTTCAGCTCGGGACAGTAGTAGGTCCTGTCTACCAAGCGCCGGACATGTTTGGTTGAATGGAGATAAGCTGTCAATAGAAATTAGTTATCAGTTATTTTTGAATAAGCAATATCAAAGACAAAAATATAGTTGAGAAGAACTCACATAATGGTAGAACTGGAGGCGTCTGCACATCGACCCATATGTCTCTATTACCTTCAATATCATCTTCCGGACGAATATCAAAGGTGATAACCATACCAGGCTCAAATGCATAAGCCTTGCATAGTGCTTGCCAAGTTTTGCATTCAAAATATGTGTACGTGTGTATTGTATATTTTGACGTTGAAAGGATAACCATCATGCTCAGTTTTCAGGTAAGCTCTCTTTACCTCCATAGTTTCCATATCTTTGAAACCTATCTTATCCAAGACAAAAATTCTTGCATGGCACGGGATGCGCTAGTAGAATAGTGAAAATTAAAAATTATAAGTCAGGCAAATGAAGCATATATAAGTCATGCTTAATTACGAAAACAGACTTTGTCGTTGTGACTTACTGTATCGAATTCGAAAGTCTCATCCAGCTTGATGCTGAATCGCCTACCATCAACAAGGAAATTTCTGTCGCACTGGCCGCGCTGGTCTTCATAGTAATCGCACATAATGAATTTTTTTTCATCGTCAGACGAC